>CP092869.1:72948570-72969214 GCA_030710605.1 Cordylochernes scorpioides
TATCTCTTAAATTACAAATTCTATTTTTTAATTATTTTATTTATCCCAAAAGGTGGTGCCATTGCAATAACAGGTATAATTGTACTTGACCATTGACCACCGTTCATACTACAAAATGTGAGAGAACAATTATCTTTTGCCCCTTTGATCGGAATACACCTTGATGGAAAACTTTACAAAATGCGGTGTCACAGCAGCAACAACCAGTCCAACAGAACCCAACAACCCCTCTGGACCAGACCTAGAACCCAAGCATTAGATCTGCTCCTAATGACCGTGGCCCACCAAGATGAGTCACTCCCCATAATACGGGGCTCTGGGACATTTGTAAGTGTAAAGTCGAACTGCTTTTCACATGTGTAGACATGTGGTGTACATAGAGTAAAAGCAGTCACCTACTTCTACCCACCATGATTATCATGGCCTGTACCACATGTACTAGGGATAAGCAAAAAAAAAAACTCCCCATAATAAACAAACCTCTGAGACCTACACATCCAATACAATACAATACAATAGTAAAGCAGTATGGTTAGTTAAAATCACTTAACCGCTGGAAGAATTCACCACTGATTTGCAAAGCCCTCCCAATATTTTCTTTTTTCAGTAAAAAAGACTGTTAATGATAAAATTGTGAAAAACATTTTTTTTTTAATACAAAAAATACTTTCTCACAATGAGTTTCTTTTTATTAAAAAGGACAGCAGGAAGCTGTTTTTTTTTAGAAAAAAAATCAGGTTAAAAATAGTTTTATTTACTGTGTATAGATGTTGTGCTAATGTTATACATTTAGATAAATAGTTAAAGCCTCGATGTAGTTGGGGCCAACACTTTACAGAGTTTATATCTCTTCCTTACAAATATTTTATACAGAACAGTTCTCTCTCCTGGCTCTACAACCTTACATTTCTACAATACAACACCCTACAAAAGTGAAAGAGAAATGGGGGGGGGGGGGGGGGGAAACCTTATTTACCAAAAGAAATAGAAACACAAGGTAATAAGACCAAACCAAATAAGTAGCATGTGACATTTCGGTAACAAAGCTATTACCGAGAAACATCACACACTATTTGGATTTGGTCTTATTACCTTGTGTTTCTAATCTATAATCCAAATGGTACCTTATCACAAAAGCAATAGGCATCAAGTTGGGAATACAACCTTCTCTCAAAGAGAGACGACAGCCTGGAAAACATGAATTTTCCCAGTCTACCTTGGAGGAGAACTCTCACTGGAGGTCCACAACCTTCTATGGACTGGGGTTACCAATCAGCAACACATAACATCCTTTCATACCTCATCCAAAAGGTTAGAAATAATCGTTATTTCTCCTTGAAATAAATTTTGAGTTTTCGTTGAAAAAAACACATGCGGGATAGTATTTCAAATGTCGTTTAACACTTTAAATATGTTATAACACCTTGATAAAGGTTGGCGTTCAGCCAACTGAAATATTGGTAAAATAAATGATATTTTGATCCAATATATGCCTTTTTAATTAAAAAATAAAACTCTTAGTAAATGACTCTCTAAACCACATTACAAATTTGTAACCCCTGTCTCACACAGTGTACTGTCACATTAATATACATTTTTACAATATATTGTGGGGGGTCTCTCTTGATTTTAAATATATTGGGGTAAAAAAAAAAATCACAATAATAAATTGGTATAAAGTTTTTTTTTTTTTTTTCAATTTCACAAAGGGAGTAGTTGATTAATTAGATCATGACAAATGGAGGGTTGTATATTGGCTAAATTGGTAAATAGATGATAAGAACAAATTCCACTGATTTACCTCAATATCCACTTTATATTGGAGGCAGTTTTCTCTCCAGCATATCAACAATTTACAGCTTCTTAATAAAAGAAAATAAGACCTAATCCAAATAATGTATTAGTGTGTAGGTGTGATTAGGTCTTATTTTCTTTTATTATAATCTATAATCCAAATTGTACTTTATCATTTACAGCTTCTTCTTTCTTATCTCCACTTAATCATATTTGAGTATCAAGCTTGAAGAGATATTTGATGGTGACAATTTACAACTAAGTGGGCAGAACAAAGTGAAAGATGGAGCCCCAACTAGAGATGACCAGAACAACTTACCCTGGGGGTGTCAGAGAGTCTGGTGACAGAGATCAGCCCTCCTCTGGAGTACACCACCTTCTTGGGGGTCTGGGACAACAGCGCACATATATGTAAATAGGAGACACTCGTATGTAAATAGAAGAAATTGAAAATAAAACTACTAAAAAAATTTACAGAGTATATAGACAGTGTACTGTGTATGCTCCAATGGCCCCCGATTCTTGCAAAAGTCCAACTCCACCAGGAAGTGCAAGTAACCAAATGGGGCTCTGGCATTTGTAAGTGCAAAGTCGAACTGCTTTTCACATGTGTAGACATGTGGTGCGCTTACAGTAAAAAGCAGTCGCCAACTACCCACCATGATTATCATGGCCTGTACCACGTGTATTAGGGATAAGCAAAAAAAAAAAAAACTGTGTGTGATGCAACTTTTACCTTATTCACAGGATGCCAACAATACAAAATAAATACAAACTCAAAGTAATAAGACCAAATCCAAATAAATAAATAGTGCATACACAGTTTCTAATCTATATTCCAAATTGTGGCCTATCAATACAAACACAACTTCCATTAAGTGAGGCAGACCTTCTGGTGGTGGTGGTGTCTTGTCCAGGATCATCAATTTCTGATTTTTTTGCTCCATGGAAAGGGGGGGGAGGTGCTAATGCCCCGTTAGTCAGCCACATTTCAGAGTTCCTTGTAGGCCTTCACGATTACCGTAGCGGCTCGGGGCTCACGACACTGTACTTCATCCTACAGGGCAGTGACCTTCTGGTATAATGCAAATATTGATCCTAACATATCAGGTTGTGAGAGTTCAAATTAAGAGAGCTTTCAATTCCTTATTGATCCCTGCTAACTCTTCTCTTTTTTCTAAAAAAAAGGGAGTGTCATTTATTGGTACAGAAATTTTGGACTAAGTATTGCACACACAATCAGTATGTGCCTTATTGGAAACAATCATCTCCTTTCTCTTATCTCCCAGCACCTAAAAATGAAGACAGCCTCATGAAGGTGTTGTTTTCATGTTGGTTGGGTATAAGTACATGCAGTGCTGATTGAAAGAATCTGAAGCACATACTGTGGTAATCTGGCAGAGCTTAAATGAGGTTGTTCCAAACACACAGACACCTTTTGCTGCCGACCTTGACATGAATTCAAACACAGCTGTTGGTCGGTAGCGATTACTTTTAATGGCGGCTCATAATTTTGCCCTTCACCCAGTATTTTTGAGGTTTTGTGGATTTTTATAGGACTGGCTCCACTACATTCTGTAGATGACTGTTGGACTACTTACTGACAGCTAACCAACTTATCTGATAGCCACCTGGGGATCCACCATTTCCAACCTCAGCAAGGTTCCTCTCCAGGGATATAGAGGAGCTGTGTCTGTACTCATGATAGAGTTGGCAGCAAAGGCTTCCATGCTAGGAACGGCCTCAAACTACAGGCAAAGTCAGACTTTCACCAAAGTGTGCCTGGATCATGGTGCCATGATCAACGAAAGCTGCATCCCTACACCCCATTCCATGAGATAATGAACTCATGGAATTCTTGTAATTTTTGCACAAGGGGATAAGAAATAACAACAACACAACTGTTACCACTGCAATGAAAAAATTTGGAAGGTCTTGGCTCATCAGTGGTGAACCCTCCTAGTGGTTTTGCCAATTTAATCTACCAGACCGCACTTCTTAGAACTCTAATACTGTATTGGACAATTCTTGCTGAGAGTTCACCACTGATGAGCCAAGTCCTCCCAATATTTTTGATTACAGTAAGGACAGTATAAGTTTGTGAAACATTTGTGATTCAATGTTTTAATTTCTTATGTGTATAGATGTGTGTTATTGCCGTATAAGAAATAAATATCTCTCCTCCAGCAATGTGATATACCAGAACTAGGAGTGGCAAACTAAAACATCAACACTAACTCTGGTAACTTCAGAATGCCCATGGATATAGCCCTTGTTAGTCCTGGTTGGCATTGATTTCAGGACTGAGGCCTTGCATCTAGTTTGGTAGGAGAGTTTCTGTGGTTCTTGAAATATCCAGTACCTCTCTCAGGGAAGGGAAAATTCCCAGAAGAATCTAACTACAAGAAGTAAGCTGGCTGTTATTAGACTGTCAACACAACTCTGAGATATACCTCACACACCTCTATAATTAAATAGGCATATACAGTTAAACCTATCTATAGCGCCCCCTTCTAAATAGCGCCTCCCTCTCTATAGCGCCTTATTTTAAATACGTAGTATGATGAAATTTACATTGAAAGTGACCTGTCTATAGCGCCCCCTCTAAATAGCGCCTTCCTCTTTATAGCGCCTGATTTTAAACATTAAAATGTAAACATTTTACATTAAAAGTGACCTGTCTATAGCACCCTATTTTGGTGAGTCCCAAGAGGGGGCGACAGGTTTAACTGTATATTAGATTAAAAAATATATATATTTACCAATATTTCAGTTGGCTGAAAACCAACCTTTTTCAAGATACAACAACCTATTCATGTCATAAATAGGTTGTTGTGCCTTGAAAAAAGTTGGCATTCAGCCAACCAATATATTGGTAAATAAATATATTTTTTAATCCAATATATCTGCCTTTTTAATTAAAGATCTATTTATGGATTGCTCTATTTTCAACCATACCTCTGTATTATTACTTATTTCAATTATGGCCACTCCCCAACATATACTAAATTGTATTGGAAAGGAT
This sequence comes from Cordylochernes scorpioides, assembly GCA_030710605.1. Taxonomy (NCBI): domain Eukaryota; kingdom Metazoa; phylum Arthropoda; class Arachnida; order Pseudoscorpiones; family Chernetidae; genus Cordylochernes; species Cordylochernes scorpioides. Next base: position 72,953,390 of record CP092869.1, read on the forward strand.
CCCTGTACAGAGAACCAAGAAGAATTCTTGAACTTCTTTACGAGTACGACCTCCAAGATCTTGTCTAATTTAAACTAATAAAAGGATAAGTAAAAAAACTTATTTTAAGAAGAACAAGGTACGTGGGTGTTGGCTCTAAGTACATCACTGAAGTAGAAGCAGCCCAACTTTTGTACATAGCATCAAAACCTTTGTTTAATTCCTTATACTCATTGGTAGGAGTGGACTTGCGCAAGCATTCACAGAGAGGGGCTATTAAAGCAATACAGTGGAATACCTTTAAAACAGTCTTCTTCTTTCTTATCTCCACACTGGGGGAAGTAGAATGCCTTTGTCATCAAGAATGGGAGCACTACTCAGTGGCAGGCCAATTTAGCTCCAAAAGAAATGGCCCGCCTCTGACATGAGGAACAGATGCCATGTGCAACGCTCCTAATATGGAGTACAAACGCTGCTCATCCTGTATCCCTGGATTAGGAAACCTTACAGGGTATTATCAGCCAGGCCAGCTGAGCCCAGGTTTTTACCAAGCTTGTTACTGCTCCCCCTCCTTCTTTTTCATCCGGGCTTGGAACCGGCAAAGGCAAACAGTAATGTGGTTATATGAAACATCATAGTTCTAAAGTCCCAATTGCTTCAATTGTGGTTATAACAACATAAAAATTGGTCCCAAACAATGTTTTTATAGCTCTTGAAATAAGAGACACTTCTGCCAGGAAACCTGAATCTTCAAGATAATATTTTTATAGTGAGGTTGTACTGTATAGCATAAAATATTATTCAAAAAAACCTTTTTTTTTTTGCTTATCCCTAGTACATGTGGTACAGGCCATGATAATCATGGTGGGTATAAGTAGGCGACTGCTTTTACTGTAAGTGCACCACATGTCTACATAAAAAAAAACCTACTACAGTAGAACCTCCCTGTATAGGACACCTATATGCAGACCCAAAGTATCTTTTAGGGAGAGGTGTTTCCTCTTACCGGAGAGTTGTTGAATTGTAAAAATGGTAATTTTGTAAATGAAAACTGTCCTTAGTGGAGAGGTGTCCTCTTACCGGAGAGTTTCTAAATTGTAAAAATGGTAATTTTGCAAATGAAAACTGTCCTTTGTGGAGAGGTGTCCTCTTACCGGAGAGTTGCTAAATTGTAAAAATGGTAATTTTGCAATTGAAAACTGTTCTTAGTGGAGAGGTGTCCTCTTACCAGAGAGTTGCTAAATTGTAAAAATGGTAATTTTGCAAATGAAAACTGTCCTTTGTGGAGAGGTGTCCTCTTACCGGAGAGTTGCTAAATTGTAAAAATGGTAATTTTGCAATTGAAAACTGTTCTTAGTGGAGAGGTGTCCTCTTACCAGAGAGTTGCTAAATTGTAAAAATGGTAATTTTGCAATTGAAAACTGTTCTTAGTGGAGAGGTGTCCTCTTACCGGAGAGTTGCTAAATTGTAAAAATGGTAATTTTGCAATTGAAAACTGTCCTTTGTGGAGAGGTGTCCTCTTACCGGAGAGTTGCTAAATTGTAAAAATGGTAATTTTGCAATTGAAAACTGTTCTTAGTGGAGAGGTGTCCTCTTACCGGAGAGTTGCTAAATTGTAAAAATGGTAATTTTGCAATTGAAAACTGTTCTTAGTGGAGAGGTGTCCTCTTACCGGAGAGTTGCTAAATTGTAAAAATGGTAATTTTGCAATTGAAAACTGTTCTTAGTGGAGAGGTGTCCTCTTACCGGAGAGTTGCTAAATTGTAAAAATGGTAATTTTGCAATTGAAAACTGTTCTTAGTGGAGAGGTGTCCTCTTACCGGAGAGTTGCTAAATTGTAAAAATGGTAATTTTGCAATTGAAAACTGTTCTTAGTGGAGAGGTGTCCTCTTACCGGAGAGTTGCTAAATTGTAAAAATGGTAATTTTGCAATTGAAAACTGTTCTTAGTGGAGAGGTGTCCTCTTACCGGAGAGTTGCTAAATTGTAAAAATGGTAATTTTGCAATTGAAAACTGTTCTTAGTGGAGAGGTGTCCTCTTACCGGAGAGTTGCTAAATTGTAAAAATGGTAATTTTGCAATTGAAAACTGTTCTTAGTGGAGAGGTGTCCGCTAGCGGGGTGTCCATTAAAGGGAGGTTCTACTGTATTTGAAAGTGGAATTCAACCACCATGTGTGAATCATCCAAGAACAACATCCCTCCAGGCTTCCCCTTTGGAAAAATTTTCCAGAGAAAGGCTGGTTGACTTATCCAATCTCCTCCTATCCATCCAAGATACTTCAAGTTTGTTCTTATCTCAATACAAGTCTTTGTGAGGCAACATCTGGTCAGACTTGTGGACATTTCAGAGTTATCTTGGCAAAGAGGGAAGGATACACAAAGAGTACTTGCCACGATCAAAGAAATACTGGCATGATAAGACACAATTTGGATTATAGATTATAAACACAAGGTTTTTTTTTTTTTACTTATCCCTAGTACAGAGGGTGTTTCCTTTCAAATGAAACGATTTCAAACGTCCGTTAGAACTTTATTTTTCGAACGTGAATTTTTTTCATGTGTTCTATGTGCTTCCCCTTCTTCTTGGCTATCTCCCTGCATCGGACTTTCCAAGCTGCGAACACTTCCTTGACTTTGGAGAGCGAAACATTCGACCACTCCTCTTGTGCGGCTTTCCAAAGTCCGGCCTCAGTTTTGGGACGTCGGTTGAAGAGCCGTTGTTTCAACATACCGAACCCGTAAAAATCCAGTGGGCTGGCGTCGGGAGACTTCACTGGAATGTCCGAGTTCCTGATAAAATTTAGGCCTAGGGTGTCCTTCATTTCTTGTAGGAACTGTTGGGTTTTGTTGGAGGTATGGGAAGAGGCTTTGTCGTGATGAAGGAACACTTTGTCCATTTCCCCTGGGTAAAGGTCCTTCAGTTGTTCGATGACAGGTTTCAGAACGCATTCTATATAGAATTCTGAGTTCACCTTCACCTTCGATGGAACCTTTATGAGCGGAAGGACTCCACGGCCAGTCATTACCCCGACAACCATGAAACCTTTAGGGAAAGTTTCGGAGCATTGGTGAACCCAATTATCCGGGACCTGATTGCCTCTTTTGATGTAACAGATCTTCCGGATTCCATTGCAATACGTCACATACATCCATGCTTCGTCCAATGTTGCAGTATATTCCGATCTGGAACCGGCCAGGTGTTCCTCGTAGAGCTTCCGGGCATTCGTTGCACGGTTTTTCATGTGGAAAGGGGTGAGCTTGTGAACCTTGCCTTTTCATCGGGTATTCAGTTCCAAATCTTTGTGAATGATGTTATTTATCGTTTTTAGTGATGTTCCACACATTCGGGAAAGTTGGCGCTGAGATGGTGGATTTTCAGTAGTTGCTAGCCGCTTTACCTTGGCGGGGGTCCGCACCGGACGTGGTCGATCGACTTGAAATTTTTGCCCATTGGATTCAGCTTCCCTTTTCTTTCCGATGCCATTTACTACCCTACATATTGTAGCTTTGCCAACATCTAGTCCTTCTGCTTTTAGCTTTTTCACTATGACGCTATAACTGTTTCCTTCTTTGGAAAGGGTCCGAATTGTTTGTTCGACTTGGAGCGTTAGTCTCTCTCCCCCCATGTTGCAAAAATCATGATACCTGATGAAAATGAATTCTCCAGAAGATTCTAGATCTATTGGAACCAGTGTCGTGTGCAGCATGCCTGCACGTGCAAAACGCGAGCGCTCGAAAATCGTTTCATTTGAAAGGAAACACCCTCCGTACACGTGGTACAGAACATGATAATCATGGTGGGTAGTTAGCGACTGCTTTTTACTGTAAGCGCACCACATGTCTACACATGTGAAAAGCAGTTTGACTTTGCACTTACAAATGTGCCAGAGCCCCGTTTGGTTACTTGCACTCGCTGGTGGGGTTGGACTTTTGCAAGAGGGGGCCATTGGAGCCTTTTTTTTTTAATCAGAAAAAAGTGTCCAATGCGGGAATCGAACCCGGGTCGTAGTGGTCGAAAACCAAACGGTTTAACCAGCCTTCCACCGACCCCCCTATAAACACAAAGTAATAAGGCCAAATAAATAAATAGTGTGTGATGTTTCAGTAACAACGCTGTTACCAAAACGTCACACATTATTTATTTATTTGGTCTTATTACCTTGTGTTTATAATCTATAATCCAGATTGTACCATTCAGCACTTTTTTCTGAAGATGGTAACAATGCTGTTACCAAAACTTCACACATTATTTATTTATTTGGTCTTATTACCTTGTGTTTATAATCTATAATCCAGATTGTACCATTCAGCACTTTTTTCTGAAGATGGTAACAACGCTGTTACCAAAACGTCACACATTGTTTATTTATTTGGTCTTATTACCTTGTGTTTATAATCTATAATCCAGATTGTACCATTCAGCACTTTTTCTGAAGATGGTAACAATGCTGTTACCAAAACGTCACAAAATATTTATTTGGATTTGGTCTTATTATCTTGTGTTTGAAATATTGGCATATTTTGACCAAACAATTTCCTTTTTTTTTTTTCAATATCTTCTAAAAGTGATTTTTGAAGATTTTCCCCCTCTTGGTTACCATGGGTTTATAAGAAGTGTTTAAAAGAAGCTGCTAGATTTAATGATAATTTGATTTAATTATAACTTTAAGAATGGGTAAGGCCTTCAAGCCTACAATAAAATAATTAAAAAACACACACAAAAGCCATTAACAAAACATATAGTCTTTTACATAGAATCGTCACAGTCTGCAAAGAAAAAAAAATTAGGTTAAATCTATTTACCTTTAATCTAATACACGGATTTGTATGAAATGTCCACGAAACAAAAAAAAAAAAGAGATAAAATTGCAATAAATAAAAGAATAAAATATGTGTATTTACATATGCTATATGCATACATAAGCCTTTTATTAAGACATCTCTTGTTATGCAACAATTCCTCATAAAAGAACAGGCTCTTTAAAAATTTGAATTAGGTCTACAGTATTTGCATTCCCAGAAAGTGAAAGAAAATATAGGCAAAGATATGAGAAGTGTTAACATCAGGTGAGGTTTTGTTGTATTTACTCTGTTACTGATATGTAAAAAATAATAATCTTATTGTATCAGTCTTCCACAAGATGCTATTTTCTCATCGATATTGGTATAATTTGGATTATAGATTAGAAACATAAAGCAAAGAACACCAAACTTCGCCTTTGCCCATCCCAAGCCCAGAAGAAAAAGGAGGAGGAAGATCAGTAACAAGCTTGCTAAAAAAACCTGGGCTAGGCTGGCCAGGCTGATAGTACCCTGTAAGGGTTCCTGATCCAGGGATACAGATGAGTCTGTAATCGATGTTAGGAGCAGCTGCACATGGTGTCTGTTCTTCATGTCAGAGGTGGGCATTTAACATTGGAGCTAAGTTGGCCTGCTACTGAGTAGTGCTCCCAGTCTTAATGATGAAGGCAGACACATTCTACTTCATCCAGACATGATGGTTGTCAAAATACCATCAAAAATCTCAAGCTCTACAAGCTTGATACCCCAATATGAGTGGGGATAAGAAAGAAGATGAAGGTAATAAGACCAAACCCAAATAAATAAATAGCGTGTGAGGTTTCTGTAACAGCATTGTAACCATCAGACAGAAGTATTGAATGAAAGTACGTACGCCTATCCCCCAATTTACACGGTAGATACGTTCCTGAGAAAAACGTGTAAATCGGGGGATAGGTGTACACAGAAATAAAAATAAAATGCATTGACAGGTTAAAATATGTGGTCAGCACATAAGCTCGGGATTCCTCGTGAGATGTGTACACAGCGCATGTGTTCAATCACAGTAGCATTTAGTATAGTGCGATAAAAACAAAACAAAAAACTTATTTGGAAAACCGTGTAAAAGCGAAAACGTGTAAAAAAGTTCTGTGTAAATCGGGGGATAGGTGTATTTATTTGGTGTTATTACCTCAGGTTTCTCATTGATATTGTTTGATGTCAGGTGCTGAAATTTTCAAGAAATGTTCTTTTCTTCTATAAGAGATTGGCAGTTTAAGAGATAACAGGACAACTCAGTTAGGAGAAACTTTGTCTACACAGATTTTTCATTTTTTTTTTTGCTTATCCCTAATACACGTGGTACAGGCCATGATAATCATAGTGGGTAGTTAGCAACTGCTTTTTTACTGTAAGTGCACCACATGTCTACACATGTGAAAAGCAGTTCGACATTGCACTTACAAATATGCCAGAGCCCCGTTTGATTACTTGCACTCGCTGTTGGGGTTGGACTTTTGCAAGAATTGGGGGCCCATTGGAGCATTTTTTTTTTAAACAGAAAAAAGTGTCCAATGAGGGAATCGAACCCGGGTCCTAGTGGTCGAAAACCAAACGGTTTAACCAGCCTTCCACCGACCCCCTTGTCCCACCGACCTACACAGATAATCAGTGGTGAACCAAGCCATATATTTTCCATCACAGTAGGAATAAAAATTAGAAACATATTTCAACACCATCTTGTAGATAGAGGCTGCTTTGCCAGCATTCATATTTCTTTTAAAAAATAGACACTTCGGCCAGTTAGAGTTTTTTATTTTCTCAACGTTTTTAACATATGCTTTATTTTTATTTATTTCTTCTGATGAAGACAAAATATTTTTGTTGAAACGTTGAGAAAATAAAAAAAACTGTAACTGGCCCAAGTGTCTATTTTTTTAAAGAAATATTTCAACACTATTTTTCTTTTTAAAAAATATATAATTAAAATAGTGTTAAAAATAGGTTTCTAATTTTCATTGATAAGATGGTGTTAAGTTAATAATGATATTTACAGTATGGATGTGGTAGAAAGTTATTTTAAAAATGTACTAAAAAGTTTCCATTCTCCCATCATTTTATTGGATATTTGACAGGGTAGCTATCAGGAAAGGAATTCTGCTGTTTCATTTCCTCATCCTTCCTTTAGGGGGGGTCGGTGGAAGGCTGGTTAAACCGTTTGGTTTACGACCACTACGACCCGGGTTCGATCCCTGCATTGGACACTTTTTTCTGTTTAAAAAAAAAAATGCTCCAATGGCCCCCCGATTCTTGCAAAAGTCCAACCCCACCAGCGAGTGCAAGTAACCAAACAGGGCTCTGGCACATTTGTAAGTGCAAAGTCGAACTGCTTTCACATGTGTAGACATGTGGTGCGCTTACAGTAAAAAGCAGTCGCTAACTACCCACCATGATTATCATGGCCTGTACCACGTGTACTAGGGATAAGCAAAAAAAAAAAAAAAATCCTTCCTTTAGAAAGGCAATATGAATAGGAACTGTATCAGCTAAACATGTCATACACTGACCACAATTGTGTTATTGATGGTGTGTGGAAATTCAACAAGTGAATTCTTCTACTTATCTGTTGTTTGATGAGGCACAATTTGGATTATAGATTATAAACACAAGGTAATAAGACCAAATCCAAATAAATAAATAGTGTGTGACGTTTCTGTAACAGCGTTGTTACCATCTTCAGACAAAAGTACTGAATGAAAGAATGGTGTTAAGCAGATTTCGTCCGCGACCTCTGGAATCTAAAATTTACCATTCAATTCCAAAGCTCAACTGACCTGTAATCACAGGTTTTCAACAGTCAAGGACCATTTTTTCACCAAGCTAACCTGGCTCCCAGTATTGTACACTCCTGGTAAGGCGGTGACATTGATTAGAATAGAGAGCAATTTTACTAGCCTTCCATCACAGTACTTTTGTCTGAAGATGGTAACAATGCTGTTACCGAAACGTCACACACTATTTATTTGGATTTGGTCTTATTACCTTGTATTTATTATCTGTTGTTTCAAATCCCCTTGTACAAAGATAACCAAATTCCATGAGTTCATACTACTCAGGTTTGATATCATGGAATGGGGTGTAGCTTTCGTTGATCATGGCACCATGAGAACAACAGTCTTTGATTTCCAGACTTAAGTCTAGTCATCTACTGACAATGACTTTCCAGAATGGTTACAAGGTTTTCCCACTATGTACTAAGTTTCAACCTTCAACCCCAAAACACATAATTGACTGTATTAACTCATCCATTGATGAGCTCTACTCATCCCCAGCAGACACCATCAACAAGCATTACAAGCTTGATACCCTGATATGATTGAGTGGAGATAAGAAATAAGAAGAATAAAAGAAAATAAGACCTAATCCAAATAATTTATTAGTGTATGACGTTTCGGCAACAACATTGTCACCATCATCAGACAACAGAATAAATGAAAATTATTTGGATTAGGTCTTATTTTCTTTTATTATAATCTATAATCCAAATTGTGCTTTATCATGAAAGAAGAAGAAGAGATGGCACCATGATCCAGGCACACTTATCTTAAAAGGGGAAAATTTGGATGCTAGAGGTAAAAAGGTAACAGGGAAAAAATCTAAATAATTTAGTTAATTATATTTTGTGTGTGTGAGGTAACATGTTACAGAAACATGGCATAATTTTTTTCATTTGCTATCTTGTAATTGGAAGCATTATAAATATGGATGAAACTTGCAAAATAAACACAAACAAGGTCTGATTTAAAATTCAATTGCCATCTATCGTTAAAATTTGTAATAATTATTTTTATGTTGGCACAATGTGTAGAGATCATATTTGATATGTGAAAAAGAAACACAATGCCACAAAAATAATTATTACAAAAATTTAAACAAGGTCTGAATTGAAAAGACTATTTTGCCTTTTAGTGAAAAATACAGAGAAAGCTATTGAGATCAGATTTATATATTTAACTAAAGAATATGATGCTTTTTTAAAAATGTTATTATTTTTGGTCAGTTTTCTTGTATGGATGCTTGGGCAATAAAACCAAAGAACTGGAAAGGAACATAAATTCTTTTGACGCCTATTATGTCAGAGAAAAAGAATTGTTGTTGTTGTTGTTGTTGTCGTGTCCAATGAAGAGCCTCAGATGTCTCCATGCATTCTATCACAGCAGTCGCAATGTCCACTATCTTGGGTGTGTAAAGCTGCTGTTCTGGGTCCATGTCAATTTTCTGTTGTTGTTGTCGTGTCCAATGAAGAGCCTCAGATGTCTCCATGCATTCTATCACAGCAGTCGCAATGTCCACTATCTTGGGTGTGTAAAGCTGCTGTTCTGGGTCCATGTCAATTTTCTGTTGTTGTTGTTGTGTCCAATGAAGAGCCTCAGATGTCTCCATGCATTCTATCACAGCAGTCGCAATGTCCACTATCTTGGGTGTGTAAAGCTGCTGTTCTGGGTCCATGTCAATTTTCTGTTGTTGTTGTGGTGTCCAATGAAGAGCCTCAGATATCTCCATACATCTCTATCACAGTAATGTCCACTATCTTGAGAAAAAAAATTCTCAATATCAAATTGGGTGACAAATACATTTGGAGAATAATTTAATGGAGAGCCTTCTAAATGAAGTAATCAAAATGAAATGGAAGTTTGCAGGAATCTGAGGTTCATTGGAAGATTGTCACTTGTCATACTGGAGATTACATCAAGATGATCCCAACTGTCAGGGGCAAGATTATTTCTGACTAGAGAATTTTCTTTTTTTATTACCCAACTACAAGAAAATAAGACCTAATCCAAATAAAAAGTGTGTGACGTTTCACACTTTCACTCGCTGGTGGGGTTGGACTTTTGCAAGAATCGGGGCCCATTGGAGCATTTTTTTTTTTTTTTTTAAATCAGAAAAAAAGTGCCCAATGTGGAATTCAATCTTGGGTCGTAGCGGCCAAAAATCAATGGTTTAGACCACCCTTCCACCAAGCCCTGATTATTCATAGAATAGTTTATATATCTAAGTCATCATTTCCTGTACATAACTTTCATGGCTTAATATATATTTTGAAATAGATAAGGCTCCTTTAATAAATAGAATTTATATAGTCAACTAGATAGAGCACTTGTCTGCTACTAACAGCATATAAAATCTACATTTGGGGAGTCGGTGGAAGGCTGGTCTAAACTGTTGGTTGTCAACCGCTACGAGCCTGGGTTCAATTCCCGCATTGAGCAATTTTTTCTGATAAAAAAAAAAAAAATGCTCCAATGGCCCCTGATTCTTGTAAAAGTCCAACCCCATCAGCGAGTGCAAGTAACCAAACGGGGCTCTGGCACATTTGTAAGTGCAAAGTCGAACTGCTTTACGCATGTGTAGACATGTGGTACACTTACAGTAAAAGCAGTCGCCTACTTCTACATACCATGATTATCATGGCCTGTACCACGTGTACTAGGGATAAGCAAAAAAAAACATTTGGGTAGAAACCTGCTATTGTATCCTGTGGTGCACAACCTGATTCAAACAAGTGAGAGAAAGTAGAGAAATAGGTAATGAGGTAAGTGAAATGTGATAAGGTACAATTTGGATTTATAGATTATAAAAACTAGGTAAAAAGACCAAATCCAAATAAATTTAATTGTTTATACACTTGATAACAGTACTAACTATTTAAAACATGTTATGATATAATTTCTCATTCAGCACTTTTGTCTGAAGATGGTAGCAACGTTGTTACCAAAACGTCACACACATATATTTATTTGGATTTGATCTTATTACCTTGTGAGGTAAGTGAAAGTTCAAACTTTTTTCTCTATGGTAGATATGTCTTGCTATAACATAATCCTTGTACAGCCCAACATCCCATGAAAAATGATAGGAAACCCTTCTTGGATTCACATGGAATTCTTGGTTAGATGAGGCCAAGTTAAATTTGATTTTGTGAAAAGTGTTCACTTAGTGGGGGTTAATGGAAGGGTGGTCTAAACCATTGGTTTTCGGCCGCTACAACCCAAGATCAAACCCTGCATTGGGCACTCTTTTCCGATAAAAAAAAAAAAATAATAATAATAATAAATGCTCCAATGGCCGTCGATTCTTGCAAAAGTCCAACCCCACCAGCGAGTGCAAGTAACCAAATGGGGCTCTGGCACATTTGTAAGTGCAAAGTCGAACTGCTTTTCACATGTGTAGACATGAGGTGCACCTACAGTAAAAGCAGTTGCCAACTTCTAACCCACCATGATTATCATGGCCAGTACCATGTGTACTAGGGATAATAAATAAAATAAATCACTCACATTGGTTGTCTGACCTATATGTTTTGTTGATTAAAATGACAGAAATGGGACTCACCGTCCTCACAATGGTGGTGGTGGTGGTAGTGTTGGGAGAGATTTGAGGAAGTTGACGAATCCCTGAAAGTCTGCTGGCAGGTTGCCTGGCGCCAGGGGTACGTAGGGGAGAGTTGTTGAAGGGCCTGTAGCCCCCGCGACCTCTTCCAAGGAACTTGCGGGGTTGGTTCTGGAGCTTATGGAGGGTCTTGAGTTTCTCTAGGAGCTTGAGCTTGGCCCTCTTGGTCTGGAGGATCTCCCTGGCATCAGAGATGGGCTTACCCAGCAGCAGGGTTTTGGTGGCCTGGAGCCTTCTGCGGAATTTCATCTGTTCTAACACACACACACAGAGTTTTTTTTTTTTCTTATCCCTAGTACACATGGTACAGGCCATGATAAATCATGGTAGGTAGAAGGTAGGCGACTGTTTTTACTGTATGCACTACATGTCTACACATGTGAAAAACAGTTCTACTTTGCACTTACAAAACACAGAGTTGCTGCATCTTATACCTTTTTGCCAAAATCTGCAAACCTGAGATTTTGTCCATTGTTGTCAAACAAGCAAACTATGATATTTGAAGGTCGGTGATCCTACTTGTCATTTGTGACAAACAGTACTGTCGTCAGCAGGTCTTTTTACCCATCATGGAGACTAATGGACTAAAACCTTCCCACAATACACCATCTGCAGGACCAAAGAGACCTCACCAGACCACCTCTTGGAATGCATGGAAGCCTCAAGAGAGGACCTATATTCCAACCCTATCAAGATTCTTCTTCTTCTTGCTTATCCCTAGTACACGTGGTACAGGCCATAATAATCATGGTGGGTAAAAGTTGGCGACTGCTTTTACTGTAAGTGCACCACATGTCTACACATGTGAAAAGCAGTTCGACTTTGCACTTACAAATATGCCAGAGTCCCGTTTGGTTACTTGCACTCGCTGTTGGGGTTGGACTTTTGCAAGAATCAGGGACCATTGGAGCATTTTTTTTTTTCTTAAATCAGAAAAAAAGTGCCCAATGCGGGATTCGTAGCGGTCGAAAACCAACGGTTTAGACCATCCTTTCACCGACCCCCCCTACCAAGATTGTGAATTTGTTCTATGAATTTAGTCTCCATGACCTTGTATAATTATACAATGGGATAAAAAAAGTGCTGTTGAACCTAAAGGCCAACATCTAGTTGCAGAGTCAAAATGTCTTTTAGAGAGAGATGTCATCTGACAGTTTGTTTGGTGGAGTCCACTAGCGAAAATGTCTGCTAGTTCCAACATATTTTCAACGGAATGGCAATTTTGACAATGGAAAATGCTCGGTATTTAGAGGTGTACACTAGTGCAAGTGACTCTGTCCGAATTTACTTATATTTTTCCCTCAAATATTGAGGCTTTCCCCATCCCTGATTCTTTGAGATGGAGTCCATATGGCATCGGTAGACCAGTTCCTGGCAGAGACCATCAGCTCGGCCGAGAGTGAGTTGGATGCTCTGGTTGTGCCAGAAGAGTGGAATAGGGCTTCTACAGAGGCGAAGCGGCACTATAAATAAAGGCTAACGCGCTAAGCAGGTACCTCCTGGGTGCCATGGAAACCCTGCAAGTGTTGCCCGCTAAGAAAGGTTCTACTGTACTTGCAAATACAAAATTGGTGAGAGCAAACACACCAAAAACACTATAGATGATAGGTTTTGGTTTTACAAAAATATATCTGAATACAATTCACACACACACAAAAACCTTTATTAAGACACACAGGTCTTACAGAGGATTCTCCTTGGGGTTACAAGACGGAGAAACCCATGAAAGCGGGAAATATACAAAGAGGTAAAATGGAGAAAGATTATATACACATGGTAAATATATACAGATTATTATTTGAATAATCCTATGGAAAATAAGAATATGGATTTGGAAAAAAAAAAAATTTTTTTTGGAAATATGGGTGGGAGAAGTGGAGAGCAAAAATGTATCTGAATACAATTCAAATTGAATCATTTAAACACAAATGTTTCTTTTATACATAAAACAAACTTTTCTACTATCCTTACTGCGATGAAAAATATTGGAAGGGCTTGGCTCATCAGTGGTGAACCCTTCTATCAGTTTTGACAATTTAATCTACCAGACACTTCTTAGAGCTCTAATAGTGTATTGGATCATTCTGCTTATATATTCCATTCATATTATAATACCATTTCTAAGATTCCACCTTTCAGTGTAGCATATATAAACAGAATCATACAATACAGTATTAGAGCTCTAAGAAGCAGTCTGGTAGATTGAATTGGTGAAATCGCTGGGAGGCATAACCACTGACAAGCCAAGCCCTCCCAATATATTTTTTCATTGCAGTAAGGACAGTAGAAGTTTGTATTATGTATAAAAGAAACATTCATGTTTAGATGATTAAATTTCATTGATAAGGCACAATTTGGATTATAGATTATAAACATAAGGTAATAAGACCAAATCCAAATAAATAAATAGTGTGGGACATTTTGGTAACAATGCTGTTACCAAAACGTCACATACTATTTATTTATTTGGATTTGGTCTTATTACCTTGTGTTTGATGATTAAATTTCCTATAAATAGATGGTGCATTATTGCTTTATAACAATTCAAATTATTCAAATGAATGCTTTTGCATGTTTATGTTTATGCCGGAATTATGACTATTATGAAATTTGGCTTTATAACATAGCTGGTAATATAGGGTTTATTTGATCCTATTCATATAAGAAATTTAAAAAAAATTGTGACTTAAAGGATATTTAAGATAATTTAAAATTATACATGGAAGAAATATTCTTTTAAATATTATAATTTTGCCTTTATCATGGTATAGGATATCATATGGACATCTTATAAACACAGTCCTAAATTGTAAAAGACATTAATGATTTTTCTAGGCACATCAAATATAATGTTCTGTGGTAGTGTATATAAAATCAAATTTCAAATTAATTAATAATCATATTCCCCTTTAATCTATGAAATATGCTATATGAACACCTATTTATAATGTATGCATAAAGTTGCCTTAAATAATAAATTGTCAATAAAATTTTTAAACAAAAATTAACCTCGTTATGTAAATTAAAAAGTTTTTCGTGATAGTTTAAATTTGGAAATCTTTAAATACGATTTTTATATTATAAAATGATTACAGGCGCTCTTTGATCTTTTGATACTCTTCTATTTATAGCGATACAGTAAGAATGTTGACACTTTTACAAAATTTTATTAATGCAATTCGTCTTAAATATATTTTTTTATGTTGTTTGCGTAATATAATTGAGATTGATGTTCGATTGATTTGAAAATTAAACTCAATCAAAATTTTATTTATGTATTTTGAAATGATTTAAAACATATATTTTTACCTTTATAAATGTATATGCAATCTTAAAGATTAGTAAAAAAATGTTTTGTAAACCAAATTTTAAACCAATCACTCTCTAATTAGAAAACTTTAAATAACACAAGCCCTAATATAAACAAACAACTTTAAAATTAACAGTTGAAAATTATTTTTCACAGAGTGTAATATTTTGAGACCTATTTTAAAACAAATATTTTAGTGTGCAAAAAAAGCATCAATTATGTATTTTAAAAATTCTTTTAATAAAAAAACGAACGCACAAAATGAGCAGCAAATTTTAGATAAAATTTGGTTATTTTATTTATTATTTTTTTTTAAATTTCACACAGCATGAGGTGTATTAAAAGATTTTCTTTCTTCAAGGAAAAAATACATTATATATGAATGTAAATTTATTGCCCTTTAATATTGCTATATATATATATTAACTAACTTATGTCAAAAGAAATGCAGTATCTGGAGATGAACATTCATTTGTTAACCTGCAGGCCATATAAACTTTCCCTTACAAGCACATTTAAAAATTAATAATAATAAAAAATGGGAGTACAAATATTTGGTGAATTTTGCGTCTAGGCTGAAGGATTATCCAAATTGCCTTTTATGGTGTCCAAAGGATCCATTGGCATTTTAAAAGGTCATTATAGAGATGTTTGATGAACTTTTCTTGAAATCAAAAGTGATTCCAAGAATTTTAAAAGCTTTGCTAATGGTGATGATCTGATCAAGAAGGCGCATGTTTCGAGTTTAGCTCCATTTTGCATTATTTCTATTCACTAAACTTGCTTGTGTTTTCTGAGTTAGTTCCTTCCTTGGAATTAGATTGAAGTAGAAATGGCTTAAAGTTGCTCCTTGTTTAAATTTATGGAGTGGATAAATAGAAAGAGTGAGCGTGTGTAGGGAAAGAACTTGGAGATTTTATGGGTTATCTTTAGCCTGGCTATCCTTAAACTTAGTCTAAATGGCATGAAGCCAACATTTAAAGTTAGTTGTCACAATGCTTACATAATACAACCTATTATGGCGTCAAGGTTGTGTACTGTGTCGATTTATTAGTACCGCGATGGCTCAGAAAAGTATTTCAAAGTTATGTTTATTGGGTTCTCATTGACTTCCGCTGATCTACCGCGCCGCGCCACGCAGCGGTGGTCATCTCTTATTTCATGTCCCCGCTTGGGTGTTTGCCGATGGCGTGGTCTGTCATCCCAGCAGGCTGGAAGGAAGTCTCTCGGCCCCCACAGTTGTGCATTAAATAGACTAACATAATTGCTAACTAATAATTTATTCAACATATTACAACATTCAA
>CP092869.1:72977828-73105683 GCA_030710605.1 Cordylochernes scorpioides
GACCGTTGCAGCAAACTAGTGGCCTCGGGTCGGTGACAAAGCCACAACACCAGCTTTGGCAAACTGAGAAGCGTCCACCTAGAGACCACAGTCAATAGATGGTGTCTCGTTTTGATGGAACCTTTCCTTTTATAGATCAGTTATCTCCCAGCAAAATTTCTATCTATAATCTAACTAGTATAGTTAATCCCAGAGGATAGTTAGCAACTTCTGTACACTCTATAAGTCCAGGCTTTGCACATATCATTGTACAGTTAAACCTCTCTATAGCGCCCCCTCTAAATAACACCTTCCTCTCTATAGCACCCGATTTTAAATATGTAGTACAATGCAATATTTACATTAAAAGTGACCTGTCTATAGCGCCCTCTCTCTATAGCACTTTATTTTGGTGAGTCTGAAGAGGGGGCGATAGATTTAACTGTATATTTAAACTGACTAAACATATCATCAAAATGTGATTTATATGAGCAATAAATAAATTGACAACAAATTATTGGTCTTATATAAGAAGGTATTCTATATACAGTTACGAGCGTCTTTCCTAATCAGTCATCTCTCTCTGTCACCGTTTGCTTTTTTTTTGGAATGGCGCCCTCCTATTGGTTGGCTACGGTCACGCCACCTTTGCCCCCCCCCCATTTATGTAACTATTGTGTTGGAGCGGGTCGCTCCCTAATATTAGATAATAACCAAATGGAATCCTCTCTTTCTTTTTCCCAGTAAGAGACGCCTACGGAAGCCAACAGTACATAGACAGATAAAGCACATAGGCTATAGTTATTAACTAACATATGCAATTAATTAAGGCGCCAATTTATAATTGTAACAAATAGTATTTGAATAAAAACATTCAATCGGGGGTAAAACACGGGCGTTGCCCGGGTCATTCGGCTAGTGATTTATAAAGATAAAGGTTGCCTTTCAAAATAGACATCAAAGCCAGATGCCATCTATTAACCATTGCTGCAAACTAGCAGCCTCGGGTTGGTGACAAAGCCACAACACCAGCTTTGGCCTATAGCCACTTTGTCAGCTAAACACTTCTTTGGCAGATTGTGAGGATTCCATTGGATCCCGAGTGGATCTCACGGAATAAAGTCTGCCCTAGGCTGATGAGCTTATTGAAGTAAGTAAGGGACAGTAGAAAATTGATTTAATTTAAAAAAGAATCTTACACATCTAAAATAGTTTCAATTTGTAATAAGAGATGGCACGCTAGAGTGATATATAAATGTGAGTAACAGTCACCCAGAAATTATTTGAAAAAAGAAAGAATAAACAATATTAAGGTGAAGGGTTTCTTTTAATTTTGATTTTCGCAAGTTTGCGAGCAAAATTTCTGTTCTTCAACGGACATATACTTCTATATACAATATCAAGATGGACTTTGTACAGTAATAATTGTATTTATATATATAATACACAAAAATCTATCTACAATTATAAACAACTATAAGAAAAATTTGAACCATTTTTAAAGAGTATGATTCTTTTTAGAGTAAATCAATTTTCTACTGCCCTTACTGCAATGATAAAATAATGGTAGAGCCTGGCTTATTAGTGGTAAATTGGTGAAACCGCTGGGAAGGTTCACCATTGATGAGTTAGGCTTTCCCATTATTTTATCATTGCAGTAAGGGTAGTAAAAAGGCCCTTCAATTATTTTACCATTGCAGTAAGGGTAGTAGAAAATTGATTTATTTTAAAAAGAATCATTTATGTCAAAAAAAGTTTAAATTTCTTATACCAGATGGTACGGTAATGCATGAGAACTATGTAGACCAATATGCACATAGGTTATTCCAGCTCCAGGGTGTAGGAACTCAGTTTGGAGGAATCCACCACGACCAACATGGGGAACTCTACGATCAACTTGCCCACCAGGTTGTTGCCTAAGGTATCCTCCTGGTTCAGTCGGTAGTACCTGTCCACAGTCAGAACAAATTCAATACCTATACAGGATCCTCTAGTGAAAGTACAGACATAATTTTTTTTCCCCCTTTATTGAGTAAATCAGAAATAGGGTTACATGGTTTCAATGCAATTTTTATTTTTTTCATACTTTTTGAATATACAGTAGAACCTCCCTTTATAGGACACCCTGCTTGCGGACACCTCTCTACAAAAAGGTGGCTGTTCCTTGCGCCAACGTTTGAAGCGGAGGGAATTAACAGTGAGGGGGGCGCCAGATATAAAAATATAAACATAAAATTATCAGAAAATCATAAAATAATTTAGGAGTATAGGAGCTCCATCTAGGCTTTTTTTCCTGTGGTGAATCTGTATAAGACCGGTGGTCTTAATAAAGCTTTGTGTGTGTGTATATATATATCTTGATTGAGATCATGGAATCAAGTAGCGTCTCTCGAAAGGATTTCCCTCTACGAAATACTATTACTAGAAATTTGTATCATTTGATACATGGAACAGGATTGAAAAGCTATATTTATAAAATAAAAGGAATTAAAAGCGCGAATGTTTCTTTTATACATAATACAAACTTCTACTGTCCTTACTGCGATGAGCAGTAAGGACAGTATAAGTTTGTATTATGTATAAAAGAAACATTCGTACTTTTAAATCCTTTTATTTTATATGTATAGATGGCGCATTATTGCTTTGTGTTAAAGCTATATTTAATAGAACATTTTTAGTATTGAAGGCATCTCTACCGGACGTATTTCACCCAGTAAGTTAGTTTGTCATGAAAGTACATTTCTGTGTTACCTATGTAACAGATTGTTAAGGGATCAAGTTATTGGAAACGTCTACTAACGTATATATTGGGGCACGGTATTGTTATATCCTATGTATTGACGTTGGAATTAAAATGAAGTAAAATAAATACAACAGAACCTCTCTTTAGCAGACACCCCGCTAGCAGACACCTCTCTACAAAGGACAGTTTTCATTTGCAAAATTACCATTTTTATAATTTAGCAACTCTCCAGTAAGAGGACACCTCTCTCTAAAGGACACTTTGGCTCTACAATTAGGTGTTGTCCTTTACAGGGAGGTAGCATGGCGTCTGTTTCTCATGTCAGAGGCGGCCATTTCTTTTGGAGACAAGTCGGCCTGCCACTGAGTAGTGCTCCCAGTCTTAATGACAAAGGCAGACGCATTCTACTTCACCCAGTCATGATGGTTGCCAAATACCATCAAGGGTCACAACTTGATTCACTAATGATTGAGTGGAGATAAGAAAGAAGAAGAAGAAGACAGGGAGGTAGTTCTACTGTTTTAATAAATATCAAAAGTCAAGCAAGATGTTATAAAATTGAAGTTGCCTCCTGTACTAATTAGGGTCAAAGCCTGAAACCATGGTATACTGGCTACTGACTTTTGTCTGTATTTGTCAAAACTGGTGTGGTGGCTCATTTTTTTTATTAATATCATCACTTTTTGTACTGGGGTGATAAACTAAATGCATGTTTAAAGGGAGAGGTGCCTCTTTTGTTACATGAATATCACAATGTATAAGACATGTGGTGCACTTACAGTAAAAGCAGTTGCCCACTTCTACCCACCATGATTATCATGGCCTGTACTACGTGTACTAGGAATGCGCAAAAAAAAAAAACAATATATATATAAGTTATATATATATACACTCATGGACAAAACTTAAGAAAATTGTACCTTTTATCATGTATATCGGGATTCAAACAATAATCTCTGAAAGATATATGATACACAGCGACCTTTATTGAAGGTACATGAGATAACCAATTGTGAACAAAAATGCCTCTGTATTCTTCAAAAAAAAAAAAAAAAACAGAAGACAGGCGACATTAAAGATTTTCTACTTCCTTATGTTTGGTTCATGAGTGTATTTATATATTTTTTATGAGGGCTATAGTACAAAACCATTGTATATATAGGTTGACTTTTATCTTAATTTGTCTAAACTGTTGTAAAGTACATACATCATCACCACCTTAAGGTGCTATACTGTGAGCTGTTAAACCAAAATACATTATTTTAATGCATACACTCATGGATAAAACTTAAGGAAATTGTACATTTCAGCATGTATATCAGGATTCAAACAATAATCTCTGAAAGATATTTGATACCTTTATTGAAGACACAAGAGATAACAAAGTGTGAACTAAATTGCCTCTGTCATCTTCAAAAAATAGAGGACCTTCGACATGAAAGACATTCAACTTCTTTAAGTTTTGTCCATGAGTGTAATAACAAGGGAGAAAATGCTTAAAAAGAACATAGGAGGGCCATCCATAAATTAGAATAAGTGTCAACCAATCATTGATTTTTATTTGTGAAATTCAGGCCAATACCCTTTTTGGAATAACAAGAAAAGTTAACCATGTACAGGTTTCAGGTGGCTTGTCCTAGTCAGCATGGTGCAGGCTGTATGCATTCAGACCACCAAGGAAGTCCATGGGGTTCTTTTTAAACAATAAAAAAAGTGTATTTAAGGCCAAATGTCTGTAAATATGCTGAAACAAGAGAGAATATTTCTTTAAAATTATCTCTAGTAGACATGGCACAAGCCATGATAATCATGGCTTGTAGTTAGTAACTTATTTTACTGTAAGTGCACAACATGTCTAGACATATAAGGTTATAAGATCAAATACAAATAAATAAATAAATTTGGTCTTATAACCTTGTGTTTCTAATATACTAGCCGAATGACCCGGGCAACGCCCGTGTTTTACCCGATTGAATGTTTTTATTCAAATACTATTTGTTACAATTATAAATTGGCGCCTTAAATGAATGCATATATTAGTTAATAACTATAGCCTATGTGCTTTATCTGTCTATGTACTGTTGGCTTCCGTAGGCGTCTCTTACTGGGAAAAAGAAAGAGAGGATTCCATTTAGTTATTAACTAATATATGCATTTATTTAAGGAGCGACCCGCTCCAACACAATAGTTACAAAAATGAAAAAGCGAGAGGGGGGGGGGGGGGGGCGGGGGCAAAGGTGGCGTGATCGTAGCCAACCAATAGGAGGGCGCCATTCCAAAAAAAAAGCAAACGGTGACAGAGATGAAAAATGATTAAGAGATGAAGAACGCATGACACTCATAACTGTATATTGAATAATACAAATTGTGCCTTATCATATCTAGGTATGTGAAAAAGCAGTTTGACTTTTGCACTTACAGGTATGCCAGAGAGCCCCTTTTGTGTACTTTCACTCATTAGTGGGCTCAGCTGGCGCGGCTGATAGCACCCTGTTAGGGCTCCTAATCCAGGGATACAGGATGAGCAGCGATTGTACTCCTTGTTAGGAGCAGCTGCACATGGCATCTGTTCCTCATGTCAGAGGCGGCCATTTCTTTTGGAGCTAAGTCTGCCTGCCACTGAGTAGTGCTCCCAGTATTAATGACAAAGGCAGATGCATTCTACTTCACCCAGTGTGGAGATAAGAAGAAAGAAGAAGACTCATTAGTGGGGTTGAACTTTTGCAATAATCGAGGGCCATTGAAGCTATTTTTTCTTTCAGAAAAAAAAAGTGTCCAATGTGGGATTCGATCCCAGGTACTGTGGTTGTCAAAAATGGAGAGTTTAAACCAATCCTCCACCAATCTCCCACATAGGGAATATGCAAATGAGAAATATCAGGACTCACCTCTTGTTGTTGGCTGGGGAGTCAACACGAGCCATGAGCACCACGGGAGACTTGAGATGGCCCATCAGCAGGGTGTACATGGGATGGGTCACCTCCATGAACTTGCGCACCAGGTTCCCCAGCAGTAGCTCCTCACACACCCTGCACACAAACCCACTGAACAACCATGTAAATAGAATTTATTGGTGAGATACAGGAATATCCCACAATATAGTCGGCTAAATTAAAAGAAAATAGCCTGATCGGGATTGGAAAAAAAAAAGACAAATTGCAATATTTTAATATATATATATTTTTAAATGCATTAAGGGGAAAAATCCCCGGTCCAAATATAGGATTATATTTAGTTTATGGAGTGATTTTAGGTTCAATTTAGTTCCTTAAAATATAGAAAAATTATTCAAGACATATTTACATATAAAATGAAAGGATTTAAAAGCACGAATGTTTCTTTTATACATAATACAAACTTCTACTGCCCTTACTGCGATGAAATATATATATTGGGAAGGCTTGGCTCGTCAGTGGTGAACCCTCCCAGCGGTTTTGCCAATTTAATCCACCAGACCACTTTTTAGAGCTGTAATACTGTATTGGACGATTCTGCTTATCCTTTCATTTTATATGTATAGATGGCGCATTGTTGCTTTGTGTTAACATATTTACATATTGGTCAAACAAAGATAATCAGTCTTAACAAGGATTAAGATGTAAAGGAGTTTGACATCGATGAGTTGAGGCTATTGACACTAGAGGAACTGAGCAGGAACATGTGGCAAACTCACCTCTGGTCCACATGTACAAGTGTCTCCTTGGGCTGAGGGAACTCCCACTGAACTTGCCAGTTGATCATCCGGCTCCTGAAACCAGACAGAATCATGGTCAACGATGGTCTGGAACTCTCACAGTGAGCTTTGTTTACAAGTGAATTCTGAATTTATTTTAAACACAAGGTAATAATACAAAATCCAAATAAATAAATAGTGTGTGATGTTTCAGTAACAGTGTTGTTACCATCTTCAGTACTTATAGTCTTTCAGTACTTTTGTCTGAAGATGGTAACAACGCTGTTACCGAAATGTCACACACTATTTATTTATTTGGATTTGGTCTTGTTACCTTGTGTTTATAATCTATAATCCAAATTGTACCTTATGAATTTACTTTAATGAAATAAAGTACCATCTGTATTTGAAATTTGAAACTACAGTAGAGTCTCCCATGAGTGACCACCTTGTAAGGCAAGAACGAATTTCCTCTGTTTTACTACTATAGTGAATCTCCCATGAGCACTGTCTCCTTGAATGACCAGCGATCACTAAAAATCAATTCTTTGTCTCTCATGAGCGACCATTAAGAAATAAAAAATTACTATTTCTAATATTAAAAAAATAATTATTTTCGAAATTTTTCATTGGAAAAAAATCATTGTGAAATATTATGTGACACATTTATTGAGCTCATTTAGAACAAATAACTATAGGAAATGTGTTTTATTATTTTAGAATTTTAAAAAGGTTTTTGAAAATAAAATAGTAAGTTCAATTTTCATTTTATTTTAAATTAAATTAAACATATCTTAACTATAAATATTGGCTCATCAAAATTTTCAAATCTTAAAGAGAAAATGAATGTTTTAAAAATACCGTCATCTGGAGTTAGCGCTCAAAAAATTGCCAGCCGATATATGATATATGATTCAAAATATTTCCAATATTGGGGCCATTAATTTTCAAATATAAAGTTGAATGACTTCACAAATTATAAACAATAAAAGTCTATTTACACACAATTATGAAATAGAAAAGTTATTTTTATTTGGGGCAATGTATCAAGTCACATTAGACTGGAGTTACAAAATATCAAATTTCTATATTTGCCACCCAATATTACAGCTATTTGATCAAGACAATCTTTCAGAATTTTAAGAAAGTTAAAATAGATGTAAAATATAATGCATACATTCTCTTTAGCTGATTCTCTTTTAGTGAATTTTTAAGAGCCTTGTAAAGATAAATGTGTATAACTAATAGATTTGAGTATTTTCATAAAAAAAAAATATATATATATATTTTTTAATACTAGAGATTGTTTGGGGGGATGGAAGTTATGATTTACTTCAACCTTTTTAAATACAGTATAACCTCGTTAATTCGACACACACAAATTTGACACTCTACCTTAATTCGACCATATTCTGATGTCCCGACCTCCGGCCTATCAAATAACAAACCGTAATTCGACAGTATCGATAATACGACACTTCCGATAGTTCGAACATTTAAAAATTTGAATTTCGACAGTTGAATGTTTTTTTACATACAACTTTACCATATTTTAATTTTGATATTTTGCTACTCTGTAAACCTCCCTTATTTTCTCTCTGGTATTTTATGAATGTTGTGTTCTTGCCGTAAATAAATTGCCATCCGGTGAAGTTTGTCTCTTTCCTAATTTTCTCTATGGGACAATATTATAGATCTAACCAAATCAACAAGCAATCCAGGGCCAGGTTTCTTTCAACTATTATTTATTTCTCTAGATTTTGGGCCAACATATCCTTCAAACAAGGAGAACATGAGGTCTGGAAGTATAGTTGGCTGGAAGTTATACTTCTAATTCTCCTGTTGAAGGACATGTTGACCCGAGAAATCTAGAGAAATAAACAATAGTTAAAGATACCTGGCCCTGGATTGCTTGTTGATTTGGTTAAATTGTAAAGGCAGGGATGTATTATAGATCTAAGATAGAGGCTATTGTTGGGTGCCACGCTGCCTGGAGTATAGGAGCTCCATCTATGCTTCCTTTCATTCCTATGGTGAATCTGTATAAGACAGGTGGTCTTAATAAAGCTTTGTGTGTGTATTGTAAACAATGTGCTGTGCTACCTGGAGTACAGGAGCTCCATCTATGCTTCCTTTCATTCCTGTGGTATATCTGTATAAGACCGGTGGTCTTAATAAAGCTTTGTGTGTGTATTATAGATCTAACCATAGCTTAGAAGATCTGGTACCAAGAAAGCAGTACGTACCCGTAATCCAGCCGGGTGGTGTTGGTGTCCCGGATCCTCAGTCCTTCCGAGGCAATCTTGTAGTTGATCCCTCGGCTCTCCGCTGCCCTCTTCAGTCGATAGAGGAACTGTCGGATACACACAAGATGTTAGACTGGAGGCTTGGTGTGAACATTGAATTCTGTTTAGGGGCTCAGTGGACGAATGGTCTATACCAAGGGCGGGCATCTTGTAGCTTGCAAACCACATGCGGCTCTTTGGGTGTGAAGCTGTGTGTAGTACTTACATAAATAAAGTTTGATAAGGCACAATTTGGATTATAAACACAAGGTAATAAGACTCAAGGTAATAAGACCATATCCAAATAAATAAATAGTGTGTGATATTTCGGTAACAGCGTTGTTACCGAAACATCACATACTTTATTTATTTGGATTTGGTCTTATTACCTTGTGTTTATAAATAAAGTTTATATTTATGTGAGTACATTTTTTATTGCTATAGAATTTTGTGGCCCTTTAAAAACTTTGAAATTTTGTAAATTGTAATTTTTGACTCTTTCGATTCAAAAAGTTGCCGACCCCTGGTCTATACCATTGTTTTTTGACTTCTACGACCCAATGATAAATCTGACATTGAGCACTTTTTACTAATTGAAAAAAATGTTTCAATGGCCCATAATTCTTGCAAAAAGTCCAACCCCACCAGTGAGTGCAGATAACCAAATAGGGCTCTAGCATACTTGTTAAGTGCAAAAGACAAACTGTACTTTTCACATGTGTACACATGTGGTGTACTTACAGTAAAAGTAGTTGTCAACTTCTACTCATCATTATTATCATGGCCAAGTATACTAGAGATAAAAAAAATTCTAATTCTGTTTATGAGGAAGGAATTATTCTATACAGTAGAACCTCCCTGTAAAGGACACCTAATTGCAGAGCCAAAGTGTCCGTTAGGGAGATGTGTCCTCTTACTGGAGAGTAGCTAAAGAGTAAAAATGGTAATTTTGCAAATGAAAACTGTTCTTTGTGGAGAGGTGTCCGCTAGTGGGGTGTTCACCAAAGGGAGGTTCTACTGTATATAACAATTTCTAAGTTTTTATTCATGTTCTTTTTTGTTATTGTCATACACTTGAGTGTACGCTTTTCTGTATGTTAGGTTATTTTTAATTTAGGTCCTACTTTTTTGTATGTGTAAACCATACAAAGTAACTTTTGTCAATAGAACTGACCAATGAGGCAACTTACCGGAGGCCATTTTCTGACTTGGGAGGCTTTGGTGAGGATGTCCTTCTTGTGGGCAAACTTGGACAAGAGCTGGATGTCTGAGGCACCAGTACATCTTAGCTATATGTGGACCATATGGTAGATTTAAACTAGTGAAACCAAAGGGAGGGTTTACTTTTTATGAGCCAGGCCCTCCAAATGATTTTTCCATCAGAGTAATGGCAGTGGGAAATTCATTTGAGTTTTTAAAAAGAAAATTTTGTGCTAAAAAAATCAAATTACAGTTAAACCTGTCTATAGCACCCCTTCTCTATAGCACCCTATTTTGGTGAGTTCCAAGAGGGGGCGCTATAGACAGGTTTAACTGTATTTACAGTAGAACCTCCCTGTAAAGGACACCACCTAATCACAGAGCCAAAGTGTCCTTTAGGGAAAGGTGTCCTCTTACCGGAGAGTTGCTAAATAGTAACAATGGTAATTTAGCAAATGAAAACTGTGCTTTGTAGAGAAGTGTCCTCACATGGAGTATGTTCTACTGCTTGAGTTGTGTGTTATCATCATCATAACTTTGTACAGCCATTATTTTTTGTATCATCGTAATATACACACCTTTATCAGACTACTAGCTAAAATTACTCTTTACGCAGATGACATAATCAACTGGGTCTCCAAAAACCAACCTCACTGATCCAGAACACTCTGAACAAGGCTATGAAATATCTGTAAAAGGTAA
This sequence comes from Cordylochernes scorpioides, assembly GCA_030710605.1. Taxonomy (NCBI): domain Eukaryota; kingdom Metazoa; phylum Arthropoda; class Arachnida; order Pseudoscorpiones; family Chernetidae; genus Cordylochernes; species Cordylochernes scorpioides. The sequence continues at coordinate 72,988,411 of CP092869.1, forward strand.
CCCAGAAACTGATAAGGCACAATTTGGATTATAGATTATAAACTCAAGGTAATAAACCCAAATCCAAGTAAATAAATAGTGTGTGATGTTTCAGTAACAATGTTGTTACCATCTTCAGACAACAGTGTACTGAATGAGAAATTCTACCACAGTAATTATAAGAATAATACTTTAGGGTTCTTAGAAAACTATCTTCTTCTTATCTCCCATCTTGTTTACACACTTGATAACAGTGACTATTTAAAACATGCTGTGGTATAATTTCTCATTCAGTACTTTTCTCTGAAGATGGTAACAACACTGGTACTGACACATCACACACTATTTATTTATTTGGATTGGTCTAATTGCAGAGCCAAATTGTCCTTTAGGTAGAGGTTTCTTCTTACCGGAGAGTTGCTAAATAGTAAAAATTATATTTTTGCAAATGAAAACTGTCTTTTGTAGAGAGATGTCCACTAAAGGGAGGTTCTACTGTTTTACCTTGTGTAACCAAGAAACTGAAATTATCTATTAACACCAGGCAATCTGAAATTGGCCTCCTCACCATCAACAACCACCTTCGCCACTGGACCCCAAATATTTTCTTGAACAACTCAATAATCCAATATTCAGATTCCCCAATATATCTTGGTGTCACACTTGACCCTGCACTCACTTTTAAAAAACATATTGACACCATGATAAGCAAAGCCAAAAATAGGCTCAAAATCCTGAAAAAAATATCAGGCTTAAACTGGGGTGCAAATGCTAATATCTTACGCACAACGTACCTTGCACTCGTAAGACCTATTTTGGAATATGCTACACCAGCCTGGATCAAAGCAAGTAAAACTAACCTATCCAAAATAGACAGAATCCAAGCAAGCGCAGCTATAATCATCAGCAGACTTCGAGGATCCTGCCCAAATCACATTGCTGAATTTGAATCCAACCATATTCCCCTGCACCCAAGGAGAAAAATCTGTTTCTCAAAATTCCTATTTAAAAAGATTAATTTCCACAAAGAACACCTTTCAGGAAATTTTATTCTAAATTGGGACTCAAATCAAAGACTAAAACGTCCTACTTCTCTCAACCTGGCTCACAACTCTAAATCTTTTATTTCTTTAAAAATAGACACTTCGGCCAGTTAGAGTTTTTTTATTTTCTCAACGTTTCAACAAAAATCTTTTGTCTTTGTCAGGAGAAATAAATAAAAATGGGCATTTGGCACGGTGTTAAAAATTGTTCTGAGGTTGCAAGGGCGTTCTCACATGATTTTTCAAATTTAGTACAACATCTGAAGCACGTGTTAAAAACAAATATGATGTTTTACTGCCAAATATCCATTTTTATTTATTTCTCCTGACAAAGATAAAAGATTTTTGTTGAAACTTAGAGAAAATAAAACTTTACCGAAGTGTATATTTATAGTTTAAAGAAATATGAATGCCGGCCAGGCAACGCCCCTAACTTCAGTCTAATCTTTTAGACATCCCAATTAATACCAAACACAAAAATATCTACTTTCCACACAGAATATTTTACAAACACCTCATCTCCCAGCCAATCACCACAAACATCAAAGCTCTTGGGCTCCAAATAATTAAGAAAATAGCTCACTTTGCCATCACAATTTACAATGACGGTAGCCAATTCTGGCAGTTATATTGCTATGTAAAAAAAAATAAAATCCTTGAAAAATCTCCCTTTCCCACCCTAGACATCTTTCAGTTTATAAGTCAAAACTCTCTTGAATAGATACTGCCCTCAAAAACATCAAGCAAAATAATAATCTACTCCGACTCAAGATCAGCCATTTATACCCTTCAAAGCTGCTTCCCCAGCCAAGAACCTCTTCTCAAGAGCATTGCTAAATCTGTAAACAGACTCCCAGCCAACAGCTCTGTCACAGTGAAATGGCTTCCAGCTCACGTTGGAATTCCTGGAAATGAGCTGGCAGACTCTGGCAAAATGTAGAGCTCTTGGCCTCCCTAAGGCCAGACAATCTACCACCCAACTAAATGAAAGAAACCTCCTCCGTACCATCAAGACCCAATGCCAGCAAAAATGGAAATCTAATGCTGCACATGACTGGTACAGATCAGGAGGGACAAACACCAATTCTGTCCTCCCAAGGGAACATCAGTCCTCTCCATTTCCAGACTTTTCATCTAGGGACAATGACTTTCCAGAATGGTTTCAAGGTTTTCCCACAATGTACTAAGTGAAATTCTCAACATGTAACTCCAAATCACATCATTGACTGTATTTGCTCATCCATTGACAAGCTCTACTAATCCACAGCAGACACCATCAAAAGTCTCAAACTCTACAAGCTTGATACCTTAATACGATTGTTGAGTGGAGATTAGAAAGAAGAAGAAGAACAGCTCTCTCTAAAGAAACTACTATGCTTCTAGGTGTTGTCCTTTACAGGGAAGTTCGGGGGGATCGGTGGAAGGCTGGTTAAACCGTTTGTTTTCGACCACTACGACCCGGGTTCAATTCCCGCATTGGACACTTTTTTCTGATAAAAAAAAAAAATGCTCCAATGGCCCCCGATTCTTGCAAAAGTCCAACCCCACCAGCGAGTGCAAGTAACTAAACGGGGCTCTGGCACATTTGTAAGTGCAAAGTCGAACTGCTTTTCACATGTGTAGACATGTGGTGCGCTTACAGTAAAAGCAGTCACTAACTACCCACCATGATTATCATGGCCTGTACCACGTGTACTAGGGATAATTAAAAAAAAAAAACAAAAAAAAAAAAATAGGGAAGTTCTCCTGTAATTATATTTGCATAGGTAGAGTATATGAAGAGGCTTACCTTTCTTGACAAGATTCTCATCAATTTCTCTTTTAGGTATATAGGCCGTCTTGTCTGCCTTGCCCTGGCAGCCATTGACTTGTTTGTGTTTGTTGACACAGGCGAGGCAGCAGGTGCGGGTTGCACATTGAGGGCAGGTGTACTTGTACTCCTTGTCCTCGCACATGTCACATAGTCTGCTGCTGTCATTGCTACACACATGTGTGAGTCAGTTATTACACAACCTGTACATTATAGGATAACTTTGATAAGGCACAATTTGGATTATAGATAATAAACATAAGGTAATAAGACCAAATCCAAATAAATAAATAGTGTGTGACGTTTTGGTGACAGCATTGTTACCATCTTCAGACAAAAGTGTAAAGATATCAAGTGTGTATAAACAAGATAACAGGAACTATTTAAAAACATGCTGTGGTAAAATTTCTCATTCAGTACTTTTGTCTGAAGATGGTAACAATGCTGTTACCAAAACGTGACACACTATTTATTTATTTGAATTTGGTCTTATTACCTTGTGATTATAGGACAACATTTTGTGGCCTCACATCTTGGATAACTAACTTTTTATCAATTGAAGGAATGATTAGGTACAATTTGGATTATACAGTAAAACCCCTCTATAGTGAACTCCAATGGGACAGAGCTTTTAGTTCACTATAACCACGGTTTAGCTATTTTTGTACATTTCAAAAAATTTAGACGGTATAATTAAAGGACAGCCATACATACAGGAAAAGGCTGACTCTTAATAGTGGTCACTTTGTTTTAATTTTAAAAAATCACTTTGTATATTTGAAACACAAGGTAATACGACCAAATCCAAATAAAATACTGCGTTCAGAGTACATTTGTCTGATGATGGTAACAACGCTGTTACCAAAATGTCACACACTCTTTATTTATTTGGTCTTATTACCTTGTAGTTCTGATCTAAAGTCCATTCAGTACTTTTGTCTAATGACGGTAACAACACTATTACCAAAACATCACACTATTTATTTGGATTTTGTCTTATTACCTTGTGTTTCAATTGAAGGAAGAAGGTCTTTTTTGATGTTATTAAGAGCCAAAACAGAGTATTTCAAGACCATCTGTATTCAGAAATGCATTATAGGGCTGATGTTTCAAGGAGAATATCTACTACTGTCCTTAGTGCAGCGTGGGAAATACAGTAGAACCTCCCTTTAGCGGACACCTCTCCACAAAGGACAGTTTTCATTTGCAAAATGACCATTTTTACTATTTAGTAACTCTCTGGTAAGAAGACACGCCTTAAAGGACACTTTGGCTCTACAATTAGGTGTTGTCTTTTACAGGGAGGTTCTACTGTATTGGGAGAGTTCATTGTTAATGGGTGACCAATATTTTCTCATCACAGAGTAAGTAGGATTTAATAGAAAAATATAATGAAATATTGTTTTAACAGCCTCTTTTATAACAACAACAACTTTTGGTTAGAACATCAGAATTCTGAAATCCCAAGTGTTTCCCCTGTGTGGTTATAATAACAGAAAATCTTAGTTCCAAGTAATGGTGTAATAGCGAAGTTTGACTATACACCTATCCCCCGATTTACACGGTACTTGTTTTACACGTTTTCACTTTTACACGGTTTTCCAAATACGTTTTTTTTTTTTTGTTTTTATCGCACTATACTAAATGCTACTGTGATTGAACACATGCGCTGTGTACACATCTCACGAGGAATCCCGAGCTTATGTGCTGACTACATTATTTAACCTGTCAATGCATTTTATTTTTATTTCTGTGTACACCTATCCCCCGATTTACACGTTTTTCTCAGGAACGTATCTACCGTGTAAATCGGGGGATAGGTGTAGTGTTAAATACACTCATGAACAAAACTTAAGGAAGTTGTACCTTTTAGCATATATATTGGGATTTAGACAATAACTCTGAAAGATATTACAGTGACCTTTATTGTGAAGACAAACAAGATAACCAAGTGGGAACAAAATTTCTTCTGTCTCCTTAAACAAAAAAAAAGATGATTAGCAGCATCAAAATATGAAACTTCCTCAAGTTTTATCCATGAATGTAGCTTATATTTGTGGATACAGATAATAAAGCACAATTTGGATTATAGATTATAAACACAAGGTAATAAGACCAAATCCAAATAAATAAAACTGTGTGTGACGTTTCAGCGTTGTTACCATCTTCAGACAAAAGTACTGAATGTACATTTGTATGTCATGAATGTCATTCAGTACTTTTGTCTGAAGATGGTAACAATGCTGTTACAGAAACGTCACACACTATTTATTTGGATTTGGTGTTATTACCTTGTGTGGATAGAGATAGTAATTAGAGTCTAGAAACACACAGGTCTCTCCTGAATGTAGTTTCTTATTGGAAACTCTGTTATGTCAGACCAAGTCATGAGGAGTCTTTCAACTGAAACAGTCTCTGGTAAAATACATTGATTCCAAAATCACTTTACAGTAGAACTTGGATAATTCGAACTTCTTTAATTCGAAAACCTCTTTAATTCGAATATTTATCTTGGTCCCTAGAATTTGAAATAAATAAAATTTCCGTTTTTAATTCGAATTTTTGGATAATTCGATTTTTTTTATGGTCCCTTGGGGTTCGAATTATCCAAGTTCGACTGTATTAGGTACTGTTCAAAAAGAGATCTTTTGCCTTTGCGCAACACACATTTTTTGACCATTGAATTTACAAATTAACAATAGTTATCCAATGAAACGACCATTTTGGAAAATGATTAACATACTTTAACTCTTCATACACACAAATGTATTATATAATAGAAAAATAAAATCTGCTCTCTTGTTCCAAAATTACTTTCTTAGGTACCGCTCAACAAGAACAACCTAGTTTATGATATTTACAACAATGAATAATAGGTGAAGGTTATTCACATATTAAATAAAATGTTAACGCGGGATTCAATCCTGGTTCATGACTGTCGGGAATCGAAGGTGTTACCCACTCGTCCACCGATGTTTTATATGGTAAAATACTTCCTCCAGGAGGTTTAACTCTGTGGTACCTAATCAAGAAGTGTTTTTCTCTGCTGTTCTCTTTATTTTTATTTTTTGCTTATCCCTAGTACATGTGGTACAGGCCATGATAATCATGGTGGTTAGAAGTAGGCAACTGCTTTTACTTTAAGTGCATCACCACATGTCTACACATGTGAAAAGCAGTTCAACTTTGCACTTACAAATGTGCCTGAGGTATTTTAGTTACTTGCATTCATTGGTGGGGTTGGACTTTTGCAAGAATCGGGTGCCATTGGAGCATTTTTTTTTTTAATCAGAAAAAAGTGCCTAATGTGGGAATCGAACCCGGGTTGTAGTGGCTGAAAACCAACGGTTTAGACCATCCTTCCACCGACCCCCCACACAGAGTGGCTACTGAGTAATGGCATCATATTTGAGAAGAGAGAAAAATGGTTTTATCACCAAGACTGGAAGCCCCACTTTGTAGCAGGTTGACTTCAATAGTAAATGGCAATCTCTGACATGAGGAACAGATGCCATGTGCAGCAGATCCTAGCATGGAGTACAGACTCATCCTGTTTCCCTGGATCAGGAGCCCTTACAGGGTACTATCAGCCGGGTCAGCTGAACCCAGGTTTTTTAGTGAACTTGTTACTGCTCCCCCTCCTCCATCCGGGCTTGGGACCGGCAAAGGCAGGGTTAGAGAATATTATTTTATTGTTAGGTCAATACAGTAATGCATTTTGTTAAAATATATTTTTTATTATACTGAGGTTAGATCCTATGGTTCAGGAATGCTGAAGAGGAGATGGTTTTCCCACGTTAACATTTTGTTTAATATGTGAATAACCTCACATATTATTCATTGTTGCAAGTATCATAAACTAGGTTGCTCTTTTTGAGCTGTACCTAATAAAGTGATTCTGGAACCGAGTATTTTACCAGAGACTCTGTTTCAGTTGAAAGACTCCTCATGACTGGGTCTGACATATTCTTTGGTTTTCTAAGCAATGAGTGGATAGATATGATTCATTAATAATTTTTAAAGAAATTATTCTAAATATATTTAAAAAATTGTAAACAATGCAGTTAGAAGTTGCATTTGTCTTTGAAAGTGTTTAGAAGCCATTATATGATGCTATAGTTACATTTAGTTTAGGTTCGGTTCAGGTTAGGACTAACAAATCAACAACTTAGGTTAACATTTTGAAGGCAGCTTGGTTACCTAATTTGTTATACTTTCCATGTAACAGCAGTAACATACTTTGGTGGGGTTTGTTTAGGTTTGGGCACAATGGAAAGTGTGCTATCGATATTTTAAAAACCTCCACATTTCTAAAGGTCAAAATCCCCCCTCACCTCATTTTTAAATGTCAAAGTGTTTGTACACTTGTCAAGAAATATATATATCACACAATTTTCCCCGCGTATTTTTATCAATTACAAAAATATTGATGATCTACCTTTGTTCATTCATTTTTTTTTCTGATATCTTAATATATATATATTTTTAAATCTATAAAATATATTCTTGGGAAAAAAAATAATCTCGTGTTTACAAAATGTTCACGAGGGTTTGTTTACACATTCCTATTTTAAAAGATCTCAAAAAAGTTTTATATTTATAAATATCACTGAATAAATAATATTTAAAAATTAGGGTAATTTTTTTTACCCACATAGTGAAAAAATCCCTTAAATATTCACACACATATATAATGTTGAGAATAATTAACCTAAATGCGGATTAATATACACGATATATATAAAAGGAATTAAATAAATATAAAAATATTTGCAGAGTTTCTTTTATTCAGAAATTGGGAGGCAAGTTTTCGCCCGGTCGCGCCTTATTAGGCCTCTGGCTCCGCAAAAAGGCGTGCAACATACATGTAATGGAGATTCACAGAAAAAATCAAATACAAATAATTTTCAGCTGTAGAGGGTTAAGGGGACACTTTCAATGGGAGTGGGCATTATTTGAGTTGAATATGCTGGAACTGTTGGCGAAGATAAATTATTATGTTTATGCTTTTATTGTCTTTAGAGATTAAAGATTCTAGAATAAGTCTTTTGTATTCGGAGAATATGTTATGGAAATGACATGTGATTTCTTGTAGGCTGAACTGAATCCTGCAGAAAGCTAAAAATAACTACTCTATTCCAATTATATCTATCAACATCAAACTTTAATTTTGAAGATAAACAGATATGTGGCTTTCCTACGGGAAGCCCGCTTTCATTGATTGCGGCGGATATTGTTATGTTTGATTTAGATAGATGGATCAACAGTTTTAAGGAATTAGGTATAAGAAAATGTTATAGGTATATAGAAGATGTATATTTTACGAATTACAAAAGGAAATAGCATAAAATTTAAAATATTTTAAATAATTAGAACTCCCAAATCAAATTTACTATGGAATTAGAAAAATAATCAGTATTGCCCTATCTTGATATCCTCATTTTAAAAACCTAACAGAATTTTCACTCCACAGTCTACTATAAACCTGGCATAGAATCTTCGTTTTTAAATTCACAGGTTCCAAAATCACTTTATTAGGTACCGATCAAAAAGAGCAACCTAGTTTATGATATTTGCAACAATGAATAATATGCGAACGTTATTCACATATTAATCAAAATATTAAGGCGAGATTCAAACCGTTCATGACTGTTGGGAATCGAGGGTGTTACCCACTCGTCCACCGACTTTTTTTAATTGTTTTTAAAATTTAAATCATGCAGCCCATGACAAAAAATTTCTATATTGAAAACGTTAACCAAATGAATATATGGACACATTGCTCCCTACCAATTTTTAAAAGAATTGAGAATCCAAATACTGCGAAATATTGGATTTCTAATAGATTTTATATATAAACATTTCTACAATCCATCCCGCCCTAAAAAAAAATAATAATAATAATATACCGCGCAAATAGTTATCTACAATATTCACCTGCTAATAAAATATTATCCTATGAATTGAGAAAATATGGCATAAAATGCTTATTTAGAAATTCCCGAACCATAGGCCATATAATTAGAAACCCATAACCAAATCCAATAATAATACAGAGTCGAGAATCAAGCAGAACGCCATATACTCCATCTCCTGCCGTCTCTTACATAGGAGAGACCAGAAGATCAATAAACACAAGAATTAAAGAACATAGCAGTAATATCAGAAACCAAGATAACAAATCCTTAATATTTCAATACGAAAATTCTACAGGTCATCAATTCAACCTACAAGATGTCACATGTCACCTCCATAGCATATTCCCCAAATACAATAGACTCATTCTAGAATCTTTAATTTCCAAAGACAATAAAAACATAAACAGAAGAATTGATCTACCCCAACAGTTCCAGCATATTCAACGCAGATAATACCAACCCCCATTGAAAGTGTCCCCCTAACCCTCTACAACTGAAAACTATTTGTGTTTGATTTTTAAAATTTATTTCTGTGAATCTCTATTATATGTATGTTACGCGCCTTTTTCGGAGCCAGTGGCCTGATGAAGCGTGACCGCGTGAAAGCTTGCCTCCCAATTTCTGGATAAAATAATCTTTTCAAATGTTTTTATATTGATTTAATTCAATTATAATATCATTTGCATCTATATTTCAAGTACAATAAGAAGAATTTTGAATATTAATCAAATTGAAACCTTATTGCTATAGTATAAGTGCAAAAGAGAAAGGTTTAGTTTTCCTTTATTCATCTATTTTTACTACATCTCAATATATATAATTAACCTAGGTTGATGGAACATATAAAGATGCCTATTTACTAGATATATCATTCTGTATATATTATAATGTTTCGAAAATTCGAAGCTATTATAAACTCGTATGATTCTTTTGAAAATTAAACAATTTCTACTGCCCTTACTGAAATGGAAAATTAATGGGAGGGCCTGGCTCATCAGTGGTGAACCCTCCTGATTCTAGGCACTTGGAATGGGTGTTTTAGATGAACTATGGACATAAGCTTTGAGAACAGTAGAAATAAATACAATTATAAATATGTGGCGACTACACTTTGCTTCAGCGAGCGCGAACTGGGACAAAGCTCCACTACACACAGGGGCAGTGGACGGCCTCAGCAACCGCGAGCGTCAACCTGACTACGCATGCGCGCGGGACGTCATCAGACTCTGGCCACTCACGCGGTAAACAAGGCTAACTCCAACGGCCGTTACTTCAATCGTTGCTTCTTTTCTCTTTATATATTTCTGGCTTTAAATAAATTAATTTTAATTATAATTTTATCAGCGGCCTTTCCACAAGCCACACCAACACATCACGCAACAACCATCCTACAAAATTGGTGAGCCGGACGTGATGCAAAAGTTATTTTAATCACACTTCTATATATTTTAAATTATTATTATTTCATCCACGAAACTTTCAACAGCCCCAGAATGCAAGACGCAACTACAGAACATCCGGAAGGGCCAACATCCACGGCACCCTCCCAAATATCAAGATTGGGTTTTCGTGCACCACCATTCTGGTCCAACGACGTTGAACTGTGGATAAGCCAGCTAGAAGCCGCTTTCGGTCTAGCCGAGATCTCCCGCGACGAAACTAAATTCCAAGCAACGGTAACGAGACTAGACCAGCCAACCCTTACTTACGTCGCGGACATCGTAACGGCCCCCCTCACCCTCTGGTAAATACGATGCGCTGAAAGCACGCCTTCTCCAACGACTCGGTCAATCAAAACAAACTAAAATCTTACAGGTTCTGGATGGACGTCCCATGGGAGATCAGAAGCCATCAACAGTCCTAGCCGCGATGCAACATCAGGCAGGAAGAAATTTCTCCGATACAGTACTGAAAATGCTGTGGACTCGACGCCTACCTCAGGACATAAGGGCCGCTCTCGCAGCATCCTCTGAAACAACTTTGAGTAAGCTGGCGGAAATGGCAGGCAACATACACGAAGCCATACTGCCAACGGTCTCAGCAGTGGACCAACCAAGCACAGGTCATAGCGCGGAAGCCCACCAACAGCTGATGACGTAAATCCAAGACCTGCATACGCAAATCGAAGCTTTGAAGTCTTTTTTAGGAAACCCAAAATTTACAAACTGAAAATTAAAAAGAGATCCACGTGGGTGTCAATCGACCGCCTCAAGCCTGCTTTCACATCAGAAGGACCGATGTTTTCCCAAGACCCGAACTTGACAAGCCAATAAGATTGCATAGGATCGCTGGAAAGATCCTACTGGAGGGGGAGTAGTGTGGCGATTACACTTTGCTTCAGCGAGCGCGAACTGGGACAAAGCTCCACTACACACAGGGGCAGTGGACGGCCTCGGCAACCGCGAACGTCAACCTGACTACGCATGCGCGCGGGACGTCATCAGAGACTCTGGCCACTCACGCGGTAAACAAGGCTAGCTCCAACGGCCATTACTTCAACCGTTGCTTCTTTTCTCTTTATATATTTCTGGCTTTAAATAAATTAATTTTAATTATAATTTTATCAGCGGCCTTTCCACAAGCCACACCAACACATCACGTAACAACCATCCTACAAATATATCATATGCTTCGAGAAATAGCTCTTCCGCAAATATCAAATTGAGTCTTTTATTGGAACAATTATATTATGATGCATTAGCGCGCCATCTGTTATGAAAATTCGAAACTATTATAGACGCGTATGATTCTTTTAAAAATTAAGCATCTACTGCCCTTACTGCAATGGAAAAAAATCATATTATAATGTTTGCATGTCAGTGTGAAACACGATTTTAACGTTAGCTAATTTAGAGTTGAAACTTGATTTTTGGAGCAATGTTTATTACATAAAAGGATGATAAAAAATCAAAAATTCAGTTTTTACATCAAACATCTTTGAAGTTAAAATGCAAATTTAATCAAAAATCATTATTATTATTACTACATCTTTTTAATAAATCAACAAGCAATCCAGGGTCAGTTTTTTTTAAACTATTTTTTTTGCTGGATTGCTTATTGACTTTGTTAAATAGCAAAGACAGGGGTGAACATGAATTATAACCTATGTTAATTTTTCTTAATTTGTTACAATATCTCATCATGCACCAGTAGCTTAAGATCTGGGAGGGTTTTGCTGGACCACAGCTTACTGACACCTTCCAATCCCTTTAACCGGCCTTTCACTGACGTCTGCTGGTTTCTCAGACACCCGACCTTTTAGCTCTTGCATGGTGGGTTAGTAATGATAAAGGAGTCATTTGCCTGTCATCAAACTCATGATCATTTTCAGTCACATTAGTTAAGAATAAAGATGGCAGTTGGGAAAAGAAAGGCTCTTCCCTAGCTACGATCCTAGTACAGTAGAACCTCCTGTAAAGGAAAACACCTAATTGTAGAGCCAAAGTGTCCTTTAGGGAGGTGTCCTCTTACTGGAGAGTTGCTAAATTGTAAAAATGATAATTTTGAAGATGAAAAATGTCCTTTGTGGAGAGGTGTCCGCTAGCGGGGTGTCCGTTAAAGGGAGGTTCTACTGTATTATGTATATTTCACTAAAATGTAATATATTTTAGAAATTTGAGCTCCTACGCAAACACTAATACCATATTTGAGTTCAAGGCATCAAATTCATATAAACTCTATACTCCAGCACCAAAACGGCTGTTTTCCCCAGTGTAATTATATATAGATGATATAATATATATAAATACTAGCGGACGTACCCGGCTTCGCCCGGGTTTTACCCGAGTAAAGGTTTGTCTAACGAATCTCTCGATAAAGTGAACATTTTTTTCCCGGTCCCTTGAAAAATACTCGATAAGTTGAATAAAATCAATATTAATTGGTTCCCTCGGTAATTGGAAGTTAAAGGAATTGTATCTTGCCTTGGAATTGTATCATTATTCTTGTCTCAAATAAATTGCCGTGTCATCCTGAATTTTGTCTTTCCTAATTTTCTACATTACAAAATCATCGTATCATCATGATAATATTTAGAGCAGATTGTTGAATTATAACAGATAAATTAGAATATTTATCTTGATTATTTCTGAGCGAAAAGTTATTTCAAAAATTTTATTTGCTAGAAACCTTCCCAGTACTATACTAAATAACTTCCCAAAGTTTCATGGCGTTCCAATGAGTGGTTTGGTCAGGCATAAAGGACAAACAGACACACACACACATACATTCATTTTTATATATATAGTTGATTATTTCTGAGCGAAAAGTTATTTCAAAAATTTTATTTGCTAGAAACCTTCCCAGTACTATACTAAATAACTTCCCAAAGTTTCATGGCGTTCCAATGAGTGGTTTGGTCAGGCATAAAGGACAAACAGACACACACACACACATACATTCATTTTTATATATATAGATACGTGTGTGATGATATTTGAAGCTGATTACCTAATTATAACAGATACATTAAAATTTATATTGATTTGTGCCAGATTTTTTGCTTGTAATTTCAAGGGGGTTTGAAATAGGGACCATGGATTAAGGATTTCTTCATCCTTTTAGGTCATCATACATCTCTGAAAAAATCTCAACTCCCAACAGTTTCGGAGTTGAAATCGTATATCCCAGACAGATATATAACATATTCATATCTACTTATACTAGACGAATGGCCCGGGCAACGCCCGGGTTTTACCCGAGTGCGCATATATTTTAAAAACGTTTTAATTCAAATATTATTCGTTACAATTATAAATTGGCGCCATGGATGTCACTCTTGTGAAACGTCCCGTTCCAAACTGTGTGTTTTTAAAATGTTTTAATTAAAATACTATTCGTTACAATTATAAATTGGCGCCGTGGATGTCTCTCTTGTGAAACGTCCCGCCCCAAACTGTGTGTGTCTTGAAAATATAAAAATAAAAATGTGAATTTTCATAAATATTTCATCATGTCGATTTTCTTTTTGCATTTCACCTACTAAATCGATAGAGATAATTACATTTGCAACATGAACTTAGGTATATTGACTAAATAGAAAACTGCATAGTAATAAAGATCATTTTTTAAAGGCACCATATCGTTTTTTTTTCAATAAAATCGAAACAAAAATTAACGATAAATAACGACAATTGCCTTAAAAAGAAATTGCCTTAAAAAAAGAAACATTCGCGGTGATTTTGTCTTGCATTCGTTTATACAATTATTATATACGAATGACCCGGGCAACGCCCGGGTTTTACCCGATTAAATGCTTTTATTCAAATACTATTCGTTACAATTATAAATTGGCGCCGTGGATGTCATTCTTGTATAATATATAAATGAGTTTTAAAAATTGTAAAAAAAAATGCATCGGCCGGGAATCGAACCCGGGCCGCCCGCGTGGCAGGCGAGCATTCTACCACTGAACCACCGATGGTTATGAAAAATCCCATCCGTGAGCTTCAAACAGACAAACAGACAGAATAAGGCAAATATATAAGTAGATATTTGCCTTATTCTGTCTGTTTGAAGCTCACGGATGGGATTTTTCATAACCATCGGTGGTTCAGTGGTAGAATGCTCGCCTGCCACGCGGGCGGCCCGGGTTCGATTCCCGGCCGATGCATTTTTTTTTTTTTTACAATTTTTAAAACTCATTTATATATTATACAAGAATGACATCCACGGCGCCAATTTATAATTGTAACGAATAGTATTTGAATAAAAGCATTTAATCGGGTAAAACCCGGGCGTTGCCCGGGTCATTCGTATATAATAATTGTATAAACGAATGCAAGACAACATCACCGCGAATGTTTCTTTTTTTTAAGGCAATTTCTTTTTAAGGCAATTATCGTTATTTATCGTTAATTTTTGTTTCGATTTTATTGAAAAAAAAAACGATATGGTGCCTTTAAAAAATGATCTTTATTACTATGCAGTTTTCTATTTAGTCAATATACCTAAGTTCATGTTGCAAATGTAATTATCTCTATCGATTTAGTAGGTGAAATGCAAAAAAAAAAAAAAAAATCGACATGATGAAATCTTTATGAAAATTCACATTTTTATTTTTATATTTTCAAGACACACACAGTTTGGGGCGGGACGTTTCACAAGAGAGACATCCACGGCGCCAATTTATAATTGTAACGAATAGTATTTGAATTAAAACGTTTTTAAAATATATGCGCACTCGGGTAAAACCCGGGCGTTGCCCGGGCCATTCGTCTAGTATTCATATAGATGACTAGAATTAAATGAACCATGCCTTCAATAAGAGACCACCTCCAGAAAGAAACTTGAGTTATATACGATTTTTAACCATCTCTCATAAGTTTATTTTAGGACAAGGCGCTTTGAAATGTAATACCTCCTGTTATTCTTCAGTCTTAAAGGAAACAATAATTTTAAAAGCAATCTCTTTGGCGCTTTTCTGTAGATGTTTGTCGCATAGAGTAATGTTGGATTTGGCCTTGTGTGTGGAAGGATATATAAGAAAACATAGGAATACTAAGAAGAAGAATATGAATCAAATGCCTCAAGGACTGGAGTAAGCTACATGCTAGTATGGAGGAAGGAAGGTCCAGGATTGACCTCCATGTTGGTTATGATAACACAGGTCTACAAAACTCAAAGTAGTTGTACCTTATAGCATATATATATCGGGATTCAGAAAAAAAAACTCTGAGAGATATTTGATGCACAGGGATATTTATCACTGTGCATCAAATATCTCTCAGAGTTTTTTTTCTGAATCCCGATATATATATGCTATAAGGTACAACTACTTTGAGTTTTTGAGAAATGTTTTTACCTAATAATTATAATTATTAGGTAAAAACATTTCCCATTGATTCCTAAAAGACTATATCAGATTAGAACAATATCTAGCTGGAATAACAATTACTTCTCTCACTTGCCAACCAACATTTTCAACTAACACGATATAATGATGGATCATCAGTATATGAAGTTTTAACTTTGTTTTCCCCCGAAAAATATTTGAATAACCACAAGGAATCCAAATTTATCTAAATTCTCAACAATCAGATGTTCAAATACAATTGCTATATGCCGATTGGCCCATTGACAAGAAAGTTATAAGCTGGGATTTCTCTCTTCAGAATCAGATTTATATGAGAAAAAAAATCTTCTCCAAGGAGATAAAATTCAAATCAAGAGTTTTTTTTACTTAATTATTATTTTGAGACAGTCTTTCCTGCAATTCATAACAAACCTTTGTAAATGCAAACAACTAATGTTCTAATGCCCAAGCCCATCCTCCAAAAGATAGCCAAGAAGAGCCACTTCAATGAAAGAATGGAAGAAAATGGCTGCAACGCAAAAACAAGTTTTATTTAAGTTTAACTGAGAAAGCGCATTCTGCCCTTAGATCATCTAGTCTTCGACTGATTTAAATTTAAAAATGAATATTTGAATTTTCTAAGGAAATATTGGTTTTATATAAATTAAACAAGCTTGATGTTCCCGAATTTTCATTGTAGAGATTTCTCTATTCAGAATCGATGCTGAAGACTTCTCGAAATATTTTTCATTTTTACTCATGAAGAAAGATCTATTCAAAAAGCTTTTTTTTTTCAAAGCTAGTTTTGTGATATAGCTTATCGCAATTCATGAGAAAATTTTGTCAATACTAGAAAAATATGGTTGTAATGGACTAGTCAATCTACCCAGGAGATTTTTCAGAAATTCCACTTACATGTTGGAACTCAAGATTGGAAGATCTCAAGCTAATATCAAGTTTGGTTGTCTACGACGACACATTCTTCCCTCGACCATCTCAGCCCTTGATTCTGATCTCAGATTTCTTTAAGGAAACCTCTGACGCTCTAAAACACTCGATTTATCTGATCATAGAACCGACTAACAAAGTGAATGACTTCACACAATGCTTTTATAATGAAGACAATTATAGTTCTTCAAATAAAATACACTACGGCCAGTAAATCTTTTTATTGTATCGACGTTTCGACAAAAATCTTCGACAATAACAATATTTACTGGCCGTAGTGTCTTTTATTTGAAGAACTATGAATGCTGGCCAGGTAACCTCAATCTTTACGATAAGACAATTATATTGGAAGAAATTCATTTAGTGATTAAGTTATAGGTTATCTAAAAGATTATAAAGTTTTAAAAGTTGATATACGAGATATCTTCAAACTATTTATCATTTTAAATTTATAATTTCAATCGCCATCTATCAATAAAATTTGAAAACAAATAAATTTACTGTTAATGTGTTTCTTTTTCAATAATATATCAAATATTATCTCTACAGACCTTACTTAGACCCTACTTATCATTTCAATATTATTGAAAAGAAACACATGGCCAGTAAATTTATTAGTTACAATTTTTATTTATTATTTTACTCAAGTAAATATTCTACATTATGAACAAAACTAAATATAGAACAATAATCTCGAATGTACAAACTATTTTTATTATACATAGCTCTACTCAACTTTTAAATTTTAAAAATATCTCGATATGAAGAGGTACTTTATACGTGGATAAAGGTTACAATTCCAATATATAAAACTCGTATATTATTATCCTAATAAACATAAAGAATGTGAACGTTAAGATTTTCAATCTAAGGCATTCCAATAGGTGGAACCGTTAGATAGGTGAATATATCAGGTTTAGAGTTGAGATACACACTACACACAAAATCCTTTATTAGGGACTTGCCCCATACAGATTCTCCCAATTGGGTAAGGTAATAATCATCTTGTGTTATTTACATAGAAATTGAACTGGTTTTACTTTTCGTCTCAAAGTCATTCACTTGTTGACTGGTCCTTACATAATGATGATCTAAAATATTTATAGTAAGTTATTGCCTTAGATTTGATTGCTGATATTTTTGAAAGTAATACGTAGGGTGAAGTGTTGGTACATTTAATTTGTTGATATAGGGCCTTCATCTCTGCATCAAGAGCTGTACAATTAAGCAGGTAATGGGGGAGTTCTTCAGTAATTTCCTTGTCACACAGTGTAAATAGTAAGTTTTGGCCTCAAATGTCAGAACGTGTTTTTTTAAAGACTGTAAATATTATAGAGTTGAGATACAAAGACAAGAGAGAGATTGAGATTGAAACTACTTTATTACAATGTACATATAAGATTAAATGCGAGATCTTACTGATTGCGAGAGGTTTTTGTCTTTTGAATTTTATTTTATGCGCAAGTTTTTTGATCTTACATATAAGATTATATAAGGTTAAATACAGAATAAATATAAATATATAATGATAAATATATAAATAAATAGATATAAATAATTGAGGAATATACATATATATAAAATATATATACAAGGTCTTCATTGGTGGCGCCCACCGCGGGAAAGACTCCGCCACCGATGGACTGCGAGAGTTCCTTTCCACAGAGTGGGCAGGTCGCTAAAATGGCTGGTGTTACCCAACTCAAGACCAAGATGGTACTTGTAGATGGTAGCCTTCGCCACACTTGTTAGTTTCATTGCCTCGGGCTGGAGGCCGACACCGAAGAGCCAGGTCTGCAGATCCAGGGGCACTTCGCAGGAGGCGAACATTTCAGATAGACATGGAAGTTCTGTAGGGATAAAGCGAGTTATGTATAGGTGAGATATAACAAAATAGTGAGTCTACTTCGGCTATGTAAGCCATATGGAGAATCTGCTTATATATATTCCCACTTATTGTTTTTTGATGAAAACATGTCTAATTTTTGTAAGATAACATTAAGGCCTAATACAACTGATTACTCCATCAATTCAACAACAAACAACAAAATGCTTACTGCAAATAATTCGCTAACAATATCTCACTTGTATCCTTCTTTGGATTTTATATTGAAGAACTTACTTTATATTCTGATTTTAGACAACCCTTGATCCATCCATGCATCATACTGTGAAGATACCTGATAATTATGTATATTTCTGTCAATTCTAATATTTATTGTGACAAAAGTTACTTTGTACGGGTTAACACAAGATACAATATACTAGGGCCTACAGTAAGAGTAACTTAAACACAGAAAAATCGTGGACTCAAAAGTACAACACAAAAAAAAAGTAAAAAATAAATCACAATTTGTTAAATCAAATAAAAAAAACAGTACTTAGCTTCATTGCTGCTTAGGTAGGGATCGGACCGGGGTTACACAGGTATGCGAGGAGATTGCCAGTCAGGGATATAGCACGCAGAGAACACTTTAAGCGTCTCCACACGATAATCCACAACACTCTTCTCGACCCATACCATAGCCCCCTTTATACACAAACATGGCCACATTCGTCCAATGAGAAGGCGGGAGAGATTTGTTCACAAACAAACGAAAACAAAAATTCTTTCCACTAATCTCAGGATAAGATATGATAAGATTGCAAATATTTGTCAATATAATTTGACAATTGTTCTTTAATAAAAAAAAATGTTTGTTCTCATATAGAGAATCTGATTGCTCTATGATGGTTTAGGTATAACTCAACTCGAAACCACAACTAAAACCCAAAGAATCATCCTTGAAGCAATAGAAACTTAAAATTTCCATAGTGTGTTTGGCCGTGTGTGGCCTGTTGTCGCAGTCACCAAAGGTCGGGAATTAGAGTTTTCCTCATTTTAGCGTCGGGGTGAGCGGCTTGACAAACGACATGTCCTTGGCGATTGGCTACTTCGTCTTTCCATTCTTCCTCTGTCTGGATATGGTGAAACACTGCAGCCTCCTGGTCTATAGAGAGTTAGAAAATTGTCGTTCAAATCTTAAGGTCGTTCTATGGTCGAATTCCCGGCTGTTGGAAGTGTTCTTAATCTGGTTTCCTCAAAAGTACAAAGGTCACTCCAAATGTTTTGCAATCACTTATTTTTCTTAAAACTGCAACATTCAATTTTTCAAGGTCCTGAAAATATTCACCCCTAGCACCTATGCACGATTTCATCATTGAAAACCAATTATCGAAGCACTTACACCATTCATCTTCGGGGATGGAATTTACGGCATTGATAAAGGCTTGCAGTGCTTCATAATCAGTGTCACATTTTATCCCTTTCAACAATAACTTAACTTTTGGAATTAAAAAATATCACAAGGTGTTAGGTCTGGTGAATATGGTGGTTGAGTGACTAATTGGATACCAGAGTTGGCTAAAAAGTCTAATATTTGGGCTGAGGTGTGCGGTCTTGCATTGTCATGGTGAAGAAGGACTCCTCTAAGTTGAACTCTTGTACATCTTCTTTCTCGACAGTAACGTAAAACAACCTGGCTTCCCACAATAGAAACAAAGGTTGGTTATCAACCGTTCGCCATTGGCCAGATGTTCTGGAGGCATATTGAGTGTAGTCATCTTCTCGTCGAAATCTTGGCACAAACGTTCTCCTTCTTTGAGATTGGATACTTCGCCTTGTAATTGGGGCGAGTACTTGTTGCATCTCCTCTTTAACTATGGCCTCCAATGAATTAACGTCACTTGTCCAAAAGGGTTTCACCTCGGTCATTTTAGGCATAATATTTTGAAACTCCTCTTGGACAATCCGTCGAATCTTTAGGGACAAATCTTCTTCAAAGTCCGACGAGATCGGAGTCACGTTTGGTAATCTTTCATAACGTGTTCTTTTAATGCGGCGTTGTTTCATGTTCTCCAGCTGTCGACAAAATTTCACCAGCTCGTCAACAGTTGTGGGATCTTTGACAATTAGAGCTTGGTAGAAATATTTGACAATCCCCTTCATTAAATGT
This sequence comes from Cordylochernes scorpioides, assembly GCA_030710605.1. Lineage (NCBI taxonomy): Eukaryota > Metazoa > Arthropoda > Arachnida > Pseudoscorpiones > Chernetidae > Cordylochernes > Cordylochernes scorpioides. The sequence goes on from CP092869.1 coordinate 73,008,897, forward strand.
CAAACTTTTTCTTCCTCCTTCATTTAACTCGTGAAGAAAGTGATAAAATTTCTTGAATTTAAGATTTGGTTGTTTCTCCTAGCTTTTGAGATTAAAATGGTGAAACTTCTAGGAGGGTTCACCACTGATGAGCTATGCCCTTCCTCTCTTAATTTTTTAATCTTTACAGTATAAGGGCTGTAGATATAGTTTTTAATTATATAATAGAAAATTAGAGCTATGAAAAATTATTCCTAAAATACAATGTTTCAATGAATTTTTATGAAGGGTAGAGAGGCGCGCGCTTTGACTGAGTATTCGAGTTTCAAACACTCTTATTCATCTTCTAGATTTATCTTGTTACTTTCTGTGACTTCTAAGAAGTCGGTACATTTATACTTATCTATTGCCACGGCGCTTTCAATTTGACTTATTTAAATCTTATTGTTCTTTGTCTTTAGCTCAAATATTTATTTTCTCTTTTTTTCAATGAATTCCTAATCTATACCATATTTAAAATATATACAGTTAAACCTGTCGCCCCCTCTTGGGACTCACCAAAATATGGTACTATAGAGAGGGGGTGCTATAGACAGGTCACTTTTAATGTAAATCGCATCGTACTACGTATTTAAAATCGGGCGCTATTTAGAGGGCGCGCTATAGACAGGTTTAACTGTATTTTCAATTATATATTATAATAAAAAAAACATGTTTTTTTCATAATTTCAATGGTCCTATAATGGTAACACTTAGTTGAATAATCTGGAATGCCCAAATCAGATTTAGCAGGCTGTCATGTTTTAAATGGATATATTGATGAATTACTATATCTTTATATTTTAAAATTCGATGTTAAAATATTTTTTACTCATTCAAATTAATATAATATCGTTAATTTTAAAATATTTCATTATTTTGAATCTGTTAAAAATTGAATAAAAGTTGATTTGGTGCTTTATCTTTCAGTTTCAATATATTAACTAATTTAATTACAATTTTTAAATAAACTAAATAATTAACTAAAGATAGAAAATGAACAGCAATCAGGAAAACTCTCAGAAAAAGAAAGAGAACAAGAGAAAAATGCAAAGACGCCAACATCAAAGGGACATAACTTCACAGATGAACATCACTTTCAATGATGGAAGAACCAGACGTGGGCTAAGACAGCGGCAAGAGATAAAATATAACAATAGAAGTAAAGTGCAACGCCAGAATAACAATGGCGGACACAGTCAAAATGGTACTACATCACAGATAAACGCGACACACAACGAAATTAGAACTGGAGGGACAAAACAGCAGAATCGAGAAGAGAGCAATAAACCTGAGGTACAGATACCAGAAGACCAAAATGAAAATACTCATAGCGACAATAATGGCCAAGCCAGAGAGAACAATGTGGCAACCATCAATATGCCAGGTCAAGAAAAGACCCCAGCTACAGAGACATCTAAGCCATGTGTAGTAGATAACTGCAGTATCTACGTTGGGAATATTCCCTACATAGCCCAATCAGGGATTCTCATCAGACTTTTTAAACTCTGTCGATGGATTACCAAAGTCAAGATAGTCACGGCTCCCAGTGGAAGGTCCAAAGGTTATGGCTTCTTAGAATTTAAGGAACCCAGTGCCGCCACTATGGCCATCAACACCATGAACGGGGTAGAGCTGGAAGGGCGGAATTTGGTAGTTCGACCCAAGACTGACAACTCACGTCACTGGAGACTGCGTCTGAATTTAGTTGGTGTGGGATCTGTTTTGAGAATTCATTTGAAGAAAATAATTTTTAAAATGAAAAACTTGAAAGCCTATTTTTTATATTTAGCCATATATTTCTTTACTCTATTTATTCAGTATTGAATTTGTTTTGAAATTTTTGAAGAAAATAATTTTAGAAAAATGAAAAACTTATAAGCCTATTTAATTTGATATTTAACAATTATGCTCATTCCATTATTATATTTACTCTCTTAATATTTTCATTAGTATATAGTTCTTGTTTATTTATATTTTGTATTTATTTTCTATTTAGGACTCAATAAACTTGTTTAACATTATAAAAATACCCTGAGTGTTTTTATTACATCTAATAATATATGTTTCAAAAAAATTTCGATTATATGTAAACAGAAAACCTCTAATTAAAAAAGAATATTTTATAAAATTCTACCTAAAGAACTGTGTCCATTCAAATCAATATAAAAGGTAATAAAAGTTGTCTTTGTGATAATTTTCCACATTCAATGTTTGTGAGCATATTCATTTCTCATTTAGCAACAAATTATGCATTTATCTAGGATTATTCAAATATTCCATCGTGTTGGAAAAATTGTAGAAAAATATTTTAAATATTTATTCAACTACTATGGAAAACCTTTTGCCGAGTATTCTGTTGAATATCTTCAAATATTTGTGTGTGATGCAATGATATTATTTGAAAATGGTCATTCCTACATACATTCAGAATATGAAGATTCTGTTACTTTCTTTCCAATTTAATAATAACTTTTAGGAAAATTATTGTTCATACAGTTTCATGAACATTTATAAAGTATATATATTTGTTTTAAAATATATTGTACTTTTTAAATATTTCTTCAAGTTTATATGTATCTTGGGATTTTAATAAAACAATTTTGGTGTACTATTTTAAGGATATTTTATTTATCTTTATATATGTTATAAAAATATGATTTTCTGTTGACTTTGATTATCTTGAGGATTATGCTATGGTAATGCAGTCATGGTTAAATTATTGAAACTATAATAATATAAAATAGTTTTGATCAGTAATTGATTTTATTGAGCTAAAGGAATATACAAAAAACATTTATTGTTAAAAGTACTGCCTGGCCTAAGGCGTAAGAATAAAAAAAATAAAAATTTATTTACATAATGTATAAAAGGTTTGAGCCGGCCATCGGGAAGCAACAACAATCAGTTTTTATTGGGGAATCGTGACCTCTGGCGGTCGATTTATCAGAGTATTTGAATATTTAAAATTTAATTTCAAATAATATTTTAATATAACATATACATGTCTCTAATCTTATATTTTTCAAAATACTTTATGGAAATATTAATTAATTCAAGTATTAAACTGGTTATATAACACAATATTTGCACAAGAAACATTGATAGTGTTTCTAATGTAACTTTTCACAAGCTGAATTAAAAAATGAAAACAGCATTTTCCTATCGCCCATGGTTTTTTCCCTGACAACATTGACGAAAAGTTTCTGAAAATACAATAGTGTCAAAGACATGATATTTATTTGGCACTGACTTTTTAAATAAAATTTATAATCTTTTTTTACATATTTTATTTAGGGTAAAGTCCTCAAAATATATTAATAAAACCTATAATCTCTCTTGGATATACCTATTCTTTATTTTCATTAAGGCAAAACTTGCTGAACTGGCTGTGATTGTAGACCCATTCGTTGAAATGGCCATTCTTCAATATTTAGAAATTTCCAAATAAAATTAATTGCTGTATCATTATGAGATTTTTATTTTCTCATTCCCTCTCATTGTAACAAATACAGTTAAACCTGTTTATAGCGCCCCCTCTAAATAGCGCCTCCCTTTCTATAGCGCCTGATTTTAAATACATAGTACGATACGATTTTCATTAAAAGTGACCTGTCTATAGCAGCCCCTCTCTATAGCACCCTAATTGCCTTAAAAAAAAGAAACATTCGCGGTGATTTTGTCTTGCATTCGTTTATACAATTATTATATACGAATGACCCGGGCAACGCCCGGTGTGAAGAAATGTAGGGTAGTCGGTTCACAAAACACTGAGCGAAATTCGGTAGAAGAATTCGCTGTGATGATTCTTTGTGGGCTGTTGCAAGGATTTAAATAAGATCACTAAATAGCAGAAAGGAGGGGGTAAAAATCTCCTTCTAACTAACTTTATTTAATACATATTAAGAGGACAGAGGAAAACACGCGACTGGTGGGTAGCAAAACCAAGCCGTGTTCTAATGTTTATGTTGGCGGCTGGCGCCGCCGGCATTGTTTACTGTCACCCAAGCTGTCTGGACGGCGTCCGGAGATCCATTATTCCACATACTCCCACCTGTTTTTCTAGGCACACAGAAAAACAATAATAATCGTCCAATCGGTTGGGTATACAAATGGTTCTTCCCGATCTAGTCTGTAATTTTGCAGTTTTCTCTTTTCTGTCGTTCAGCAAACGCGAAGAAGCTGCTGTTGATGATTTTGTTTTCACACGCAGGATTCCTTCTACTTCACATACATTCAGGCCAGGTATAGAGTGGCTAGGGAAACACTCGGCCTGAACTAATTTCAAAAGCGCCAGCTCCGCTTCATCGATCTCCTTCACAGAAAGTTCGCCCTTTACTTTCGTTGAAGATCGGAGGTTGTAGATGAATCTTCTAATCCACGCCATCATCCGCACATTTTTTATGAACGAGGAGAAATATTTCATGTACCAATGATCGGTACTCTTAACTGTTGTCACAACAGCAATTTTCTTTCTTTCCGCACAGATTTCTTCTTCATTCAGGTCTTTATACCTGGAAGGCCAAAATTCTTCGGAGAGTTTTAACCAGGAAGGGCCCTCCCACCATGTAGACTGTATCAGTCGGGAGAGGCTGCATCCTCTGGAGGGTAAATCAGCTGGATTGCACTCGCTAGGAACATATCTCCAATTTCCAGGATCACTAAGTCTGCATATCTCCTTCACGCGATTCCCGACAAAGGTACCCAACTGGTTATCGCGCTTTATCCAAACCCTTTGCAATATAATTTTAGGCTTTGTTAATATTGGACTCAGAAATCCAATAGGGTCATATATCTGAGCTAAGCAGGACAGGATACTCCTTTTGGTTATCTTGGGGGGTATGGCTACGGGAATTTCACATGACAAACAATCTTCCCTTTTATCCCAACATATACCAAGCACTTTAGATATCTCTGCTCTTTTAAAGGGGTAAGTATCGGAGGCCACGTCCAGGCTATGCTCCCAACGGCTTAGCTCCAACCTAGCATTATCCATGATGGACGTTGCGGTCAATTTGAGATCTTGTAACTCTTCAAAAGAGTTCACGCTTGTGACTAAATTGTCCACATAAAAGGATTTCTGCAACCTCTGAGCTAACGGTTTATGTTCAGGTCGAACATTAGACAGGTGGTATTCTATTACTGCCCCCAAAATGAAAGGACTACAGTTAACGCCGAAAACGACACGTCTATGTCTGAATACTTCTGTCTTTTCTCCATTTTGGGAATACCATAGAAAACGCAGGTAATCTCTATCCCTTTCATTCACTTCAATCTGAAGAAACGCTTTCTTAATGTCTGCCTCGACACCAAACTTGCCATTTATAAACCTTAGCATAAGGTTGGGAATCATCTCTATGAGGTTAGGTCCCTTTTCAAGACAGTCATTTAAAGATGGGGATCTATAGACCTTGCTAGAAGCATCAAAGACAGGCCTGATAGGCGTAGTCCCACTGGAGAGTTTCACCACAGGACGATGAGGCAGGTAGAAGGCCTCAGCGTCGTGTTGTTCAGCTGGGACTTTCTCAATTATCCCATCATCCAACCAGCCTCGGAAAATATCATCATAGTCTTCATAAAGATTCAAAGAGATTAATTTCTTAGTCGTCTGTTCTAATCTCTTCATAGCAACCTCCCTGTTGTCCGCGATTTTAGCTTTCTCTACAGTCCACGGGAGGGAAACAACATATCTTCCTGAAACAGAATGTTGGACTGTTTTTAGAAAATGTCGACGCGCCAGTGCGTCTCTCTGATCTCTCTGTTTAACCTCAATAGGATCCATAATGCCAAGAACATCGAGATTCCACAGATTTGTTATACTGCTCTCCGAAATTGTCATCGTTGTAACATGATGAGCGAGTGAAACGTCACTACCTGGCTGACATTCTCCCATTAAAGTCCATCCAAAACGCGTCTGCGACGCAGTCAAGCCATTTGACAACACACAAGATTTCATCATGAAAATAGATCCCAATACATCGCATCCTAGAAGTATTTCAATTTCCATGTCATCCTTTCCAATATCAGGAACCCAGATTTTGCGGGCTTTGAGTTCTTTCAACCATGGCCCGCGGCTCAATCTTGGTAGGCTACCACAGATTTTTTTGTTGGTCAAGAAGCTTCGCAACCATCTTAAAATTCCCCGATGCATGATCCAAATTGACTCTGTATTCTTGGTGGACACTTTCACTAGTATGACCTCCAAACACCACATGTTTAAGTGATTCCTGACCAATGGGAGATAGTCCGAGATCCTGGGCAGTTTTAGACAAAATATAGGATCGTTGGGAACCTGTGTCAAGGAGGGCACGCACTACTTTCGCCGAAGTCGCACCTTCGACTTTAATCTTCAGAGTCTGTAGCAAAATCAGAGACGAAGCGCTAAGACCGGAGAATGAAACTCCGTTTTCAACTGTAGGAGAAGCGTCACAGCCTTCCACCTGTTCCTTGTCTTCATCCGCTGACTCTCGTGCAGGAGCATTAAGAGGGCATAAAATATCAAGGTGCTTCTTCTTACATCGAATACATTCAGTTATGCGCCTTCTACAATTAGAAGAGATATGACCTGGTTGGAGGCAGGAGAAACAACATTTAGCGTTTTTAATACGCTCTCTTCTTTCTTTAATGCTCATTCTGCGCGCAGCAAGACATTCTGTGTTTTTATGATCTTTATTACAAAAGATGCAATTCTGGGCACGTCCAGCAAATAGTCCAGAAGCCGTAGGTATCTTAGCAGGATGTGATTGTCTGCCCACGTTTCTATCCTGTTTCAGATATCTAAGTCCAAACTTGGATCCAGCTAAGGCTCTGTCTTGTTCTGCTGCAGCTTCCTTTTGGAGGAACTCCATAATTAGGTCAACTCTAGTTTGAGTCGAATCATTAACATCAATCTTGACATCATGGAGGGGGCTTCTTTGCCAAGCCTTCATGAGTTCCTCTGAGAAACATGCCTCAATCATTGGAAATATAAATACAGACATCTGTCTGGCCTCAATCTTTAAGGATTCCAATGCTCTCAAATGAGTCACCAACTCATCATAAAACGAAGTCACCTTCAACTGTTGTTTGGAGGAGCATTCGATCATAAGGCGTATAAGGTCCCTGACATAGACTTGTTGCAACAGTTCAGGCCTTCCAAATCTTTCTGTCAAAGTTTCTATAACTTTGGGGTAATTCTCGGCAGTCAGGGGGTAACTATCAACCAGTTTACTAGCTCTGGTTCCCGGCGACATAGACTGTACAAGATATTGAAACTTGTCGCTGTCTTCTAAAGTGGGATCGACATGTATCTTGTTGAACTGTGCCCACCATCCCAACCAATCTTTTATTTCTCCTGTAAACTTCTTTAATTCTATCTTGGGTAGTTTTACAGTTCTATGGTGTGAGCTAGAAGCGAAGCTCACTTCACTGGTCGTGGGACTGGATGCAGTGATCCTGGGTTCAACAAGAGCGAGACATTTTTTATATATCCTCTTATATCTCTGGGTATATTGCAAGGCTTCCTCATCGTCTTGCTCTAGTTCCTCTTCGCTAACGTCTGAAGTTAGCATGAAGTCTCTTATCTTGCCTTGGATCACAAGAAGCTCACTGTGAGTTTCTTCAATGATCTCTCTATTACATTCAATGTCCTCTACAAGTATCGGTGGAGTACCTGACAGAAACTCTTCTGTCGTCTTCAAGCAGCGAGTTAGTCGCTTTCTAAGTACATTTCTATGTCTTTTTAAAATTTCCATTTTTCAAAAAACACTATAAACAGAGGGTAAAACAAAAGGTACTTATCTTAAGTCTTGAACTTGTACTCCGCCGTTAATCCACTTGATCTTGCCTTGTCAGAAGCCCACCCGGGGACGCCACTTTGTGAAGAAATGTAGGGTAGTCGGTTCACAAAACACTGAGCGAAATTCGGTAGAAGAATTCGCTGTGATGATTCTTTGTGGGCTGTTGCAAGGATTTAAATAAGATCACTAAATAGCAGAAAGGAGGGGGTAAAAATCTCCTTCTAACTAACTTTATTTAATACATATTAAGAGGACAGAGGAAAACACGCGACTGGTGGGTAGCAAAACCAAGCCGTGTTCTAATGTTTATGTTGGCGGCTAGCGCCGTCGGCATTGTTTACTGTCACCCAAGCTGTCTGGACGGCGTCCGGAGATCCATTATTCCACACCCGGGTTTTACCCGATTAAATGCTTTTATTCAAATACTATTCGTTACAATTATAAATTGGCGCCGTGGATGTCATTCTTGTATAATATATAAATGAGTTTTAAAAATTGTAAAAAAAAAAAAAAATGCATCGGCCGGGAATCGAACCCGGGCCGCACGCGTGGCAGGCGAGCATTCTACACTGAACCACCGATGGTTATGAAAAATCCCATCCGTGAGCTTCAAACAGACAATGGGATTTTTCATAACCATCGGTGGTTCAGTGGTAGAATGCTCGCCTGCCACGCGGGCGGCCCGGGTTCGATTCCCGGCCGATGCATTTTTTTTTTTTTTTTACAATTTTTAAAACTCATTTATATATTATACAAGAATGACATCCACGGCGCCAATTTATAATTGTAACGAATAGTATTTGAATAAAAGCATTTAATCGGGTAAAACCCGGGCGTTGCCCGGGTCATTCGTATATAATAATTGTATAAACGAATGCAAGACAAAATCACTGCGAATGTTTCTTTTTTTTAAGGCAATTTCTTTTTAAGGCAATTGTCGTTATTTATCGTTAATTTTTGTTTCGATTTTATTGAAAAAAAACGATATGGTGCCTTTAAAAAATGATCTTTATTACTATGCAGTTTTCTATTTAGTCAATATACCTAAGTTCATGTTGCAAATGTAATTATCTCTATCGATTTAGTAGGTGAAATGCAAAAAGAAAATCGACATGATGAAATATTTATGAAAATTCACATTTTTATTTTTATATTTTCAAGACACACACAGTTTGGGGCGGGACGTTTCACAAGAGAGACATCCACGGCGCCAATTTATAATTGTAACGAATAGTATTTTAATTAAAACATTTTAAAAACACACAGTTTGGAACGGGACGTTTCACAAGAGTGACATCCATGGCGCCAATTTATAATTGTAACGAATAATATTTGAATTAAAACGTTTTTAAAATATATGCGCACTCGGGTAAAACCCGGGCGTTGCCCGGGCCATTCGTCTAGTATAAGTAGATATGAATATGATATATATCTGTCTGGGATATACGATTTCAACTCCGAAACTGTTGGGAGTTGAGATTTTTTCAGAGATGTATGATGACCTAAAAGGAGGAAGAAATCCTTAATCCATGGTCCCTATTTCAAACCCCCTTGAAATTACAAGCAAAAAATCTGGCACGAATCAATATAAATTTTAATGTATCTGTTATAATTAGGTAATCAGCTTCAAATATCATCACACACGTATCTATATATATAAAAATGAATGTATGTGTGTGTGTGTGTCTGTTTGTCCTTTATGCCTGACCAAACTACTCATTGGAACGCCATGAAATTTTGGGAAGTTATTTAGTATAGTACTGGGAAGGTTTCTAGCAAATAAAATTTTTGAAATAACTTTTCGCTCAGAAATAATCAACTATATATATAAAAATGAATGTATGTGTGTGTGTGTGTCTGTTTGTCCTTTATGCCTGACCAAACCACTCGTTGGAACGCCATGAAACTTTGGGAAGTTATTTAGTATAGTACTGGGAAGGTTTCTAGCAAATAAAATTTTTGAAATAACTTTTCGCTCAGAAATAATCAAGATAAATATTCTAATTTATCTGTTATAATTCAACAATCTGCTCTAAATATTATCATGATGATACGATGATTTTGTAATGTAGAAAATTAGGAAAGACAAAATTCAGGATGACACGGCAATTTATTTGAGACAAGAATAATGATACAATTCCAAGGCAAGATACTATTCCTTTAACTTCCAATTACCGAGGGAACCAATTAATATTGATTTTATTCAACTTATCGAGTATTTTTCAAGGGACCGGGAAAAAAATGTTCACTTTATCGAGAGATTCGTTAGACAAACCTTTACTCGGGTAAAACCCGGGTATGTCCGCTAGTATCTTCTATATAGATAATACCGTAACAGAGTTTTCCATTGTAAAGTCCTGAGCTATCTCCTCCGAAGATTCTGAACTACACATAACGATCTATATACCAAAATTTTCGTTATTTTTTTCTTCGTATGATAGGCCTGTTTTTATTTTCCTAATGTTAACAGTTATTTTTATTTTTTAATTTAATCTATTTTACAATCGTAGATTTTTTGCATTTATCATCATCAATTCTTTTGTTTTGAAATGCGTTCTTTTGTTTACCTTTTACTAATTCTTATTTACTAATTTTTACTAATTTCTGCTTCATTTGATTATGATTATAATTTGTAAGTACTTTGTTATAATTTTTCATTTAAATAGAGCTCAATTTTTGTGTATGTTTCTTATTTGCATTATCTTTCCTAATGTCTTTGGCAACGTTTTTTTTTCTCATAAAGGCTGAGGTTATATTATTTTTCGAATTGTAGATTGAAATATTTATTTATGTCTTTCTTTTGCTTAATTATTTCTTCTTTATATTTGTTCTTATTTATTCTTTTTTTTACTCTTTCACAATCAAATTTTGAAAATGGCTAAATGGCCCCACTTCTCCCTATTTGCTTTTGCAGCTTTTCTTATTAAAACTTAGAATTAAGCTTTGCTTTTTTATATACATGTTTATTACACATTTAGCAATACTTTTTCTTTATATTTGCTCTTATTTACTCATTTTTTTACTCTTTCACAATCAAATTTTGAAAATGGCCACTTCTCCCTATTTGCTTTTGTAGCTTTTATTTAAAAAAAAAAATATTAAAACTTAGAATTAAGCATTGCTTTTTTATATACATGTTTGTTACACATTTAGCAATATATATACCAAAATATTTTTTTGAATACTTAACTCTTTTAGTGAATTTTTGTCAGGGGGGCTGCAAAAGTGCCGTACTTATGCAGTATTTTGATGCTTTTCCTGTGACAAGGATAATGAAATTTGAAATTAAGCTTTGCTTTTTTATATACATGTTATTTACACATTTAGCAATATATACACAGAAATATTTTGGAATATTTAACTTTTTTGGTGAATTTTTGTCAGGGAAGCTATGGACTGCCGTAATCATGCATTATGTTGATGTTCTTCTCATAAAAAAAATATTTGGGATTTAAAAAAAAAATATTAAAACTTAGAATTAAGCATTGCTTTTTTATATACACTAGCCGAGTGACCCGGGCAACGCCCCGGGTTTACCCGAAGGACCCGCAGGTGAGAAACTATATAAGAAAAATTTTAACAAATCATAAAATGAAATTGCAAACAACAGAACTACACTACTTTAAGGACATGAGAGCACATGCACTGTATCACCATACGTGTACCATTTTCAAAGACCCTGCTTAGGATTAAAACTTCTCAGAAGCATAACAATAGTACCAACCTAGAGGTTAACTGGTGTGGAAGCATTCCTCTGGGAGTGAGACTATTGAGAAATTCAGTAGGGAGTTATTTTGCTTCTCCGCATTCTAACACTCCAACTGTTAACACTGTGGAAACACTGACTCATGTTTGGTAAGCAATTTCAGGGAAGAAACTATAGACATTGGATTAAATAAATTATTAATTAAATTGCATTAAATAAAAATTATTAGATTTAAATAAATATTATTAGAGTGAAAAAAAAAGAAAGAAATTAACAAATTAGAAAATAAAATTTCGAAAAATACAACTATATTGCAGATAAGATAAGAGGACCTTATTAAAAAATACATAAACAAACTGTAATTCGACACTCGATAATTCGACACTTTCGATAATTCGACACTTTCGATAATTCGACCATTTTAAAAATCAAATTTACAAGGTTGATTGTTGTTTAAATACAACTTTGCTTTTGCATGCATAAACACAGGCTCTTGTAGCAAGAACCCAAATATTATTTATAGTCATAGCAAAAGCCAACTTTAGTGAAAACTGATGCCTCTTCAGAATGAATGGAAGACTGAAATCTGAAGGAGCAGAAGATATGGGTCATTTATACTTTCACCAATGCCTTTAGGATCTTTGCGATGGAACACGTATGGTGTTTCAGCGCATGTGCTCTCATGTCCTTGAAGCACATATACTGACAGTGCCCAAAGTTGAACACACTGTATAGTGTCTGAAATATCTTTGGCCCCTTCGGATACCAACCTTCGCTTCATTCTAGAGAGGCGTTAGTTTTTATGTCATATCTGTAATATAGTTTTGTTGTTTGCAATTTTCTTTTTTTTTTTCTTTCAAATATGTATCCACTCTGAAATATAGTTTGTAAATTTTTATTCCAATTTATTTTCTTATATATATATGTATTTTTTTTTCATTTCCAAAATATTTATTTATACTTTCACCAATGCCTTTAGGATCTTTGCGATGGAACACGTATGGTGTTTCAGCGCATGTGCTCTCATGTCCTTGAAGCACATATACTGACAGTGCCCAAAGTTGAACACACTGTATAGTGTCTGAAATATCTTTGGCCCCTTCGGATACCAACCTTCGCTTCATTCTAGAGAGGCGTTAATTTTCATGTCATATCTGTAATATAGTTTTGTTGTTTGCAATTTTCTTTTTTTTTTTTTTCCTTTCAAATATGTATCCACTCTGAAATATAGTTTGTAAATTTTTATTCCAATTTATTTTCTTATATATATATGTATTTTTTTTTCATTTCCAAAATATTTATTTATACTTTCACCAATGCCTTTAGGATCTTGACGATGGAACACGTATGGTGTTTCAGCGCATGTGTTTTCATGTCCATGAAGAACATATACTGACAGTGCCCAAAGTTGAACACACTGTATAGTGTCTGAAATATCTTTGGCCCCTTCGGATACCAACCTTCGCTTCATTCTAGAGAGGCGTTAATTTTCACTAAGGTTGGCTTTTGCTATGACTATAAATAAGGCTCAAGGCCAAACTTTGGCTACAAGAGCCTGTGTTTACGCACGGACAACTTTATATGTGGCTTTTTCAAGTGTGCGAACATTGGATAGCATACATGTAAAGATGACCCATATCTTCTGCTCCTTCAGATTTCAGTCTTCCATTCATTCTGAAGAGGCATCAGTTTTCACTAAAGTTGGCTTTTGCTATGACTATAAATAATATTTGGGTTCTTGCTACAAGAGCCTGTGTTTATGCATGCAAAATCAAAGTTGTATTTAAACAACAATCAACCTTGTAAATTTGATTTTTAAAATGGTCGAATTATCGAAAGTGTCGAATTATCGAAAGTGTCGAATTATCGAAAGTGTCGAATTATCGATAGTGTCGAATTACAGTTTGTTTATTTATTTTTTAATAAGGTCCTCTTATCTTATCTGCAATATAGTTGTATTTTTCGAAATTTTATTTTCTAATTTGTTAATTTTTTCTTTTTTTTTCACTCTAATAATATTTATTTAAATCTAATAATTTTTATTTAATGCAATTTAATTAATAATTTATTTAATCCAATGTCTATAGTTTCTTCCCTGAAATTGCTTACCAAACATGAGTCAGTGTTTCCACAGTGTTAACAGTTGGAGTGTTAGAATGCGGAGAAGCAAAATAACTCCCTACTGAATTTCTCAATAGTCTTACTCCCAGAGGAATGCATCCACACCAGTTAACCTCTAGGTTGGTACTATTGTTATGCTTCTGAGAAGTTTTAATCCTAAGCAGGGTCTTTGAAAATGGTACACGTATGGTGATACAGTGCATGTGCTCTCATGTCCTTAAAGAAGTGTAGTTCTGTTGTTTGCAATTTCATTTTCTGATTTGTTAAAATTTTTCTTATATAGTTTCTCACCTGCGGGTCCTTCGGGTAAACCCGGGGCGTTGCCCGGGTCACTCGGCTAGTTAGAAATAAAAGCGGTGGGGTACAATAATAATAAATTTGAGATCAATGTGATTTTATATGAAGCAAATGATTAGCAAGATTATACCTTTCATTAAATTTATACCTATTTTCTGCATAAATGATTATCACCCCCCACCGCTTTTATTTCTAATTATATTTATCTATTTGTTAAATGGCACATTCAGAAATATTTATTTTATTCTTCACTCTCCTCTGAGAATATTCTCGCCAAGTTCCTCAAACCTATCATCGAGCATGTTGAGCTTGCAGGCAACATGCCTGGGACTATCTAAACTTATGGAGGGCTCCTGGACGTCCCTTCAGTGAAGGCCTCGTCTGGTGTACATATTTCCTACACTGTTTTAAACTTTATAAACTCTCTTTTGACCGTTGACTAGATATCAATAAACTGTTTTTTTAATTGTCAAGTGTGATGTGTTGTTCTATATTCCAATTATTGAGATAAAACATGGCTTATAGAACAGGCTGTCGTTCCCTTCCTAGAATATTGTCTTTTATATAAAAGGTGAAGAGTTAGAAACGTCAAGTGAATCTTCTGGCTAAGAAACATGTGTCTTCCTATTATTTAGAACCTAAATACATCTTGTTTTATAATCTAATACATACATTAGAACCTTCAATGAGATATTACCCAGAAATTTAGATACTTTTTGTCTTTTCAAGAGGTGGTCTCTTATTGTAGGTTGTTATATTCTATCCTATGTCATTTTTGGGTCATGGCATGACTTAACCCGGTCACTCTTGGATGTCAAATATAATATCAAAATAAATTTACCATCTATTGTTTATTTGTATTTTGAAATGAAGCGAGCTGGTGAGAGCAACAATCAGTTTTATGAACTTCAATCACCAAAGTAGGTAGAGACATGATCTGGTAAAGGAAAATACTTTAAAGGAATTAATAGAAGTAAAACATAAGATTCTTGAAGGCTATATAAGTGATTTCAGAATAGCAGATGGTCAAATTATGGATTTGCTATTGGAAGACGAGGCTACTCCATAAAGGGATCTGGTGGACGAACTCGAAACCGTAAAGAAGTATGAGGAAAGGTGGATTAGAATTGAATTAAAGGTAAGAAAAGTTACTTCATCTCTACTTCTATAAGTGGATCCGATGTGGCTCGGAGTATTTGTAACACCAACGATAATGAGACAGCTAGAGCCTATAAATTACCAAAATTGGAACTCACAAAGTACGTTGGTTCGTACATTCAATGGTTGAGCTGGTGGTCTAATTTCGAGAAGATTCATAATGATTTTAGATTATTAGAAGTATATATAGACAAATCTCAATACTTGGTTCTATGAAACCGAAAACTAGTGCAGGCATCTTATTTTGGGTCTAGTTATTGACAAAGCCCGAAAAAGAGCAATGTCTCTAATCCGCCTTTATGATCAGTTGGAGTTTCACCTCCGATCTTTGGAATCATTAAGCTTATAAATCCAGAGAGAAATGGGGCCTTTCTCTACCCATTGATAGAGTCCAGTCTACCTGAAGAACTCAAGATATGGCAGAGGAGCTCTGTGTCCTGGTATAATGAGTATGACCTGGATATACCTATATCTGTGGACAATAAAGAATTTTTTAAAGTTGCTAAGGATGGAAGTGAAGCCTAAAGAATGTCTGGCCTATGTAAAGGCGGATTCAAACTAAGCCTCTCGATCTAACGACGGGAAGTCTTCAGTGAGAAAATTGCTTGCAGCCGAGGTAAAAGAATGGAATAAGATGGACAATGAAAAATGAATCTTGTGCAAATAATCCCATTGAATACAACATTGCCCCAAACAGATATTACTGTTATCCCTTTATCTCAAACTAGACGAATGACCCGGGCAACGCCCGGGTTTACCATATTAAATGGTTTATTCAAACACTATTCGTTACAATTATAAATTGGCGCCGTGGATGTCACTCTTGTGAAACGTCCCGCTCCAAACTTTACAGTCAGATTAGTTACGATATAAATCTTCAAATCGAGCGAGCGTCTATAAATATTTCGATTTAGATCGAGTATTCTAATTAGTAAGCGAACTATTATTAATAAAATTTTGAAAAGATTTCGATTTTAAACGTATTTATAACCTTGATAGAGGGCGCTGTTCGTGAGCTAAGTAGAATAATTTGAATATATAGTTTTAATATTTAATTTATATATAATTTAAAATAACCTATCGTTGTCCTAGGTAGCCTAGTGGTCATGGCATCTGCCTGGTAAGCGGAAGGTCGTGGGTTCGATTCCCATCCCTTGACACTTTTTTTATTTTATCCATTCTGACCAAAATCTATCCGTGAACTTCACACAGACAGAATAAGGTAATTATATAAGTAGATGTTGGAATAACATATCTTGCCTAACCTACTTCAGTTTCTATACTATGGTCCAGATCAATATTTTATCAAAAATAAATATTATTATTATTATTACATCTTTCTAACAAATCAGCAAGCAATCCAGGGCCAGGTTTTTAAACTATTTTTTTGCTATATTTTTGTTGATTTGTTAAAGGGATACAGGGGTGAACATGTACTATAACATCTGTTAATTTTTCTTAATTTGTTACAATATCTTATCATGCACCAGTAGCTTAAGATCTGGGAGGGTATTGCTGGACCACAGCTTGCTGACACCTTCTCAGCCCTTTAACCGGCCTTTCACTGACGTCTGCTGGTTTCTCAGACACCCGACCTTTTAGCTCTTGCATGGTGGGTTAGTAATGACAAAGGAGTCATTTGCCTGTCATCAAGCTCATGAGCATTTCAAGTCATATTAATTAACAAAAAAGATGGCAGTTGGGAGAAGAAAGGCTCTTCCCCGGATGTGGGGCTAACCCAAGACACCGCCGTGACCAGTGCCCAGCAAAAGACATAGAGTGTAACAAATGCGGCATCACCGGGCATTACGGAAGGGTTTGCCGACAACTGAAACGGAAACCCACAACCAAACCTAATATCCCGCCACCCGCAACCAGAAACAATCAGTCCCAACCAGGACCCTCAAACACAGTTGTTGCAGCTGGAGTACGCAACGAACTCATAACCATTCCGACCGATATCAACCATAAGTTACACCAAATCCGTTGGCTGGCGGACCCGGGGTCAGATCTGGATCTAATCCCAGAATCAGAATTCCTGTTACTGGATGAGCAGACCCGATCAGCACTCAACCCGAAGAACGTCCCTTGCGTAGGAGCCAACGGCATCAGCTTATGTCCTTGTGGATCGTTCGTCGCGGCACTGCATCTCAACGGGAAAACATACAGTACTACCGTTGGAGTCTGCAAGCACCTGAACGCCCCTCTCTTGAGCAAGAGCGGATGCAAAGCCTTAGGACTTCTGCCGGATAACTGGCCCCATTCAATGATCATCAATGCCATAACCAACGGACAAGTTCTAACGTTCCCGCCGACCCCGGTGAGAGCCAATGAGATCGATAAGCAGTCTATCCTTACCCATTATGCTAGAGCGTTCGACGACACAGTGTTAAAACCCATGCAAGGACCCCCCATGTCTATCGAACTAGTTAAAGATGCCGTTCCTTGCAAACGCTACCGGGCATACAACGTTCCCTTTCACTGGAGAGACCCCGTCAAAACTCAACTCGATACCATGTTGGCGAAAGGGATAATCGAACAGGTACCCGTCGGCGAAGCCATCGATTGGTGCCATCCTATGGTGTCGTCCCGAAAAAAGGCTCATCACAAGTCACTATACCAAATGATCTCGCCGGTGCCATCATTGGGAAAGGTGGTCAACGCATCAGGAAGATCCGGCGCGAGTCTGGTGCGGGGATCACCATAGATGAGTCTCAACCTGGTAGCAACGAACGGGTCATCACCATCTCTAGCACGCCCCAGCAGATCCAGATGGCCCAGTACCTCTTGCAGCAAAATGTAAGAGAACATTCCTTCCGGAAGCGATACAATCGCAACGCCAAACCACTCTCACATTTGGAAGTGGGAGCAATAGTCATTGTCCAGGATCACCGCACAAAACATTGGACCCTCCTTGCTGAGGTTCTCGAACAACTTCCACGCGGTCGCAGCTACCTCATCCGGACCGACGCCGGACGCCTTCTTCGCCGTAATCGCAGATTCTTACGACCTTTCGTGCCTCCACCGTACACCACCCCACCCAACTCAGCTCAACATCAGCAGACCTTATCCCCTCGAACCCGAGAACCGAACCCGCGTTATAGCAACTACGTTGGATCGGTCCCAAGTCCCAATCTCCAGGGGGGGCATGAGATAAGAGGATGCCAGCGGGCGACGCTGGCACGGGACGCCGGGAATTCTGCGAGCTGGCCAGCCGGCCTGCGCGCGCACCGGGGGCTGCGCGCGCACTTTTCGAACACCGCCTGATGTCGCGGGTTGTTTACCGCGCGTCTCTACAACCGACGGCGGTTCCTTCCATTATATAATACTCTAGGCGCTGGTGGAGTAAAAACTGTACTCCATCTGCCTCTTATAATTGTATGTAATTTTTGGACACTTATTAAAATATAAATTATTAATTTATAGTTCTCACTGCAGCTCGAACCTTTACCCTAACGCGGTAGAACACGACCCTAGTACAGTAGAACATCCCTGTAAAGGACACCTAATTGCAGAGCCAAAGTGTCCTTTAGTGAGAGGTGTTCTCTTACCGGAGAGTTGCTAAATTGTAAAAATGGTAATTTTGCAAATGAAAACTCTCCTTTGTGGAGAGGTGTCAGCTAGCGGGGTGTCCGCTAAAGAGAGGTTGTACTGTATTACGTATATTTCACTATAATGTAAAATATTTTAGAAATTTGATCTCCTACGCAAACACTAATACCATATTTGAGTTCAAGACATTAAATTCATATAAAATAAGCTCCATATTCCACCACCAAAACAACTGTTCTCCCTAGTATAATTATATATAGATGATATAAATATACGTGTGTGATGATATTTGAGGCTGATTACCTAATTATAACATATTTAATAAAATTTATATTGATTTGTGCCAGATTTTGCTTATAATTATAAGGAGGTTTGAGATAGGAATCATGGATTTAGGATTTCTTCCTCCTTTTAGGTTATTATAAATCGCTGAAAAAATTTCTACTCCAAGCAGTTTCGAGGTTGAAATCGTGTACCACAGACAGACAGATATATTTATATAGATGACTAGAACTAAATGAACTCCGTCTCCAATAAGAGACCACCTCCAGAAAGAAAAACTAGCGTTTTATCTAAGATTTTTAACCATCTCTCATAAGTTTTTTTTTAGGACAAGGCGCTTTGAAATGTAATACCTCATGTTATTCTTCAGTCTTAAAAAAAAAATACAATAATTTTAAAAGAATCATCTTTGGCGCTTTTCTGTAGATCTTTGTTGCAAAGAGTAATTTGAATTTGGCCTTGTGTGTGGAAGGATACCTAAGAAAACATGGGAATACTAAGAAGAAGAATATGAACCAAATGCCTCAAGGACTGGAGTAAGCTACATGCTGGTAAAGAGGAAGGAAGGTCCAAGATTGAACTCCATGTTGGTTATGATGTTGTTGTTGTTGTCGTGTCCAAAGAAGAGTCTCAAATGTCTCCATGCATCTCCAACACAGCAGCAGCAATATCCACTATCTTGGGTGTGTAAAGCTGCTGCTCTGGGTCTAAGTCAATTTTCTGCAAGGCTGCGGCCATTGCTGGGCATGAGAATATGTGAGTAGCTGTTAGTTCCACACCAGGACAGTTGTTGCATGCTCTATAGGTTCTTGTGCCATCTGGATGTATTGCCATTCCTTTATAGTGTTTTGTTATAAGTCTTGTTATAGTTTTTGTCAGTTTTCTCTCAGAGTTTATTTCACATATCGTTGGTTATGATAATTATTAGGTAAAAAACATTTCCCATTGATTCCTAGCAGGCTATATATCAGATTAGAGCTGTATCTAGCTGGAATAACAATTACTTCTCTCACTTGCCAACCAACATTTCCAACTAACACGATATAATGATGGATCATCAGTATATGGAGTTTTAATTTTGTTTTCCCCCGAAAAATATTTGAATATCCACAAGGAATCCAAATTTATCTAAATTCCCAACGTCAACAATCATATGTTCAAATACAATTGCTATATGCCGATTGACAAGAAAGTTATAAGCTGGGATTTCTCTCTTCAGAATCAGATTTATATGAAAAAATCTTCTCCAAGGAGATAAAGTTCAAATCACGAGTTTTTTTTACAAATTATCATTTTTATCATCATTTTTATCCAAAAGATTGCCAAGAAGAGCCACTTCAATGAAAGAATGGAAGAAAATGGCTGCAACTTAAATACAAGTTTTATTTAAGTTTAACTGAGAAAGCACATGCTGCCCCTAGATCATCCAGTCTTTGACTGGTTTAAATGAAAAAATGAATATTTGAATTTCCTAAGTAAGATTGGTTTTATCTAAATTAAACAAGCTTGATGTCCCGAATTTTCATTGCAGAGACTTCTCTTTTCAGAATCGGTGCTAAAGACTTCTCGAAATATTTTTAATTTTTACTCAAGAAGAAAGATCTATTCAAAAAGCCTTTTTTTTTTTTCAAAGCTAGTTTTGTGATATAGCTTATCGCGATTAAAGACAAAATTTGTCAATACTGGAAAAATATGGCTGTAATGGACAAGCCAATCTACCCAGGAGATTTTCCAGAAATTCCACTTCCATGTTGAACTCAAGATAGGAAGATATCAAGCTAATATCAAGTTTGGTTGTCTACGACGACACATTCTGCCCCTCGACCATCGCAGCCCTTGATTCTGGTCTCAGATTTCTTAAGGAAACCTCTGACGCTCTAAAACACTCGATTTATCTGATCATAGAACCAACTAAGTCAATGACTTCACCCACAATGCTTTTATAATTAAGACAATTATAGTTCTTCAAATAAAAGACACTACGGCCAGTAAATCTTTTTATTGTCTCGACGTTTCGGCAAAAATCTTTTGTCCTCGTCAGGAGCGAACACAAATTAAAACATTTGGCAAAGTGTTAGAAATTATTCTTTATTATAATAAGAAGAATAATTTCTAAAGCTTTGCCAAATGTTTTAATTTGTGTTTGCTCCTGACGAGGACAAAATATTTTTGTCGAAACGTCGAGACAATAAAAAGATTTACTGGCCGTAGTGTCTTTTATTTGAAGAACTATGAATGCCACCGGCCAGGTAACCTCAATCTTTACGTTAAGACAATATCACTTATTGGAAGAAATTCATTTAGTGATTAAGTTATAGGTTATCTAAAAGAATATAAGTTTTAAAAGTGATATATGAGATATCTTTAAACTATTTATTATTTTAAATTATTATTTTTATTGTACATATTACCAGACACTTATTTATTTTGTACACAGCTCTTTTCTCGTTTTTTTCTCTCCTTCTCATCATATGACTATTCTATTCACGGCCTAAAATTATTATATATATATATGTATAGACAAATGTAAAGGCATACATATATGACAGCGCAAATGACCCTAGGGGGACATAGCGCTTTAAATATCTATATATATATATATAAATGAATGTATATGTGTGTGTCTGTCCTTTATGCCTGACCAAACCACTCATTGGAACGCCATGAAACTTTGGCAAGTTATTTAGTATAGTACTGGGAAGGTTTCTGGCAAATAAAATTTTTGAAATAACTTTTTACTTTAAAATAATCAAGATAAATATTCTAATTTATCTGTTATAATTCAACAATCTGCTCTAAATATTATCATGATGATACGATGATTTTGTAATGTAGAAAATTAGGAAAGACAAAATTCAGGATGACACGGCAATTTATTTGAGACAAGAATAATGATACAATTCCAAGACAAGATACTATTCCTTTAACTTCCAATTACCGAGGGAATCAATTAATATTGATTTTATTCAACTTATCGAGTATTTTTCAAGGGACCGGGAAAAAATGTTCAATTTATCGAGAGATTCGTTAGACAAACCTTTACTCGGGTAAAACCCGGGCGAAGCCGGGTACGTCCGCTAGTATACAATAAAATAAAAAATATATTATTTTAAATTTATAATTTTAATTGCCATCTATCGATAAAATTTGTAACAAATAAATTTACTGGCCATATATATATCTCTTCTCTATCTCTATCTCTATATCTCTATTATCTCTATTATATATATAAAAGTCAATTTCTGTCTGTCTGTCTGTTTCGCGATAAACTCAAAAACTACTGAACCAATTGGTACCAAATTTTGCATGTCGCTTTTTATAAACCTGAGGAAAATTTTCGGCTGCATTTTGATTAGTATTTTTGGCTATTTCTTTTTTTCATTTGAAGAACTTTTTTTACGCGGACTAATCCGGAATGGAATGAATACCTAAATATGGCCATTTTTTTAAAGCCTCGGTGGTTCAGTGGTAGAATGCTCGCCTGCCACGCGGGCGGCCAGGGTTCGATTCCCGGCCGATGCATTTTTTTTTAACAATTTTTAAAACTCATTTATATTATATCTTCTATTCTCTATATAAAAGTCAATTTCTATCTGTCTGTCTGTTTCAGGATAAACTCAAAAACTACTGAACTAATTGGTACCAAATTTTGCATGTCGCTTTTTATAAACCTGAGGAAAATTTTCGGCTGCATTTTGATTAGTATTTTTGGCTATTTCTTTTTTTCATTTGAAGAACTTTTTTTTACGCGGACTAATCCGGAATGGAATGAATACCTAAATATGGCCATTTTTTTAAAGCATCGGTGGTTCAGTGGTAGAAAGCTCGCCTGCCACGCGGGCGGCCAGGGTTCGATTCCCGGCCGATGCATTTTTTTTTAACAATTTTTAAAACTCATTTATATTATATATTCTATTCTCTCTATATAAAAGTCAATTTCTGTCTGTCTGTCTGTTTCGCGATAAACTCAAAAACTACTGAACTAATTGGTACCAAATTTTGCATGTCGCTTTTTATAAACCTGAGGAAAATTTTCGGCTGCATTTTGATTAGTATTTTTGGCTATTTCTTTTTTTCATTTGAAGAACTTTTTTTTACGCGGACTAATCCGGAATGGAATGAATACCTAAATATGGCCATTTTTTTAAAGCATCGGTGGTTCAGTGGTAGAATGCTCGCCTGCCACGCGGGCGGCCAGGGTTCGATTCCCGGCCGATGCATTTTTTTAAACAATTTTTAAAACTCATTTATATTATATCTTCTATATATATAAAAATGAATGTTTGTATGTTTGTTTGTTGGTTTGTATGTCCGGTATACAAATTCGCAGTAGTTCACTAATTCAAACCAAAATTTCCATACATAGATAAAAAAATACGGGGAAGACGATAGGCTATTTTAAAAAATATATAAATCAATTATTAAAACTATATATTATTGGGAGTACAAATAGGTTTTGAGGGATTTGCAAAAGAAACCACAACAAATAGTATATAAATAGCATCGGACCTTGTAAGGTTTCATGTTAAGGCTTCATCATTTCCCCAAAAAAATCAGAAGAAGTCTTTTCCCTCAAGTGTAAGGAACTTTTTTTTTGGTGCTCTAACCATGTCAACCTTTTTGCCAACAAAACACAATTTGCGGGAAGCGCTGCTTTTTTGTTTTAATTTGAAGAAAAGTGCAACTGATGGACATCAATTGCTGTGTGAGGCATATGGTAAACATGCTCTATCAATAAAATCATGTGAGTACTGGTTTCGGCGTTTCAAAAGTGGCGATTTTGACACCAGAGACAAAGAACGCGGAGGGAGGCCAATAAAGTTTGAAGACGCTGAGTTGGAGGCTTTATTGGACGAAGATTCAAGCCAAACTCAAGAGGAGCTCGCTGAAACGTTGGAAGTGACTCAACAAGCGATTTCGAACCGTCTCAAGATTATGGGTATGGTGCAAAAACAAGGAAATTGGGTTCCATATGAACTCAAGCCAGGAAACATCGAGCGCCGTATTTGCACGTGCGAACTACTGCTAAAAAGACAAAATCGGAAGGGTTTTTTGTATCGAATCGTGAAGGGGGACGAAAAGTGGATTCACTACGACAACCCAATGCGCAGAAAATCGTGGGTTAAGCCCGGTCATGCATCAACTTCAACGGCCAAACCGAGTATTCATGGCAAGAAGCTAATGCTGTGCATCTGGTGGGATCAGCTCGGAGTGATCTACTATGAGCTACTTCAGCCTAACGAAACCATCACTGGAGAACGTTACCAACAACAATTGATGCGATTAAGCCGAGCATTGAAGATCAAACGCCCACTATATGCCAAAAGACATGACAAGGTGATCTATCAGCACGACAACGCTCGGCCACATGTTGCAAAAGTTGTCAAGGAGACTTCGGAGGCGCTTCAATGGGATGTCCTACCCCAACCGCCGTTTTCACCAGACATTGCTCCTTCAGACTACCACATGTTCCGTTCGATGACACATGGCCTGGCCGAGCAGCACTTCACTTCTTACGAAGAGGCGAAAAATTGGGTCAATGTTTGGATCGCCTCAAAAAACGAGGAATTTTTTTCGACACGGAATCCGTATGCTGCCTGAAAGATGGGAAAAAGTCGTAGCTAAAGATGGACAATACTTTGAATGAAATATATTGTACTGATTTCTCTGAATAAAGCTTCGAATTTAAAAAAAAAATCCCTCAAAACTTATTTGTACTCCTAATATTAGTCAGAAAATGATGATGACGATATTGCTGTATCATGTAAGATTATCAGATACAAAATTATATCGGGAAAAATTCCAAAAAGCAGAGACCACGGGTGAAACCAGCTCATTATTTTGTACGCAGGAACAAAATTCTAACAGAAAAACATTCATTCAGGCAGAAAACAAAAGCCAGATCATCTTTCTATAAAAATATCGCTTCTCAGACACAAAGTTTGGAGCGGGACGTTTCACAAGAGTGACATCCACGCCGCCAATTTATAATTGTAACGAATAGTATTTAAATAAAAACATTTAATCGGGTAAAACCCGGGCGTTGCCCGGGTCATTCGGCTAGTATATATATATGTTTCTTTTCAATATTATTATCTCTACAGACCTTACTGCAATGAAATTATCATTCAAATATTATTGAAAAGAAACACATTATTTTACTCGAGTAAATATTCTGCATTATGAACAAAACTAAATAGATCCACAATCTCGAATGTACAAACTATTTTTTATTATACATAGCTCTACTCAACTTTAAATTATTTTTAAAATATCTCGATATATAGAGGTACTTTATACGTGGATAAAGGTTACAATTCCAATATATAAAACTCATATTATTATTATCCTAATAAACATAAAGAATGTGAACGTTAAGATTTTCAATCTAGGACATTCCAATAGGTGGAACCATTAGAGAGGTGAATATATCAGGTTTAGAATTGAGATACAAAGACAAGAGAGATTGAGATTGAAACTACTTTATTTCAAAGTCCATATAAGATTATATAAGGTTAAATACAGAATAAATATAAATATGAATAAATAACACTGATAGACAAAACTTAAGGAAGTTGTACCTTATAGCATATATATATCGGGATTCAGAAAATATCTCTCAGAGTTATTGTTTGAATCCCGATATATATATGCTATAAGGTACAACTTCCTTAAGTTTTGTCTATCAGTGTAATATTATATAATGATAAATATATGAATAAATATAAATAAATAGATAAAAATAATTGATAAATATACATATATATAAATATATAAACAAGGTTTTCAGAGAGAGAGAGAGATTGAGATTGAGATTGAAACCGATTTATTACAATGTTCATATATAAGATTATATATGGTTATAATTACAAAATTGAATAAATACAAATATAAATAAGATTACATAATGATAAATATAGGAATAAATAGATAAAAAAATAGTTGATAAATATACATATATATATAATATATATAAAAGTCGTCATTGGTGGCGCCTACTGCAGGAAAGACTCCGCCACCGATGGACTGCGAGAGTTCTCTCCTACAGAGTGGGCAGGTCTAGGTGCTGGCTGGCGTTGCCCACCTCAAGACCAAGATGGTACTTGTAGATGGTAGCCTTCGCCACACTTGTTAGTTTCATTGCCTCGGGCTGGAGGCCGACACCGAAGAGCCAGATCTGCAGATCCAGGGGCACTTCGCAGGAGGCGAACACCTCCCGGAGCAGGGGTCGCACGGCTCGGCAACTCCAATATCTGTGGGTCTGCGACCCGTAACGTATATATACTAAAGTGATATTTCAATGTAAAATATTTATAAGGAATGGTGGAAAGAAGATGTGGTATTTAAAATGACATACGCGAATAGGATTTAAAAATGGCAAAGCTCCATCTATCGGGGTAAATAGCATTTAAACGTTTGATTTCCTATTATTCCTGACAAGTGGCCACATACATCTTGATTCAGCCAGATATCACCTATACAGGTCTAACTGGTGACAGCGTGGTGCCAATAGTAATTCAGATAGACATGGAAGTTCTGTAGGGATAAAGCGAGTTATGTATAGGTGAGATATAACAAAATAGTGAGTCTACTTCGGCTATGTAAGCCATATGGAGAATCTGCTTATATATATTCCCACTTATTGTTTTTTGATGAAAACATGTCTAATTTTTGTAAGATAACATTAAGGCCTAATACAACTGATTACTCCATCAATTCAACAACAAACAACAAAATGCTTACTGCAAATAATTCGCTAACAATACCTCACTTGTATCCTTCTTTGGATTTTATATTGAAGAACTTACTTTATATTCTGATTTTAGACAACCCTTGATCCATCCATGTATCATACTGTGAAGATACCTGATAATTATGTATATTTCTGTCAATTCTAATATTTATTGTGACAAAAGTTACTTTGTACGGGTTAACACAAGATACAATATACTAGGGCCTACAGTAAGAGTAACTTAAACACAGAAAAATCGTGGACTCAAAAGTACAACAAAAAAAAGTAAATAATAAATCACAATTTGTTAAATCAAATAAAAAAAACAGTACTTAGCTTTATTGCTGCTTAGGTAGGGATCGGACCGGGGTTACACAGGTATGCGAGGAGATTGCCAGTCAGGGATATAGCACGCAGAGAACACTTTAAGCGTCTCCACACGATAATCCACAACACTCTTCTCGACCCATACCATAGCCCCCTTTATACACAAACATGGCCACATTCGTCCAATGAGAAGCCAGGAGAGATTTGTTCACAAACAAACGAAAACAAAAATTCTTTCCACTAATCTCAGGATAAGATATGATAAGATTGCAAATATTTGTCAATATAATTTGACAATTGTTCTTTAATAAAAAAAATGTTTGTTCTCATATAGAGAATCTGATTGCTCTATGATGGTTTAGGTATAACTCAACTCGAAACCACAACTAAAACCCAAAGAATCATCCTTGAAGCAATAGAAACTTAAAATTTCCATAGTGTGTTTGGCCGTGTGTGGCCTGTTGTCGCAGTCACCAAAGGTCGGGAATTAGAGTTTTCCTCATTTTAGCGTCGGGGTGAGCGGCTTGACAAACGACATGTCCCTGGCGATTGGCTACTTCGTATTTCCATTCTTCCTCTGTCTGGATATGGTGTAACACTGCAGCCTCCTGGTCTATAGAGAGTTAGAAAATAGTCGTTCAAATCTTAAGGTCGTTCTGTGGTCGAATTCCCGGCTGTTGGAAGTGTTCTTAATCTGGTTTCCTCAAAAGTACAAAGGTCACTCCAAATGTTTTTGCAATCACTTATTTTTCTTAAAACTGCAACATTCAATTTTTCAAGGTCCTGAAAATATTCACCCCTAGCACCTATGCAAGATTTCATCATTGAAAACCAATTATCGAAGCACTTACACCATTCATCTTCGGGGATGGAATTTACGGCATTGATAAAGGCTTGCAGTGCTTCATAAACAGTGTCACATTTTATCCCTTTCAACAATAACTTAACTTTTGGAAATAAAAAATATCACAAGGTGTTAGGTCTGGTGAATATGGTGGTTGAGTGACTAATTGGATACCAGAGTTGGCTAAAAAGTCTAATATTTGGGCTGAGGTGTGCGGTCTTGCATTGTCATGGTGAAGAAGGACTCCTCTAAGTTGAACTCTTGTACATCTTCTTTCTCGACAGTAATGTAAAACAACCTGGCTTCCCACAATAGAAACAAAGGTTGGTTATCAACCGTTCGCCATTGGCCAGATGTTCTGGAGGCATATTGAGTGTAGTCATCTTCTCGTCGAAATCTTGGCACAAACGTTCTCCTTCTTTGAGATTGGATACTTCGCCTTGTAATTGGGGCGAGTACTTGTTGCATCTCCTCTTTAACTATGGCCTCCAATGAATTAACGTCACTTGTCCAAAAGGGTTTCACCTCGGTCATTTTAGGCATAATATTTTGAAACTCCTCTTGGACAATCCGTCGAATCTTTAGGGACAAATCTTCTTCAAAGTCCAACGAGATCGGAGTCACGTTTGGTAATCTTTCATAACGTGTTCTTTTAATGCGGCATTGTTTCATGTTCTCCAGCTGTCGACAAAATTTCACCAGCTCGTCAACAGTTGTGGGATCTTTGACAATTAGAGCTTGGTAGAATATTTGACAATCCCCTTCTTTAAATGTTCAACTTTTTCTTCCCCCTCCATTTAAATCGTGAGCACAGTGATAAAATTTCTTGAATTTAAGATTTGGTTGTTTCTCGTAGCTTTCGAGATTAAAATGGTGAAACTCTTCTAGGAGGGTTCACCACTGATGAGCTATGCCCTTCCTCTCTTAATTTTTTAATCTTTACAGTTTAAGGGCTGTAGATATAGTTTTTAATTATATAATAGAAAATTAGAGCTATGAAAAATTATTCCTAAAATACAATGTTTCAATGAATTTTTATGAAGGGTAGAGGCGCGCGCTTTGACTAAGTATCCGAGTTTCTCTTATTCATCTTCTATATTTATCTTGTTAGTTTCTGTGACTTCTGGGAAGTCTGTACATTTATACTTATCCATTGCCACGTCGCTTTCAATTTGACTTGTATAAATCTTATTGTTCTTTGGCTTTAGCTCAAATATTTATTTTCTCTTTTTTAATGAATTCCTAATCTATGCCATATTTAAAATATATATCGTAATATTATGCGGGGTGATTGATATTTGTTGGTGGTGGTGACGCAGTCGTGGTGGCTGAGTAAGAAAGGATTACACACAAGGGAAATAAGCCAGGACACTTGATGGGTTGAAAATAAAAGGCAACTGGTTTGGAGGAGAGAAAGGTTTAGAGAGAAGGCGGAGCGGTTTTTGACTTATTAATTATCTGATCACATGGCGATGATTGGACTTAGCTATGGAATGAGCGGAGAGAGAGGTCTCTAGAGCAGATGTTACCTCCGTGGGGTCGAGTCGAAGACTATTCTAGATGCTGTCTCGGTGGGAGTGAAAGCACTACTCTAGGTGTTGTCCCGATGGAAGCGAGTCGACCGACTGACTATCCTAGGTTCTCGATTTAACACCAAGACCTTTCTTCTTTCTAATTGGTAGGAAGATGTCACGTGGCCGTTTTCTATTGGCTGACCTACTTAGTTGTTGTTTCCTAATTGGTAGGAATATGTCACGTGGCCGTTTGCTATTGGTTGACCTACTTAGGTGTTACTTCCTAATTGGTCCTTGCTGATTCCTTTGTCGTAACACATGTCCGGCCCTGCCCAGGAAACACTGGTCGTTAAACTCAACTTTTATGATTTCCGCGATCATAAAATTGGCTGTAATTTTATTAATAGTTGTTCTAACTTTAAGGCTCTTTGTTAAGCCTGACTTCTACGCTTTCTGTCCTCCAGTTACCTTATTCTTTATTAAATCTTTGAAACATACATTGTACATACATATTGGGTCGGGGTTGTATACAGCTCTGTACAAATTATGACAGATGTACAGTTAAACCTGTCGCCCCCTCTTGGGACTCACCAAAATAGGGCGATATAGAGAGGGGGTGCTATAGACAGGTCACTTTTAATGTAAATCGCATTGTACTACGTATTTAAAATCGGGCGCTATTTAGAGGGCGCGCTATAGACAGGTTTAACTGTATTTTCAATTATATATTAATATAAAAAACGTTTTTTTTTTAAAAATAAGTTCAATGGTCCTGTAATGGTAACACTTAGTTGAACAATCTGGAATGTCCAAATCAGATTTAGCAGGCTGTCATGTTTTAAATGGGACATATTGATGAATTACTATATCTTTATATTTTGAAATTCGATGTTAAAATATTTTTTACTCATTTAAATATATATATTATTGTTAATTTTAAAATATTTCATTATTTTGAATCTGTTAAAAAATGAATAAAAGTTGATTTGGTGCTTTATCTTTCAGTTTCAATATATTAACTAATTTAATTACAATTTTAAAATAAAATAAATAATTAACTAAAGATAGAAAATGGACAGCAATCAGGAAAACTCTCAGAAAAAGAAAGAGAACAAGAGAAAAATGCAAAGACGCCAACATCAAATGGACATAACTTCACAGATGAACATCACTTTCAATGATGGAAGAACCAGACGTGGGCCAAGACAGCGGCAAGAGATAAAATATAACAATAGAAGTAAAGTGCAACGCCAGAATAACAATGGCGGACACAGTCAAAATGGTACTACATCACAGATAAACGCGACACACAACGAAATTAGAACTGGAGGGACAAAACAGCAGAATCGAGAAGAGAGCAATAAACCTGAGGTACAGATACCAGAAGACCAAAATGAAAATACTCATAGCGACAATAATGGCCAAGCCAGAGAGAACAATGTGGCAACCATCAATATGCCAGGTCAAGAAAAGACCCCAGCTACAGAGACATCTAAGCCATGTGTAGTAGATAACTGCAGTATCTACGTTGGGAATATTCCCTACATAGCCCAATCAGGGATTCTCATCAGACTTTTAAAACTCTGTCGATGGATTACCAAAGTCAAGATAGTCACGGCTCCCAGTGGAAGGTCCAAAGGTTATGGCTTCATAGAATTTAAGGAACCCAGTGCCGCCACTATGGCCATCAACACCATGAACGGGGTAGAGCTGGAAGGGCGGAATTTGGTAGTTCGACCCAAGACTGACAACTCACGTCACTGGAGACTGCGTCTGAATTTAGTTGGTGTGGGATCTGTTTTGAGAATTCATTTGAAGAAAATAATTTTTAAAATGAAAAACTTGAAAGCCTATTTTTTATATTTAGCCATATATTTCTTTACTCTATTTATTCAGTATTGAATTTGTTTTGAAATTTTTGAAGAAAATAATTTTAGAAAAATGAAAAACTTATAAGCCTATTTAATTTGATATTTAACAATTATGCTCATTCCATTATTATATTTACTCTCTTAATATTTTCATTAGTATATAGTTCTTGTTTATTTATATTTTGTATTTATTTTCTATTTAGGACTCAATAAACTTGTTTAACATTATAAAAATACCCTGAGTGTTTTTATTACATCTAATAATATATGTTTCAAAAAAATTTCGATTATATGTAAACAGAAAACCTCTAATTAAAAAAGAATATTTTATAAAATTCTACCTAAAGAACTGTGTCCATTCAAATCAATATAAAAGGTAATAAAAGTTGTCTTTGTGATAATTTTACACATTTAATGTTTGTGAGCATATTCATTGCTCATTTAGCAACAAATTATGCATTTATCTAGGATTATTCAAATATTCCATCGTGTTGGAAAAATTGTAGAAAAATATTTATTCAACTACTATGGAAAACCTTTTGCCGAGTATTCTGTTGAATATCTTCAAATATTTGTGTGGGATGCAATGATATTATTTGAAAATGGTCATTCCTACATACATTCAGAATATGAAGATTCTGTTACTTTCTTTCCAATTTAATAATAACTTTTAGGAGAATTATTGTTCATACAGTTCCATGAACATTTATAAAGTATATATATTTGTTTTAAAATATATTGTACTTTTTAAATATTTCTTCAAGTTTATATGTATCTTGGGATTTTAATAAAACAATTTTGGTGTACTATTTTAAGGATATTTCATTTATCTTTATATATGTTATAAAAATATGATTTTCTGTTGACTTTGATTATCTTGAGGATTATGCTATGGTAATGCAGTCATGGTTAAATTATTGAAACTATAATAATATAAAATAGTTTTGATCAGTAATTGATTTTATTGAGCTAAAGGAATATACAAAAAACATTTTTGTTAAAAGTACTGCCTGGCCTAAGGCGTAAGAATAAAAAAATAAAAAAATATTTACATAATGTATAAAAGGTTTGAGCCGGCCATCGGGAAGCAACAACAATCAGTTTTTATAGGGGAATCGTGACCTCTGGCGGTCGATTTATCAGAGTATTTGAATATTTAAAATTTAATTTTAAATAATATTTTAATATAACATATACATGTCTCTAATCTTTTATTTTTCAAAATACTTTATGGAAATATTAATTAATTCAAGTATTAAACTGGTTATATAACACAATATTTGCACAAGAAACATTGATAGTGTTTCTAATGTAACTTTTCACACACAAGCTGAATTCAAAAATGAAAACAGCATTTTCCTATCACCCATGGTTTTTTCCCTGACAACATTGACGAAAAGTTTCTGAAAATACAATAGTGTCAAAGACAAGATATTTATTTGGCACTGACTTTTTAAATAAAATTTATAATCTTTTTTTACATATTTTATTTAGGGTAAAGTCCTCAAAATTTATTAATAAAACCTATAGTCTCTCTTGGATATACCTATTCTTTATTTTCATTAAGGCAAAACTTGCTGAACTGGCTGTGATTATAGACCCATTCGTTGAAATGGCCATTCTTCAATATTTAGAAATTTCTAAATAAAATTAATTGCTGTATCATTATGAGATTTTTATTTTCTCATTCTCTCGCATCGTAACAAATACAGTTAAACCTGTCTATAGCGCCCCCTCTAAATAGCGCCTCCCTCTCTATAGCGTCCGATTTTAAATACGTAGTACGATGCGATTTACATTAAAAGTGACCTGTCTATAGCACCCTATTTTGGTGAGTCCCAAGAGGGGACGCTATAGACAAGGTTTAACTGTATTATTTAAAATAAAGTAAATCGAAAATAGATAAAACCTGTCTATAGCGCCCCTCTAAATAGCGCCTCCCTTTCTATAGCGCCCGATTTTAAATACGTAGTATGATGCGATTTACATTAAAAGTGACTTGTCTATAGCATCCCCTCTCTATAGCACCCTATTTTAGTGAATCCCAAGAGGGGACTCTATAGACAGGTTTAACTGTATTATTTAAAATAAAGTAAGTCGAAAAGAGATAAAATGGCAAAAATATAATATTGTCGAGACTTCAAACACTACTTTTATTGTCATTTACAACTAAACATTACACATAACTTGAATAATAAACAACGGATATTTACATTACGCCACCTCCTGGGGCCAATATGAACATCTATTTACAAACATTTTCCCCAGAAAACGGGATCACAGCAGTCGGCTATTCCCACACCAGTTTCAGATGGAAACAGGCGAAAGCGCCATCTATTGGCGGAGGTTGTAGTCATTTTGAGGCCTTATACGCGACAATATTGAAGAAGTACGTGAAGATGTTAATGTAGGAATATGAAGAGAAAAGCGAAGAGAGATCAAAGACAAATGTGGAAAAGAAACAGTTTCAAGATTCAGAGAAAAACACATCAACCTATAGTTTAACTCCCTATGTTTCAATGACTTCCTGTCTTCAGTAGTAGTAACTATGTTTTTCTCTGAATCAACTTCTAACTAATAGATGATTATCAGAGTTTCAAGATTGTCCAATAAAAGATTATGTCGAGAAAATGAAAGTTGAAAAACAAATATCAGAGGCACAAAGATTGCGGTAAAATTTGATACAGCAGACCAAGCAGAGCTTCAAAGAAAGACAATTTCAGTATAATTTATTTTGAAAATAGAGCAATCCCTAAATAAATATTTAATTTAAAAGGCATATATTGGATTAAAATATCATATATTTTACCAATATTTCAGTTGGTAGAACGCCAACCTTTATCAAGGTATTAAAACATATTAATGTATTAACAATAAATTAATTATAAAACACTTTTTAAAAAAAGCTTTTATTTAAAATGCACTAAAAATAACAAAAAATATATTTTTGAAGTATTGCCTTTTTTTCTGAAGGTACCATTTAACAAATAAAATAATAGACTTAGAAATAAAAAGCGGTGAGGGATAATAGCCATGGATTTGAGATTTTTGTGATTTTATATGAAGCAAATGATTAGCAAGATTACGCCTTTCATTAAATTTTTGTCTATTTAACGCATAAACGATGATCATCCCCCAAGAATAAAATAAATATTTCTGAATGTGCCATTTAACAAATAGATTCATAGAATTAGAAATAAAAGCGGGGGGGTACAATAATAATAAATTTGAGATCAATGTGATTTTATATGAAGCAAATGATTAGCAAGATTATACCTTTCATTAAATTTATACCTATTTTCTGCATAAATGATTATCACCCCCCACCGCTTTTATTTCTAATTCTATTTATCTATTTGTTAAATGGCACATTCAGAAATATTTATTTTATTCTTCACTCTCCTCTGAGAATATTCTCGCCAAGTTCCTCAAACCTATCATCGAGCATGTTGAGCTTGCAGGCAACATGCCTGGGACTATCTAAACTTATGGAGGATTTGGGCTCCTTGGATGTCCCTTCTGTGAAGGCCTCGTCTGGTGTACATATTTCCTACACTGTTTTAAACTTTGTAAACTCTCTTTTGACCGTTGACTAGATATCAATAAACTGTTTTTTTAATTGTCAAGTGTGA
This sequence comes from Cordylochernes scorpioides, assembly GCA_030710605.1. Classification (NCBI taxonomy): domain Eukaryota; kingdom Metazoa; phylum Arthropoda; class Arachnida; order Pseudoscorpiones; family Chernetidae; genus Cordylochernes; species Cordylochernes scorpioides. Next base: position 73,043,729 of record CP092869.1, read on the forward strand.
TGTGTTGTTCTATATTCCAATTATTGAGATAAAACATGGCTTAGAACAGGCTGTCGTTCCCTTCCTAGAATATTGTCTTTTATATAAAAGGTGAAGAGTTAGAAAAGTCAAGTGAATCTTCTGGCTAAGAAACATGTGTCTTCCTATTATTTAGAACCTAAATACATCTTGTTTTATAATCTAATACATACATTAGAACCTTCAATGAGATATTACCCAGAAATTTAGATACTTTTTGTCTTTTCAAGAGGTGGTCTCTTATTGTAGGTTGTTATATTCTATCCTATGTCATTTTTGGGTCATGGCATGACTTAACCCGGTCACTCTTGGATGTCAAATATAATATCAAAATAAATTTACCATCTATTGTTTATTTGTATTTTGAAATGAAGGGAGCTGGTGAGAGCAACAATCAGTTTTATGAACTTCAATCACCAAAGTAGGTAGAGACATGATCTGGTAAAGGAAAATACTTTAAAGGAATTAATAGAAGTAAAACATAAGATTCTTGAAGGCTATATAAGTGATTTCAGAATAGCAGATGGTCAAATTATGGATTTGCTATTGGAAGACGAGGCTACTCCATAAAGGGATCTGGTGGAAGAACTCGAAACCGTAAAGAAGTATGAGGAAAGGTGGATTAGAATTGAATTAAAGGTAAGAAAAGTTACTTCATCTCTACTTCTATAAGTGGATCCGATGTGGCTCGGAGTATTTGTAACACCAACGATAATGAGACAGCTAGAGCCTATAAATTACCAAAATTGGAACTCACAAAGTACGTTGGTTCGTACATTCAATGGTTGAGCTGGTGGTTTAATTTCGAGAAGATTCATAATGATTTTAGATTATTAGAAGTAGACAAATCTCAATACTTGGTTCTATGAAACCGAAAACTAGTGCAGGCATCTTATTTTGGGTCTAGTTATTGACAAAGCCCGAAAAAGAGCAATGTCTCTAATCCGCCTTTATGATCAGTTGGAGTTTCACCTCCGATCTTTGGAATCATTAAGCTTATAAATCCAGAGAGAAATGTTCCTTTCTCTACCCATTGTTAGAGTCCAGTCTACCTGAAGAACTCAAGATATGGTAGAGGAGCTCTGTGTCCTGGTATAATGAGTATGACCTGGATATACCTATATCTGTGGACAATAAATTAGAATTTTTTAAAGTTGCTAAGGATGGAAGTGAAGACTAAAGAATGTCTGGCCTATGTAAAGGCGGAATCAAACTAAGCCTCTCGATCTAACGACGAGAAGTCTTCAGTGAGAAAATTGCATGCAGCCGAGGTAAAAGAATGGAATAAGATGGACAATGAAAAATGAATCTTGTGCAAATAATCCCATTGAATACAACATTGCCCCAAACACATATTACTGTTATCCCTTTATCTCAAACTAGACGAATGACCCGGGCAACGCCCGGGTTTACCATATTAAATGGTTTATTCAAACACTATTCGTTACAATTATAAATTGGCGCCGTGGATGTCACTCTTGTGAAACGTCCCGCTCCAAACTTTACAGTCAGATTAGTTACGATATAAATCTTCAAATCGAGCGAGCGTCTATAAATATTTCGATTTAGATCAAGTATTCTAATTAGTAAGCGAACTATTATTAATAAAATTTTGAAAATATTTCGATTTTAAAAGTATTTATAACCTTGATAGAGGGCGCTGTTCGTGAGCTAAGTAGAATAATTTGAATATATAGTTTTAATATTTAATTTATTTATAATTTAAAATAACCTATCGTTGTCCTAGGTAGCCTAGTGGTCATGGCATCTGCCTGGTAAGCGGAAGGTCGTGGGTTCGATTCCCATCCCTTGACACTTTTTTTATTTTATCCATTCTGACCAAAATCTATCCGTGAACTTCACACAGACAGAATAAGGTAATTATATAAGTAGATGTTGGAATAACATATCTTGCCTAACCTACTTCAGTTTCTATACTATGGTCCAGATCAATATTTTATCAAAAATAAATATTATTATTATTATTACATCTTTCTAACAAATCAGCAAGCAATCTAGGGCCAGGTTTTTTAAACTATTTTTTTGCTATATTTTTGTTGATTTGTTAAAGGGATACAGGGGTGAACATGTACTATAACATCTGTTAATTTTTCTTAATTTGTTACAATATCTCATCATGCACCAGTAGCTTAAGATCTGGGAGGGTATTGCTGGACCACAGCTTGCTGACACCTTCTCAGCCCTTTAACCGGCCTTTCACTGACGTCTGCTGGTTTCTCAGACACCCGACCTTTTAGCTCTTGCATGGTGGGTTAGTAATGACAAAGGAGTCATTTGCCTGTCATCAAGCTCATGAGCATTTCAAGTCATATTAATTAACAAAAAAGATGGCAGTTGGGAGAAGAAAGGCTCTTCCCTGGCTACGACCCTAGTACAGTAGAACATCCCTGTAAAGGACACCTAATTGCAGAGCCAAAGTGTCCTTTAGTGAGAGGTGTTCTCTTACCGGAGAGTTGCTAAATTGTAAAAATGGTAATTTTGCAAATGAAAACTCTCCTTTGTGGAGAGGTGTCTGCTAGCGGGGTGTCCGCTAAAGAGAGGTTGTACTGTATTACGTATATTTCACTATAATGTAATATATTCTAGAAATTTGATCTCCTACGCAAACACTAATACCATATTTGAGTTCAAGACATTAAATTCATATAAAATAAGCTCCATATTCCACCACCAAAACAGCTGTTCTCCCTAGTGTAATTATATATAGATGATATAAATATACGTGTGTGATGATATTTGATGCTGATTACCTAATTATAACATATTTAATAAAATTTATATTGATTTGTGCCAGATTTTGCTTATAATTATAAGGAGGTTTGAGATAGGAATCATGGATTTAGGATTTCTTCCTCCTTTTAGGTTATTATAAATCGCTGAAAAAATTTCAACTCCAAGCAGTTTCGAGGTTGAAATCGTGTACCACAGACAGACAGATATATTTATATAGATGACTAGAACTAAATGAACTCCGTCTCCAATAAGAGACCACCTCCAGAAAGAAAAAAACTAGCGTTTTATCTAAGATTTTTAACCATCTCATTTTTAACCATAAGTTTTTTTTAGGACAAGGCGCTTTGAAATGTAATACCTCATGTTATTCTTCAGTCTTAAAAAAAGACAATAATTTTAAAAGAATCATCTTTGGCGCTTTTCTGTAGATCTTTGTTGCAAAGAGTAATTTGAATTTGGCCTTGTGTGTGGAAGGATACCTAAGAAAACATGGGAATACTAAGAAGAAGAATATGAACCAAATGCCTCAAGGACTGGAGTAAGCTACATGCTGGTAAAGAGGAAGGAAGGTCCAAGATTGAACTCCATGTTGGTTATGATGTTGTTGTTGTTGTCGTGTCCAAAGAAGAGTCTCAAATGTCTCCATGCATCTCCAACACAGCAGCAGCAATATCCACTATCTTGGGTGTGTAAAGCTGCTGCTCTGGGTCTAAGTCAATTTTCTGCAAGGCTGCGGCCATTGCTGGGCATGAGAATATGTGAGTAGCTGTTAGTTCCACACCAGGACAGTTGTTGCATGCTCTATAGGTTCTTGTGCCATCTGGATGTATTGCCATTCCTTTATAGTGTTTTGTTATAAGTCTTGTTATAGTTTTTGTCAGTTTTCTCTCAGAGTTTATTTCACATATCGTTGGTTATGATAATTATTAGGTAAAAAACATTTCCCATTGATTCCTAGCAGGCTATATATCAGATTAGAGCTGTATCTAGCTGGAATAACAATTACTTCTCTCACTTGCCAACCAACATTTCCAACTAACACGATATAATGATGGATCATCAGTATATGGAGTTTTAATTTTGTTTTCCCCCGAAAAATATTTGAATATCCACAAGGAATCCAAATTTATCTAAATTCCCAACGTCAACAATCATATGTTCAAATACAATTGCTATATGCCGATTGACAAGAAAGTTATAAGCTGGGATTTCTCTCTTCAGAATCAGATTTATATGAAAAAATCTTCTCCAAGGAGATAAAGTTCAAATCACGAGTTTTTTTACAAATTATCATTTTTGAGACAGTTTTTTCTGCAATTCATAGCAAACCTTTGTTAATGTTAATAACTAATGTTCTAATGTCCAAGCCCATCCTCCAAAAGATTGCCAAGAAGAGCCACTTCAATGAAAGAATGGAAGAAAATGGCTGCAACTTAAATACAAGTTTTATTTAAGTTTAACTGAGAAAGCACATTCTGCCCCTAGATCATCCAGTCTTTGACTGGTTTAAATAAAAAAATGAATATTTGAATTTCCTAAGTAAGATTGGTTTTATCTAAATTAAACAAGCTTGATGTCCCGAATTTTCATTGCAGAGACTTCTCTTTTCAGAATCGGCGCTAAAGACTACTCGAAATATTTTTCATTTTTACTCAAGAAGAAAGATCTATTCAAAAAGCCTTTTTTTTTTCAAAGCTAGTTTTGAGAATAGCTTATCGCGATTGAAGACAAAATTTGTCAATACTGGAAAAATATGGCTGTAATGGACAAGCCAATCTACCCAGGAGAATTTCCAGAAATTCCACTTCCATGTTGAACTCAAGATAGGAAGATATCAAGCTAATATCAAGTTTGGTTGTCTACGACGACACATTCTGCCCCTCGATCATCGCAGCCCTTGATTCTGGTCTCAGATTTCTTAAGGAAACCTCTGACGCTCTAAAACACTCGATTTATCTGATCATAGAACCAACTAAGTCAATGACTTCACCCACAATGCTTTTATAATTAAGACAATTATAGTTCTTCAAATAAAAGACACTACGGCCAGTAAATCTTTTTATTGTCTCGACGTTTCGGCAAAAATCTTTTGTCCTCGTCAGGAGCGAACACAAATTAAAACATTTGGCAAAGTGTTAGAAATTATTCTTTATTATAATAAGAAGAATAATTTCTAAAGCTTTGCCAAATGTTTTAATTTGTGTTCGCTCCTGACGAGGACAAAATATTTTTGTCGAAACGTCGAGACAATAAAAAGATTTACTGGCCGTAGTGTCTTTTATTTGAAGAACTATGAATGCCGCCGGCCAGGTAACCTCAATCTTTACGATAAGACAATTATATTGGAAGAAATTCATTTAGTGATTAAGTTATAGGTTATATAAAAGAATATAAAGTTTTAAAAGTGATATATGAGATATCTTCAAACTATTTATTATTTTAAATTATTATTTTTATTGTACATATTACCAGACACTTATTTATTTTTTACACAGCTCTTTTCTCGTTTTTTTCTCTCCTTCTCATCATATGACTATTCTATTCACGGCCTAAAATTATTATATATATATACATATGTATAGACAAATGTAAAGGCATACATATATGACAGCGCAAATGACCCTAGGGGGACATAGCGCTTTAAATATCTATATATATATAAAAATGAATGTATATGTGTGTGTGTGACAATTGACAATTAAAAAAATATTTATTGTCATCTTAGACAATATTACATCAATCAATCAAAGAGAGAGCGAAAGAGAAGAAAAAGAAAAAAAAAATACAAAAAGAATGAATGAAAGATTTACATATATATTACATATATTTTACAAGGGGGATGAAGATAGGAAACCTCGACGCTGGAGGGTCCTGGACCAGGCGATGAGCGGGTCCTCCACCGCTTCTCCGAGCCCAACCTGGACAAAGTAATGATAAATTCGCAACATTGCCGACGCCAGGATGGAAAGGGCGTCGTCCTCAAGGCCGGACCCGCCGAAGATCCAAGCCTGCAGGTCAGGGGGCCGCCCTATGATGTTGAAGGCCTCTCTGATGAGAGGCCTGATGGAGCAGCAGCACCAGTAACGGAGGCCGAGGGAGCGGTCGATGGACCCGCAGGCAGGACAGGAGGGGCCGACCGAGGCAGGATGGGCCGGATGAGGCAGGGCGTGGAGGGCCAACTTGAGGGCCGCGTCAGCCTCGTGGCCCGAGTGGGCGTAGCGCCGCAGCGAGGCCCAGTCGATCCTGGATGGTGGTGGACCGATGGTGGGCGACCATCTCGAGGTAAACCTTGAGATGGGCGTGGCGGCGAGGCGCGGGCGATCCAGGGCCCGTCGGGCCGAGCGGGTCGTGAGGCCGTTGAGGAACGGCGTAGCCGTCCCTCGCAGCACCACGGCCGCAGCTAGAGAGCTAGATGAGGGTGCAGACTCCGCCCCGAAGCCCACGGCGTTCTCGGAGGTCAGCCTCCGACAGAAGGCGCCCAGGGCCGCGGCGTCAGCGGGCGTCAGAAGGTCCCGGACTCGGGCTCCGCGTCAGCGGGCAGGGGCCAGGAGGTCGGGAGGGCGAAGGAACCGGCAGCCACCGATGATTGGGATGTCCAACAGCAGGGATGCGGGGACCGCCCGGTGATTGAGGCTCAGGATCTTGGAGGCCTCCTCCCACAGCTTCAGCAACCGGAGACGGCGGGGCTGGAGACGCGTGCCGTCTGGTGGAGGGCGGATCCAGGCCTCGCTGCCGCTGGCGAACAGCCAGTCGAAGCCGTTCCTGCCTCCGCGGAGCGCGACCTGCACACCCTTGAGTCAGGCGAGCTGGAGTTGGGTTGCCAGGTCGAGGAGGCCGAGGCCTCCGATGGCTACGGGCCTCGCCATGACGGCGGCGGGAAGCCACGCCGTGTGCTCGGGCCCCCAGACGAACCTCGCTAGTCTGGCTTGCAGCTTGGCGATGGTCGGGGGTGATGGCAGGTACCCGTGCAGGTGATGCTGGATGGTGGAGCCCACCAGCGAGTTCGCCGCTCTAGCTCGTCCGACGAGGGATAGGCCGCGGGTGAAGGGCGTCCATCTGCGGCAGGCGGACTCCAGGAGGGTGAGAAGATGCTGCTCCTGATGGGCTACGGAGCTTCTGGGGGCGATGTCGAGCCCGAGGACCCTGATGGAGGTGGTCGACCAGGAGGCGCCGAGAGGGGAGTCGCCGCGGTTGCGCCAGGCTACGCACCAAAGGCCCGCGCTCTTCCCGAGGTTGACGGCGATACCTGAGGCCCGCTTGAAGTCTTCCAGGACGGTCGCCACCCGCTCGAATTCTTCGTCGCGATGGAAAAGGAGGACGATGTCGTCGGCGTAGGCGATGACGTTGCCCACGCCGAGGGTCAACTCCAGGCGACGAAGCAGCGGCCCCGTAGCGATGCTAAAGAGGGCGGCACTCACGGCGCAGCCCTGTCTTAGGCCGTTGAGGAGGGGGAAGGCGGTGGTGTGAAAGCCTCCAGCCTGGATCGTTGCGTCCGCCCCGGCATACAAGTTGTTAATCCAGCCCATGAAGGCCGGCGGGAGGTGGAGGGACGTCATCAGGGACTCCAGGAAGCCGCGGTCCAGGGAATCGAAGGCGGACTCCAAGTCGACGCCCATGACGGCCAGCGGCGAGCCCATGGCGGTTGCCTCCTTAACAGCATCCGTCACCTTGGCGATGTTCCAGGACGGGGACCTCCCGGGGACGGCGTAAGTCTGGCATTCCGGCACAAGGGTCCGCAGGTGGGGCTTGAGGCGCCGGTGAAGGATGGCGGCCAGGACCCTGTAGTCGGCCGAGGGCAGCGCGACGGGCCTGTAGCCGTCAAGGCCGCGACCTCCGCGGGCCTTGGGCACGAGGCAGAGGGAGCTGCGCCGCGTCGACGGAGGTAGGGCACCGCGGAGCCGTGAAGCCGCGAACACCCGGGCCAGAGCTTCCGCGAAGAAGTCCTCGTTGAAGGCGACGAGGAGTTCGCACGGCAAGCCGTCCCAGCCGGGGGCCTTTCCGCGAGGGAGGTGCTCGATGGCGTTGGCGATCTCGCTGGGGCTGATGTCCGGCCGGTGGAGCGGGTCCTCCTCACTCAGCTCGCTGGTGGTGGATGGGCGCGCTGCTGGCGATGAAGGCAGCTCCCGCAGCTGGATCGGTGGTGGGACCGGCGAAGCGGGGCCGGAAGGTCGCGAACGCCCTCCGCCGAAGCTCGGGGCCCTCGATGACGTTATCATCGTCGTCCCTGATGACGCTGACCGGGCGTCGGAGGCGGATGGCGCGTGCCAGGTCCGGCAGCGATGGGTAGTCGGCCTGGATGGAGGAGGCCTCGAGCTGCGCCGCGATGTAACGTCTCGCCCTGTAGACGTAGCTGTCGCTGGCAGCGTGGCGTGGGTCGTGCAGGGATCTGGCCTCCGCCAGCAGCCCCGCCTTGATGGAGGTCCACCTATCCCAGAAGGTCCCGTCGTCGTCATCGTGCGCTGCGTCTTCCTCCAGCTCCCGGATGTAGCCAGCCAGATGCTCGAGATGCAAGCGAGGCTGGGTGGGGGAGGAGACGGCGGTGGTGGGCGGGCCCACCTGGAGCAGCACGAGGCGGTGGTCCGAGAGGCTGGTCGCGTAGATGGACACGCGATCCAGGACTCCAGCAGGGACGAGTATCCGGTCCAGGCGGTTCGATTCGACTTGGTCGCCGTGCATGGCGACTCTGGTGGGCAAGTGGGCGGCGTCGAACTGGGTGGCCACGTCGACCAGCGCGGCCAGGTCCAGAAGAGCGGCGAGGGCATTTGACGATGATGATGATGAGGGCCCCCGATCCCTGATATTAAAATCGCCGATGATCCAGCAGGCCCCCTCCTCCTCCTGTGCCGCTGTCGCCGCCAGGAGCTCCAGTTGCCGGTTTCGCTCCCGGGGTTCATGTGCCAGATGAACGGCGATGGCCGTCATCTCCTCGCCGTGGACATCTATTGTTGCCAAGGCGATGTGGCCCGGCCACAGGATACGCTGTCGTAGCACGGCGACGCCTGGTCTGAAGACGCAGGCGAGTCCGGATCCCGAGATGGCTACGGGATGGGCCAATATAACAGCGCTGTAGCCGAGGCAGAGTGATGTTGTTTGAGGAGATGACAAAGGGCAAGGCTCCTCCCCCGAGTGGCGAGCCCTCGCGCGTTGATGGTGGCGACGCGGTGGTTCATTGGCGCTGTAGTTCTCGCCAGACCTTCCTGGTCTTCTGGAGGGTCTTGCGGATGGTGGAGTTGGAGCGTGGGCACGAGGCCTTGAAGGTGTCGTGCAACTTGTCGAGGGTTGCGACCTGTTCTTCTGTCAGCGTGGGCGCTAGCCTCTTCATGGTGGTCTCAGAGGTGAGGAGCTGCTGTGCGTCCTTGCAGTTAAGGCCGGGCAGCTTGTGCCAGTCGATGGAAAGGGTGGGGGTCTCCTCAATGTGCTTCAGCAGCTGTTTGAGTGCGGATTCTCCCCGGGCAGGCGTGGATGGAGGTGAGGTCAGCCCCTCCACCGACATCTCGTGGTCGAGCGGAGAGATGCGAGGCTCGGGGGGCCGCGGGGCAGCCAGGGAAGCAGGGTGGGCAGCAGGGGCGGGGTGGGTGACATCCATCTGTTCGGCAGGCTGGTGTGCCGAGGGGATCGCCTGAGCCTCGGTTGAAGTCTTCGCCGGTTGGACAGGGGACGCCGGTGTTGCGGGCGCCGGTGCCGGCTTCCTTGGCTGCTGAGGAGGAGGAGGAGGGGGAGGCCTTGCGTCGGTGGGAGACGCTGCTTGCCTGGGGTTGCCGTTCCCTTGCCCGGCGAGCGTTGGGCAGTTGGCTCTGCGGTGGCCCTGTTTACCACATTTGGAACACTTGATTCCAAAGGAGAGGAAGGCCGACAGGGTGTCTCCCTTGGAGTGGATGGTTAGTCGGGTGGGCAGCGTCTCTAGCCTTACGACATCGCGGAGCAGGATGAACGTCTCCCGGCGGCCGTCGGTGAAGGTGAACTCCCCCATTTTGACCAGGATGGGGGCGATGGAGGTGACCTTCCCGAATTGGCCCAGGGTGTTCACGATGGTGCTGTCCTCCACAAAGCCGGGCAGGTTGGCCACGACTATTCGCTCCGCCCTCTTGCGGAAGGGGAAGACCCTGAGGGACGTACCCTCGATTTCCAGGCCGTCCGCGACCAGACGGTTCGCGAGTTTCTTGTCCGCAAGACCCACGATGAAGTGGCCGTTCATTCGATGGAACTGCGTGATGCTCCTTGGCCCCCCGAGTAGAGTGCTCATGGCCTTGAGGCAGGAGTAGTCCGGGATGTCTGGGCACAGCTCCACGAAGACGTAGTTCTCGTGGTTGGTAGTGGCCTGCCTCGCCCTGGCGTCGGCGATGTTGGCGCGCGTCGCCTTGATTTCCTGGGGCGGCATTGACCTCGGCCCTGTTGTCCGCTTCTGCTGCTGGGGGCCGCGTCTCTCAGCAGGCCTGCTTGCCTGCTTTGCGGCGTGCTCAGGTGTTGAAGAGAGGCGCCTTTTCTTGCTCTTCACGACGGTGTAGCCTTCGTTGGCGTCCACCTCCGCCATCTCGCTGTCGGCCCAGTTGAGCGAGGCCGGGCTGGCTGTTGTAGCGCTGGTTGAAGCAGCAGTCGTTGGCGCCGTGACGTCATCACGCGCGGCGGCCAGATTTACATGCATATCGCCTGCCGGCGGATTTGCATCTATTTGATTTTCAGAAGAATTTTCTTTTGTATTCTTCATATTTTCTGTTTTCGGCGAAAACTCCTCGCCTGGTTGAGATCCAGTGCTGGGCCTTTCAGGCACGTTATCAGCGGATCGAGGGCTATCTTCTGACACCGGTTCGGCAGGTTTCAGCGCCAATGACACACACTCCAGAGGCGAAAACGGCGGAGCTCGCGAAAGCGTGGCCGCACGCTCGAGTGTGTGTGTGTGTCTGTCCTTTATGCCTGACCAAACCACACATTGGAACGCCATGAAACTTTGGGAAGTTATTTAGTATAGTACTGGGAAGGTTTCTAGCAAATAAAATTTTTGAAATAACTTTTCACTTTAAAATAATCAAGATAAATATTCTAATTTATCTGTTATAATTCAACAATCTGCTCTAAATATTATCATGATGATACGATGATTTTGTAATGTAGAAAATTAGGAAAGACAAAATTCAGGATGACACGGCAATTTATTTGACACAAGAATAATGATACAATTCCAAGACAAGATACTATTCCTTTAACTTCCAATTACCGAGGGAACCAATTAATATTGATTTTATTCAACTTATCGAGTATTTTTCAAGGGACCGGGAAAAAATGTTCACTTTATCGAGAGATTAGTTAGACAAACCTTTACTCGGGTAAAACCCGGGCGAAGCCGGGTACGTCTGCTAGTATACAATAAAATAAAAAATATATTATTTTAAATTTATAATTTTAATTGCCATCTATCGATAAAATTTGTAACAAATAAATTTACTGGCCATATATATCTCTTCTCTATATATATAAAAGTCAATTTCTGTCTGTCTGTCTGTTTCGCGATAAACTCAAAAACTACTGAACCAATTGGTACCAAATTTTGCATGTCGCTTTTTATAAACCTGAGGAAAATTTTCGGCTGCATTTTGATTAGTATTTTTGGCTATTTCTTTTTTTCATTTGAAGAACTTTTTTTTTACGCGGACTAATCCGGAATGGAATGAATACCTAAATATGACCATTTTTTTAAAGCATCGGTGGTTCAGTGGTAGAATGCTCGCCTGCCACGCGGGCGGCCAGGGTTCGATTCCCGGCCGATGCATTTTTTTAAAACAATTTTTAAAACTCATTTATATTATATCTTCTATCTCTATATCTCTATATATATAAAAGTCAATTTCTGTCTGTCTGTCTGTTTCGCGATAAACTCAAAAACTACTGAACTAATTGGTACCAAATTTTGCATGTCGCTTTTTATAAACCTGAGGAAAATTTTCGGCTGCATTTTGATTAGTATTTTTGGCTATTTCTTTTTTTCATTTGAAGAACTTTTTTTTTACGCGGAATGTAATTAATTCCATTCCGGAATGGAATGAATACCTAAATATGGACATTCTTTTAAAGCATCGGTGGTTCAGTGGTAGAATGCTCGCCTGCCACGCGGGCGGCCAGGGTTCGATTCCCGGCCGATGCATTTTTTTTAAACAATTTTTAAAACTCATTCATATTATATCTTCTATATATATAAAAATGAATGTTTGTTTGTTTGTTGGTTTGTATGTCCGGTATACAAATTCGCAGTAGTTCACTAATTCAAACCAAAATTTCCATACATAGGTAAAAAAATACGGGGAAGACGATAGGCTATTTTAAAAAATATATAAATCAATTATTAAAACTATATATTATTGGGAGTACAAATAAGTTTTGAGGGATTTGCAAAAGAAGCCACAACAAATAGTATATAAATAGCATCGGACCTTGTAAGGTTTCATGTTAAGGCTTCATCATTTCCCCAAAAAAATCAGAAGAAGTCTTTTCCCTCAAGTGTAAGGAACTTTTTTTTTGGTGCTCTAACCATGTCAACCTTTTTGCCAACAAAACACAATTTGCGGGAAGCGCTGCTTTTTTGTTTTAATTTGAAGAAAAGTGCAACTGATGGACATCAATTGCTGTGTGAGGCATATGGTAAACATGCTCTATCAATAAAATCATGTGAGTACTGGTTTCGGCGTTTCAAAAGTGGCGATTTTGAAACCAGAGACAAAGAACGCGGAGGGAGGCCAATAAAGTTTGAAGACGCTGAGTTGGAGGCTTTATTGGACGAAGATTCAAGCCAAACTCAAGAGGAGCTCACTGAAACTTTGGGAGTGACTCAACAAGCGATTTCGAACCGTCTCAAGATTATGGGTATGGTGCAAAAACAAGGAAATTGGGTTCCATATGAACTCAAGCCAGGAAACATCGAGCGCCGTATTTGCACGTGCGAACTACTGCTAAAAAGACAAAATCGGAAGGGTTTTTTGCATCGAATCGTGAAGGGGGACGAAAAGTGGATTCACTACGACAACCCAATGCGCAGAAAATCGTGGGTTAAGCCCGGTCATGCATCAACTTCAACGGCCAAACCCAATATTCATGGCAAGAAGCTAATGCTGTGCATCTGGTGGGATCAGCTCGGAGTGATCTACTATGAGCTACTTCAGCCTAACGAAACCATCACTGGAGAACGTTACCAACAACAATTGATGCGATTAAGCCGAGCATTGAAGATCAAACGCCCACTATATGCCAAAAGACATGACAAGGTGATCTATCAGCACGACAACGCTCGGCCACATGTTGCAAAAGTTGTCAAGGAGACTTCGGAGGCGCTTCAATGGTATGTCCTACCCCACCCGCCGTATTCACCAGACATTGCTCCTTCAGACTACCACATGTTCCGTTCGATGACACATGGCCTGGCCGAGCAGCACTTCAATTCTTACGAAGAGGCGAAAAATTGGGTCAATGTTTGGATCGCCTCAAAAAACGAGGAATTTTTTTCGACACGGAATCCGTATGCTGCCTGAAAGATGGGAAAAAGTCGTAGCTAAAGATGGACAATACTTTGAATGAAATATATTGTACTGATTTCTCTGAATAAAGCTTCGAATTTATAAAAAAAATCCCTCAAAACTTATTTGTACTCCTAATATTAGTCAGAAAATGATGATGACGATATTGCTGTATCATGTAAGATTATCAGATACAAAATTATATCGGGGAAAATTCCAAAAAGCAGAGACCACGGGTGAAACCAGCTCATTATTTTGTACGCAGGAACAAAATTCTAACAGAAAAACATTCATTCGAGCAGAAAACAAGAGCCAGATCATCTTTCTATAAAAATATCGCTTCTCAGACACAAAGTTTGGAGCGGGACGTTTCACAAGAGTGACATCCACGCCGCCAATTTATAATTGTAACGAATAGTATTTAAATAAAAACATTTAATCGGGTAAAACCCGGGCGTTGCCCGGGTCATTCGGCTAGTATATATATATATGTTTCTTTTCAATAATATTATCTCTACAGACCTTACTGCAATGAAATTATCATTCAAATATTATTGAAAAGAAACACATTGCCAGTAAATTTGTTATAAATTTTATTTATTATTTTACTCGAGTAAATATTCTGCATTATGAACAAAACTAAATAGATCCACAATCTCGAATGTACAAACTATTTTTTATTATACATAGCTCTACTCAACTTTAAATTATTTTTAAAATATCTCGATATATAGAGGTACTTTATACGTGGATAAAGGTTACAATTCCAATATATAAAACTCATATTATTATTATCCTAATAAACATAAAGAATGTGAACGTTAAGATTTTCAATCTAGGACATTCAAATAGGTGGAACCATTAGAGAGGTGAATATATCAGGTTTAGAATTGAGATACAAAGACAAGAGAGATTGAGATTGAAACTACTTTATTTCAAAGTCCATACAAGATTATATAAGGTTAAATACAGAATAAATATAAATATGAATAAATAACACTAATAGACAAAACTAAAGGAAGTTGTACCTTATAGCATATATATATCGGGATTCAGAAAATATCTCTCAGAGTTATTGTTTTAAATCCCGATATATATATGCTATAAGGTACAACTTCCTTAGGTTTTGTCTATCAGTGTGATATTATAAAATAATAAATATATGAATAAATATAAATAAATAGATAAAAATAATTGATAAATATACATATATATAAATATATATACAAGGTTTTCAGAGAGAGAGAGAGAGATTGAGATTGAGATTGAAACCGATTTATTACAATGTTCATATATAAGATTATATATGGTTATAATTACAAAATTGAATAAATACAAATATAAATAAGATTACATAATGATAAATATAGGAATAAATAGATAAAAAAATAGTTGACAAATATACATATATATATAAAATATATAAAAGTCGTCATTGGTGGCGCCTATTGCAGGAAAGACTCCGCCACCGATGGACTGCGAGAGTTCTCTCCTACAGAGTGGGCAGGTCTAGGTGCTGGCTGGCGTTGCCCACCTCAAGACCAAGATGGTACTTGTAGATGGTAGCCTTCGTCACACTTGTTAGTTTCATTGCCTCGGGCTGGAGGCCGACACCGAAGAGCCAGATCTGCAGATCCAGGGGCACTTCGCAGGAGGCGAACACCTCCCGGAGCAGGGGTCGCACGGCTCGGCAACTCAAATATCTGTGGGTCACGACCCATAACGTATATATACTAAAGTGATATTTTAATGTAAAATATTAATAAGGAATGGTGAAAAGAAGATGTGGTATTTAAAACGACATACGCGAATAGGAATTGAAAATGGCAAAGCTCCATCTATCGGGGTAAATAACATTTAAACGTTTTATTTCCTATTATTCCTGACTAGTGGCCACATACATCTTGATTCAGCCAGATATCACCTATACATGTCTAACTGGTGACAGCGTGGTGCCAATAGTAATTCAGATAGACATGGAAGTTCTGTAGGGATAAAGCGAGTTATGTATAGGTGAGACATAACAAAATAGTGAGTCTACTTCGACTATGTAAGTCATATGGAGAATCTGCTTATATATATTCCCACTTATTATTTTTTGATCAAAACATGTCTAATTTTTGTAAGATAACATTAAGGCCTAATACAACTGATTACTCAATCAATTCAACAACAAACAACAAAATGCTTACTGCAAATAATTCGCTAACAATATCTCACTTGTATCCTTCTTTGGATTTTATATTGAAGAACTTACTTTATATTCTGATTTTAGACAACCCTTGATCCATCCATGTATCATACTGTGAAGATACCTGATAATTATGTATATTTCTGTCAATTCTAATATTTATTGTGACAAAAGTTACTTTGTACGGGTTAACACAAGATACAATATACTAGGGCCTACAGTAAGAGTAACTTAAACACAGAAAAATCGTGGACTCAAAAGTACAACACACAAAAAAGTAAATAATAAATCACAATTTGTTAAATCAAATAAAAAAAACAGTACTTAGCTTTATTGCTGCTTAGGTAGGGATCGGACCGGGGTTACACAGGTATGCGACGAGATTGCCAGTCAGGGATATAGCACGCAGAGAACACTTTAAGGGTCTCCACACGATAATCCACAACACTCTTCTCGACCCATACCATAGCCCACTTTATATACAAACATGGCCACATTCGTTCAATGAGAAGGCGGGAGAGATTTCTTCACAAACAAACGAAAACAAAAATTCTTTCCACTAATCTCAGGATAAGATATGATAAGATTGCAAATATTTGTCAATATAATTTGACAATTGTTCTTTAATAAAAAAATGTTTGTTCTCATATAGAGAATCTGATTGCTCTATGATGGTTTAGGTATAACTCAACTCGAAACCACAACTAAAGCTCAAAGAATCATCCTCGCAGTCACCAAAGTTCGCGCATCCGAGTTTTCTTCATTTTAGCGTCGGGGTGAGCGGCTTGACAAACGACATGTCCCTGGCGATTGGCTTCTTCGTCTTTCCATTCTTCCTCTGCCTGGATATGGTGAAACACTGCAGCCTCCTGGTTTATAGAGAGTTAGAAAATTATCGTTCAAATCTTAAGGTTTTTCTGTGGTCGAATTCCCGGCTGTTGGAAGTGTTATTCTTAATCTGGTCTCCTCAAAAGTACAAGGGTCACTCCAAATGTTTTTGCAATCACTTATTTTTCTTGAACTGCAACATTCAAATTTTCAAGGTTCTGAAAATATTCACCCTTAGCACCTATGCAAGATTTCATCATTGAAAACCAATTATCGAAGCACTTACACCATTCATCTACGGGGATGGAATTTACGGCATTGATAAAGGCTTGCAGTGCTTCATAATCAGTGTCACATTTTATCCCTTTCAACAATAACTTAACTTTTGGAATTAAAAAATATCACAAGGTGTTAGGTCTGGTGAATATGGTGGTTGAGTGACTAATTGGATACCAGAGTTGGCTAAAAAGTCTAATATTTGGGCTGAGGTGTGCGGTCTTGCATTGTCATGGTGAAGAAGGACTCCTCTAAGTTGAACTCTTGTACGTCTTCTTTCTCGACAGTAACGTAAAACAACCTGGCTTCCCACAATAGAAACAAAGGTTGGTTATCAACCGTTCGCCATTGGCCAGAAGTTCTGGAGGCATATTGAGTGTAGTCATCTTCTCGTCGAAATCTTGGCACAAACGTTCTCCTTCTTTGAAATTGAATATTTCGCCTTGTAATTGGGACGAGTACTTGTTGCACCTCCTCTTTAACTATGACTTCCAATGAATTCACGTCACTTGTCCTAAAGGGTTCCACCTCGGTCATTTTAAGCATAATCTTTTGCAACTTTTCTTGGACAATCCGTCGAATCTTTAGGGCCAAATCTTCTTCAAAGTCCGACGAGATCGGAGTCGCGTTTGGTAATCTTTCATAACGTGTTCTTTTAATGCGGCGTTGTTTCAGGTTCTCCAGCTGTCGACAAAATTTCACCAGCTCGTCAACAGCTGTGGGATCTTTGACAATTAGAGCTTAATAGAAATATTTGACAATCCCCTTCTTTAAATGTCCAAAATTTTCTTCCTCCTCCAATTAACTTGTGAGCACAGTGGTGAAATT
This sequence comes from Cordylochernes scorpioides, assembly GCA_030710605.1. Lineage (NCBI taxonomy): Eukaryota > Metazoa > Arthropoda > Arachnida > Pseudoscorpiones > Chernetidae > Cordylochernes > Cordylochernes scorpioides. The sequence goes on from CP092869.1 coordinate 73,061,123, forward strand.
TATTGAATTTAAAATTTGGTTGTTTCTCCTAGCTTTTGAGATTAAAATGGTGAAACTTCTAGGAGGGTTCACCACTGATGAGCTATGCCCTCCCTCTCTCAATTTTTAAATATTTTCAGTATAAGGGTTGTAGATATAGTTTTTAATTATAAAATAGAAAAATAGAGATGAAAAATTATTTCTAAAATAGAATGTTTCAATGAATTTTCATGAAGGGTAGAGAGGCGCGCGCTTTGACTGAGTATCCGAGTTTCAAACCCTCTTATTCGACCACTAGACTTATCTTGTTAGTTTCTGTGACTTCTAAGAAGTCTGTACATTTATACTTATCCATTGCCACGTCGCTTTCAATTTGACTTGTATAAATCTTATTGTTCTTTGACTTCAGCTCAAATATTTATTTTCTCTTTTTTAGTGAATTCCTAATCTATACCATATTTAAAATATATACAGTTAAACCTGTCGCTCCCTCTTGGGACTCACCAAAATAGGATGCTATAGACAGGTCACTTTTAATGTAAATCGCATCGTACTACGTATTTAAAATCGGGCGCTATTTAGAGGGCGCGCTATAGACAGGTTTAACTGTATTTTCAATTATATATTAATATAAAAAACATGTTTTTTTTTAAATAATTTCAATGGTCCTGTAATGGTAATATGATTCTTAGTTCAACAATCTGGAATGCCCAAATCAGATTTAGCAGGCTGTCATGTTTTAAATGGGACATATTGATGAATTACTATATCTTTATATTTTGAAATTCGATGTTAAAATATTTTTTTACTAATTTAAATTGATATATTATTGTTAATTTTAAAATATTTAATTATTTTGAATCTGTTAAAAAATAAATAAAAGTTGATTTGGTGCTTTATCTTTCAGTTTCAATATATTAACAATTTAATTACAATTTTAAAATAAAATAAATAATTAACTAAAGATAGAAAATGGACAGCAATCAGGTAAACTCTCAGAAAAAGAAAGAGAACAAGAGAAAAATGCAAAGACGCCGACATCAAATGGACATAACTTCACAGATGAACATCACTTTCAATGATGGAAGAACCAGACGTGTGCCAAGACAGCGGCAAGAGATAAAATATAACAATAGAAGTAAAGTGCAACGCCATAATAACAATGGCGGACACAGTCAAAATGGTACTACATCACAGATAAACGCGACACACAACGAAATTAGAACTGGAGGGACAAAACAGCAGAATCGAGAAGAGAGCAATAAACCTGAGGTACAGATACCAGAAGACCAAAATGAAAATACTCATAGCGACAATAATGGCCAAGCCAGAGAGAACAATGTGGCAACCATCAATATGCCAGGTCAAGAAAAGACCCCAGCTACAGAGACATCTAAGCCATGTGTAGTAGATAACTGCAGTATCTACGTTGGGAATATTCCCTACGTAGCCCAATCAGGGATTCTCATCAGACTTTTTAAACTCTGTCGATGGATTACCAAAGTCAAGATAGTCACGGCTCCCAGTGGAAGGTCCAAAGGTTATGGCTTCATAGAATTTAAGGAACCCAGTGCCGCCACTATGGCCATCAACACCATGAACGGGGTAGAGCTGGAAGGGCGGAATTTGGTAGTTCGACCCAAGACTGACAACTCACGTCACTGGAGTCTGCGTCTGAATTTAGTTGGTGTGGGATCTGTTTTGAGAATTCATTTGAAGAAAATAATTTTTAAAATGAAAAACTTGAAATCCTATTTTTTATATTTAGCCATATATTTCTTTACTCTATTTATTCAGTATTGAATTTGTTTTGAAAATTTTGAAGAAAATAATTTTAGAAAAATGAAAAACTTATAAGCCTATTTAATTTGATATTTAACAATTATGCTCATTCCATTATTATATTTACTCAATATTTTCATTAGTATATAGTTCTTGTTTATTTATATTTTGTATTTATTTTCTATTTAGGACTCAATAAACTTGTTTAACATTATAAAAATACCCTGAGTGTTTTTATTACATCTAATAATATATGTTTCAAAAAAATTTAGATTATATGTAAACAGAAAACCTCTAATTAAAAAAGAATATTTTATAAAATCTACCTAAAGAACTGTGTCCATTCAAATCAATATAAAAGGTAATAAAAGTTGTCTTTGTGATAATTTTCCACATTCAATGTTTGTGAGCATATTCATTGCCTATTTAGCAACAAATTATGCATTTATCTAGGATTATTCAAATATTCCATCGTGTTGGAAAAATTGTAGAAAAATATTTTAAATATTTATTCAACTACTATGGAAAACCTTTTGCCGAGTATTCTGTTGAATATCTTCAAATATTTGTGTGTGATGCAATGATATTATTTGAAAATGGTCATTCCTACATACATTCAGAATATGAAGATTCTGTTACTTTCTTTCCAATTTAATAATAACTTTTAGGAGAATTATTGTTCATACAGTTTCATGAACATTTATAAAGTATATATATTTGTTTTAAAATATATTGTACTTTTTAAATATTTCTTCAAGTTTTTTTATATGTATCTTGGGATTTTAATAAAACAATTTTGGTGTACTATTTTAAGGATATTTTATTTATCTTTATATATGTTATAAAAATATGATTTTCTGTTGACTTTGATTATCTTGAGGATTATGCTATGGTAATGCAGTCATGGTTAAATTATTGAAACTATAATAATATAAAATAGTTTTGATCAGTAATTGATTTTATTGAGCTAAAGGAATATACAAAAAACATTTTTTGTTAAAAGTACTGCCTGGCCTAAGGCGTAAGAATAAAAAAATAAAAATTTATTTACATAATGTATAAAAGGTTTGAGCCGGCCATCGGGAAGCAACAACAATCAGTTTTTATAGGGGAATCGTGACCTCTGGCGGTCGATTTATCAGAGTATTTGAATATTTAAAATTTAATTTTAAATAATATTTTAATATAACATATACATGTCTCTAATCTTATATTTTTCAAAATACTTTATGGAAATATTAATTAATTCAAGTATTAAACTGGTTATACAACACAATATTTGCACAAGAAACATTGATAGTGTTTCTAATGTAACTTTTCACACACAAGCTGAATTCAAAAATGAAAGCAGCATTTTCCTATCACCCATGGTTTTTTCCCTGACAACATTGACGAAAAGTTTCTGAAAATACAATAGTGTCAAAGACATGATATTTATTTGGCACTGACTTTTTTAAATAAAATTTATAATCTTTTTTTACATATTTTATTTAGGGTAAAGTCCTCAAAATTTATTAATAGAACCTAGAATCTCTCTTGGAAATACCTATTCTTTATATTCATTAAGGGAAAACTTGCTGAAGTGGCTGTGATTGTAGACCCATTTGTAGAAATGGCCATTCTTCAATATTTAGAAATTTCTAAATAAAATTAATTGCTGTGTCATTCTGAGATTTTTATTTTCTCATTCTTTCTCATTGTAACAAATACAGTTAAACCTGTCTATAGCGCCCCCTCTAAATAGCGCCTCCCTCTCTATAGCGTCCGATTTTAAATACGTAGTACGATGCGATTTACATTAAAAGTGACTTGTCTATAGCATCCCCTCTCTATAGCACCCTATTTTAGTGAATCCCAAGAGGGGACTCTATAGACAGGTTTAACTGTATTATTAAAAATAAAGTAAGTCGAAAAGAGATAAAATTTCAAAAATATAATATTGTCGAGACTTCAAACACTACTTTTATTGTCATTTACAACTAAACATTACACATAACTTGAATAATAAACAACGGATATTTACATTACGCCACCTCCTGGGGCCAATATGAACATCTATTTACAAACATTTTCCCCAGAAAACGGGATCACAGCAGTCGGCTATTCCCACACCAGTTTCAGATGGAAACAGGCGAAAGCGCCATCTATTGGCGGAGGTTATAGTCATTTTGAGGCCGTATACGCGACAATATTGAAGAAGTACGTGAAGATGTTAATGTAGGAATATGAAGAGAAAAGCGAAGAGAGATCAAAGACAAATGTGGAAAAGAAACAGTTTCAAGATTCAGAGAAAAACACATCAACCAATAGTTTAACTCCCTATGTTTCTATGACTTCCTGTCTTCAGTAGAATGTAACTATGTTTTTCTCTGAATCAACTTCTAACTAATAGATGATTATCAGAGTTTCAAGATTGTCCAATAAAAGATTATGTCGAGAAAATGAAAGTTGGAAAACAAATATCAGAGGCACAAAGATTGCGGTAAAATTTGATACAGCAGACCAAGCAGAGCTTCAAAGAAAGACAATTTCAGTATAATTTATTTTGAAAATAGAGCAATCCCTAAATAAAAATTTAATTTAAAAGGCATATATTGGATAAAAATATCATATATTTTACCAATATTTCAGTTGGCAGAACGCCAACCTTTATCAAGGTATTAAAACATATTAATGTATTAAAAATAAATTAATTATAAAAACACTTTAAAAAAAAGCTTTTATTTAAAATGCACTAAAAATAACAAAAAATATATTTTTGAAGTATTGCCTTTTTTTCTGAAGGTACCATTTAACAAATAAAATAATAGACTTAGAAATAAAAAGCGGTGAGGGATAATAGCCATGGATTTGAGATTTTTGTGATTTTATATGAAGCAAATGATTAGCAAGATTACGCCATTCATTAAATTTTTGTCTATTTAACGCATAAACGATGATCATCCCCCAAGAATAAAATAAATATTTCTGAATGTGTCATTTAACAAATAGATTCATAGAATTAGAAATAAAAGCGGGGGGGTACAATAATAATAAATTTGAGATCAATGTGATTTTATATGAAGCAAATGATTAGCAAGATTATACCTTTCATTAAATTTATACCTATTTTCTGCATAAATGATTATCATCCCCCACCGCTTTTATTTCGAATTCTATTTATCTATTTGTTAAATGGCACATTCAGAAATATTTATTTCATTCTTCACTCTCCTCTGAGAATATTCTCGCCAAGTTCCTCAAACCTATCATCAAGCATGTTGAGCATGCAGGCAACATGCCTGGGACTGTCTAAGCTTATGGAGGGTTTGGGCTCCTTGGATGTCCCTTCAGTGAAGGCCTCGTCTGGTGTACATATTTCCTACACTGTTTTAAACTTTATAAACTCTCTTTTGACCGTTGACTAGATATCAATAAACTGTTTTTTTAATTGTCAAGTGTGATGTGTTGTTCTATATTCCAATTATTGAGATAAAACATGGCTTAGAACAGGCTGTCGTTCCCTTCCTAGAATATTGTCTTTTATATAAAAGGTGAAGAGTTAGAAAAGTCAAGTGAATCTTCTGGATAAGAAACATGTGTCTTCCCATTATTTGGAACCTAAATACATCTTGTTTTATAATCTAATACATACATTATAACCTTTAATGAGATATTACCCAGAAATTTAGATACTTTTTGCCTTTTCAATAGGTGGTCTCTTATTGTAGGTTGTTATATTCTATCCTATGTCATTTTTGGGTCATGGCATGACTTAACCCGGTCACTCTTGGATGTCAAATATAATATCAAAATAAATTTACCATCTATTGTTTATTTGTATTTTGAAATGAAGCGAGCTGGTGAGAGCAACAATCAGTTTTATGAACTTCAATCACCAAAGTAGGTAGAGACATGATCTGGTAAAGGAAAATACTTTAAAGGAATTAATAGAAGTAAAACATAAGATTCTTGAAGGCTATATAAGTGATTTCAGAATAGCAGATGGTCAAATTATGGATTTGCTATTGGAAGACGAGGCTACTCCATAAAGGGATCTGGTGGACGAACTCGAAACCGTAAAGAAGTATGAGGAAAGGTGGATTAGAATTGAATTAAAGGTAAGAAAAGTTACTTCATCTCTACTTCTATAAGTGGATCCGATGTGGCTCGGAGTATTTGTAACACCAACGATAATGAGACAGCTAGAGCCTATAAATTACCAAAATTGGAACTCACAAAGTACGTTGGTTCGTACATTCAATGGTTGAGCTGGTGGTCTAATTTCGAGAAGATTCATAATGATTTTAGATTATTAGAAGTATATATAGACAAATCTCAATACTTGGTTCTATGAAACCGAAAACTAGTGCAGGCATCTTATTTTGGGTCTAGTTATTGACAAAGCCCGAAAAAGAGCAATGTCTCTAATCCGCCTTTATGATCAGTTGGAGTTTCACCTCCGATCTTTGGTATCATTAAGCTTATAAATCCAGAGAGAAATGGGGCCTTTCTCTACCCATTGATAGAGTCCAGTCTACCTGAAGAACTCAAGATATGGCAGAGGAGCTCTGTGTCCTGGTATAATGAGTATGACCTGGGTATACCTATATCTGTGGACAATAAATTAGAATTTTTTAAAGTTGCTAAGGATGGAAGTGAAGACTAAAGAATGTCTGGCCTATGTAAAGGCGGATTCAAACTAAGCCTCTCGATCTAACGACGGGAAGTCTTCAGTGAGAAAATTGCATGCAGCCGAGGTAAAAGAATGGAATAAGATGGACAATGAAAAATGAATCTTGTGCAAATAATCCCATTGAATACAACATTGCCCCAAACAGATATTACTGTTATCCCTTTATCTCAAACTAGACGAATGACCCGGGCAACGCCCTGGTTTACCATATTAAATGGTTTATTCAAACATTATTCGTTACAATTATAAATTGGCGCCGTGGATGTCACTCTTGTGAAACGTCCCGCTCCAAACTTTACAGTCAGATTAGTTACGATATAAATCTTCAAATCGAGCGAGCGTCTATAAATATTTCGATTTAGATCAAGTATTCTAATTAGTAAGCGAACTTTTATTAATAAAATTTTGAAAAAATTTCGATTTTAAACGTTTTTATAACCTTGATAGAGGGCGCTGTTCGTGAGCTAAGTAGAATAATTTGAATATATAGTTTTAATATTTAATTTATATATAATTTAAAATAACCTATCGTTGTCCTAGGTAGCCTAGTGGTCATGGCATCTGCCTGGTAAGCGGAAGGTCGTGGGTTCGATTCCCATCCCTTGACACTTTTTTTATTTTATCCATTCTGACCAAAATCTATCCGTGAACTTCACACAGACAGAATAAGGTAATTATATAAGTAGATGTTGGAATAACATATCTTGCCTAACCTACTTCAGTTTCTATACTATGGTCCAGATCAATATTTTATCAAAAATAAATATTATTATTATTATTATTACATATTTCTAACAAATCAGCAAGCAATCCAGGGCCAGGTTTTTTAAACTATTTTTTTGCTATATTTTTGTTGATTTGTTAAAGGGATACAGGGGTGAACATGTACTATAACATCTGTTAATTTTTCTTAATTTGTTACAATATCTCATCATGCACCAGTAGCTTAAGATCTGGGAGGGTATTGCTGGACCACAGCTTGCTGACACCTTCTCAGCCCTTTAACTGGCCTTTCACTGACGTCTGCTGGTTTCTCAGACACCCGACCTTTTAGCTCTTGCATGGTGGATTAGTAATGACAAAGGAGTCATTTGTCTGTCATCAAGCTCATGAGCATTTCAAGTCATATTAATTAACAAAAAAGATGGCAGTTGGGAGAAGAAAGGCTCTTCCCTGGCTACGACCCTAGTACCGTAGAACATCCCTGTAAAGGACACCTAATTGCAGAGCCAAAGTGTCCTTTAGTGAGAGGTGTTCTCTTACCGGAGAGTTGCTAAATTGTAAAAATGGTAATTTTGCAAATGAAAACTCTCCTTTGTGGAGAGGTGTCTTCTAGCGGGGTGTCCGCTAAAGAGAGGTTGTACTGTATTACGTATATTTCACTATAATGTAATATATTTTAGAAATTTGATCTCCTACGCAAACACTAATACCATATTTGAGTTCAAGACATTAAATTCATATAAAATAAGCTCCATATTCCACCACCAAAACAGCTGTTCTCCCTAGTGTAATTATATATAGATGATATAAATATACGTGTGTGATGATATTTGATGCTGATTACCTAATTATAACATATTTAATAAATTTATATTGATTTGTGCCAGATTTTGCTTATAATTATAAGGAGGTTTGAGATAGGAATCATGTATTTAGGATTTCTTGTGTCGTGCAACTTGTCGAGGGTGGCGACCTGTTCTTCTGTCAGCGTGGGCGCTAGCCTCTTCATGGTGGTCTCAGAGGTGAGGAGCTGCTGTGCGTCCTTGCAGTTAAGGCCGGGCAGCTAGTGCCAGTCGATGGAAAGGGTGGGGGTCTCCTCGATGTGCTTCAGCAGCTGTTTGAGTGCGGATTCTCCCCGGGCAGGCGTGGATGGAGGTGAGGTCAGCCCCTCCACCGACATCTCGTGGTCGAGCGGAGAGATGCGAGGCTCGGGGGGCCGCGGGGCAGCCAGGGAAGCAGGGTGGGCAGCAGGGGCGGGGTGGGTGACATCCATCTGTTCGGCAGGCTGGTGTGCCGAGGGGATCGCCTGAGCCTCGGTTGAAGTCTTCGCTGGTTGGACAGGGGACGCCGGTGTTGCGGGCGCCGGTGCCGGCTTCCTTGGCTGCTGAGGAGGAGGAGGAGGGGGAGGCCTTGCGTCGGTGGGAGACGCTGCTTGCCTGGGGTTGCCGTTCCCTTGCCTGGCGAGCGCTGGGCAGTTGGCTCTGCGGTGGCCCTGTTTACCGCATTTGGAACACTTGATTCCAAAGGAGAGGAAGGCCGACAGGGTGTCTCCCTTGGAGTGGATGGTTAGTCGGGTGGGCAGCGTCTCTAGCCTTACGCCATCGCGGAGCAGGATGAACGCCTCCCGGCGGCCGTCGGTGAAGGTGAACTCCCCCATTTTGACCAGGATGGGGGCGATGGAGGTGACCTTCCCGAATTGGCCCAGGGTGTTCACGATGGTGCTGTCCTCCACAAAGCCGGGCAGGTTGGCCACGACTATTCGCTCCGCCCTCTTGCGGAAGGGGAAGACCCTGAGGGACGTACCCTCGATTTCCAGGCCGTCCGCGACCAGACGGTTCGTTATAGTGAAATATACATAATACAGTACAACCTCTCTTTAGCGGACACCCCGCTAGAAGACACCTCTCCACAAAGGAGAGTTTTCATTTGCAAAATTACCATTTTTACAATTTAGAAACTCTCCGGTAAGAGAACACCTCTCACTAAAGGACACTTTGGCTCTGCAATTAGGTGTCCTTTACAGGGATGTTCTACGGTACTAGGGTCGTAGCCAGGGAAGAGCCTTTCTTCTCCCAACTGCCATCTTTTTTGTTAATTAATATGACTTGAAATGCTCATGAGCTTGATGACAGACAAATGACTCCTTTGTCATTACTAATCCACCATGCAAGAGTTAAAAGGTCGGGTGTCTGAGAAACCAGCAGACGTCAGTGAAAGGCCAGTTAAAGGGCTGAGAAGGTGTCAGCAAGCTGTGGTCCAGCAATACCCTCCCAGATCTTAAGCTACTGGTGCATGATGAGATATTGTAACAAATTAAGAAAAATTAACAGATGTTATAGTACATGTTCACCCCTGTATCCCTATAACAAATCAACAAAAATATAGCAAAAAAATAGTTTTAAAAACCTGGCCCTGGATTGCTTGCTGATTTGTTAGAAAGATGTAATAATAATAATAATAATATTTATTTTTGATAAAATATTGATCTGGACCATAGTATAGAAACTGAAGTAGGTTAGGCAAGATATGTTATTCCAACATCTACTTATATAATTACCTTATTCTGTCTGTGTGAAGTTCACGGATAGATATTGGTCAGAATGGATAAAATAAAAAAAGCGTCAAGGGATGGGAATCGAACCCACGACCTTCCGCTTACCAGGCAGATGCCATGACCACTAGGCTACCTAGGACAACGATAGATTATTTTTAATTATATATAAATTAAATATTAAAACTATATATTCAAATTATTCTACTTAGCTCACGAACAGCGCCCTCTATCAAGGTTATAAATACGTTTAAAATCGAAATCTTTTCAAAATTTTATTAATAATAGTTCGCTTACTAATTAGAATACTTGATCTAAATCGAAATATTTATAGACGCTCGCTCGATTTGAAGATTTATATCGTAACTAATCTGACTGTAAAGTTTGGAGCGGGACGTTTCAAAAGAGTGACATCCACGGCGCCAATTTATAATTGTAACGAATAGTTTTTGAATAAACCATTTAATATGTTAAACCAGGGCGTTGCCCGGGTCATTCGTCTAGTTTGAGATAAAGGGATAACAGTAATATCTATTTGGGGCAATGTTGTATTCAATGGGATTATTTGCACAAGATTCATTTTTCATTGTCCATCTTATTCCATTCTTTTACCTCGGCTGCAAGCAATTTTCTCACTGAAGACTTCCCGTCGTTAGATCGAGAGGCTTAGTTTGAATCCGCCTTTACATAGGCCAGACATTCTTTAATCTTCACTTCCATCCTTAGCAACTTTAAAAAATTCTAATTTATTGTCCACAGATATAGGTATATCCAGGTCATACTCATTATAGCAGGACACAGAGCTCCTCTGCCATATCTTGAGTTCTTCAGGTAGACTGGACTCTATCAATGGGTAGAGAAAGGCCCCATTTCTCTCTGGATTTATAAGCTTAATGATTCCAAAGATCGGAGGTGAAACTCCAACTGATCATAAAGGCGGATTAGAGACATTGCTCTTTTTCGGGCTTTGTCAATAACTAGACCCAAAATAAGATGCCTGCACTAGTTTTCGGTTTCAAAGAACCAAGTATTGAGATTTGTCTACTTTTAATAATCTAAAATCATTATGAATCTTCTCGAAATTAGACCACCAGCTCAACCATTGAATGTACGAACCAACGTACTTTGTGAGTTCCAATTTTGGTAATTTATAGGCTCTAGCTGTCTCATTATCGTTGGTGTTACAAATACTCCGAGCCACATCGGATCCACTTATAGAAGTAGAGATGAAGTAACTTTTCTTACCTTTAATTCAATTCTAATCCACCTTTCCTCATACTTCTTTACGGTTTCGAGTTCATCCACCAGATCCCTTTATGGAGTAGCCTCGTCTTCCAATAGCAAATCCATAATTTGACCATCTGCTATTCTGAAATCACTTATATAGCCTTCAAGAATCTTATGTTTTACTTCTATTAATTCCTTTAAAGTATTTTCCTTTACCAGATCATGTCTCTACCTACTTTGGTGATTGAAGTTCATAAAACTGATTGTTGCTCTCACCAGCTCGCTTCATTTCAAAATACAAATAAACAATAGATGGTAAATTTATTTTGATATTATATTTGACTTCCAAGAGTGACCGGGTTAAGTCATGTTTGTAGGCTATGGTACCTTATGGGACTGTTTTCTATACAAAGTAACCTGCAATGAATAATCACCTTTGTAAAACCCAAAATGACATAGGATATAATATAACAACCTACAATAAGAGACCACCTCTTGAAAAGGCAAAAAGTATCTAAATTTCTGGGTAATATCTCATTAAAGGTTCTAATGTATGTATTAGATTATAAAACAAGATGTATTTAGGTTCCAAATAATGGGAAGACACATGTTTCTTAGCCAGAAGATTCACTTGACTTTTCTAACTCTTCACCTTTTATATAAAAGACAATATTCTAGGAAGGGAACGACAGCCTGTTCTAAGCCATGTTTTATCTCAATAATTGGAATATAGAACAACACATCACACTTGACAATTAAAAAAACAGTTTATTGATATCTAGTCAACGGTCAAAAGAGAGTTTATAAAGTTTAAAACAGTGTAGGAAATATGTACACCAGACGAGGCCTTCACTGAAGGGACATCCAAGGAGCCCAAATCCTCCATAAGTTTAGACAGTCCCAGGCATGTTGCCTGCATGCTCAACATGCTCGATGATAGGTTTGAGGAACTTGGCGAGAATATTCTCAGAGGAGAGTGAAGAATAAAATAAATATTTCTGAATGTGCCATTTAACAAATAGATAAATAGAATTAGAAATAAAAGCGGTGGGGGGTGATAATCATTTATGCAGAAAATAGGTATAAATTTAATGAAAGGTATAATCTTGCTAATCATTTGCTTCATATAAAATCACATTGATCTCAAATTTATTATTATTGTACCCCCCCGCTTTTATTTCTAATTCTATGAATCTATTTGTTAAATGGCACATTCAGAAATATTTATTTTACTCTTGGGGGATGATCATCGTTTATGCGTTAAATAGACAAAAATTTAATGAAAGGCGTAATCTTGCTAATCATTTGCTTCATATAAAATCACAAAAATCTCAAATCCATGGCTATTATCCCTCACCGCTTTTTATTTCTAAGTCTATTATTTTATTTGTTAAATGGTACCTTCAGAAAAAAAGGCAATACTTCAAAAATATATTTTTTGTTATTTTTAGTGCATTTTAAATAAAAGCTTTTTTTAAAAAGTGTTTTTATAATTAATTTATTTTTAATACATTAATATGTTTTAATACCTTGATAAAGGTTGGCGTTCTGCCAACTGAAATATTGGTAAAATATATGATATTTTTATCCAATATATGCCTTTTAAATTAAATATTTATTTAGGGATTGCTCTATTTTCAAAATAAATTATACTGAAATTGTCTTTCTTTGAAGCTCTGCTTGGTCTGCTGTATCAAATTTTACCGCAATCTTTGTGCCTCTGATATTTGTTTTTTAACTTTCATTTTCTCGACATAATCTTTTATTGGACAATCTTGAAACTCTGATAATCATCTATTAGTTAGAAGTTGATTCAGAGAAAAACATAGTTACATTCTACTGAAGACAGGAAGTCATTGAAACATAGGGAGTTAAACTATAGGTTGATGTGTTTGTTCTCTGAATCTTGAAACTGTTTCTTTTTTCCACATTGGTCTTTGATCTCTCTTCGCTTTTCTCTTCATATTCCTACATTAACATCTTCACGTACTTCTTCAATATTGTCGCGTAAAAGGCCTCAAAATGACAACAACCTCCGCCAATAGATGGCGCTTTCGCCTGTTTCCATCTGAAACTGGTGTGGGAATAGCCGACTGCTGTGATCCTGTTTTCTGGGGGAAAATGTATGTAAATAGATGTTCATATTGGCCCCAGGAGGTGGCGTAATGTAAATATCCGTTGTTTATTATTCAAGTTATGTGTAATGTTTAGTAGTAAATGACAATAAAAGTAGTGTTTGAAGTCTCGACAATATTATATTTTTGAAATTTTATCACTTTTCGACTTACTTTATTTTAAATAATACAGTTAAACCTGTCTATAGTGTCCCCTCTAGGGACTCACCAAAATAGGGTACTATAGAGAGGGGGTGCTATAGACAAGTCACTTTTAATGTAAATCGCATCATACTACGTATTTAAAATCGGGCGCTATAGAAAGGGAGGCGCTATAAACAGGTTTAACTGTAGTTGTTACGATGCGAGAGAAAATGAAAATCTCAGAATGACACAGCAATTAAATTTTTTTTAGAAATTTCTAAATATTGAAGAATGGCCATTTCAACGAATGGGTCTACAATCACAGCCAGTTCAGCCTTAATTAAAATAAAGAATAGGTATATCCAAGAGAGATTATAGGTTTTATTAATAAATTTTGAGGAATTTACCCTAAATAAAATATGTAAAAAAAGATTATAAATTTTATTCAAAAAGTCAGTGCCAAATAAATATCATGTCTTTGACACTATTGTATTTTCAGAAACTTTTGTCAATGTTGTTAGGGAAAAAACCATGGGTGATAGGAAAATGCTGTTTTCATTTTTGAATTCAGCTTGTGAAAAGTTACATTAGAAACACTATCAATGTTTCTTGTGCAAATATTGTGTTATATAACCAGTTTAATATTTGAATTAATTAATATTTCCATAAAGTATTTTGAAAAATATAAGATTAGAGGCATGTATATGTTATTATAAAATATTATTTAAAATTAAATTTTAAATACTCTGATAAATCGACCTCCAGAGGTCACGATTCCCCTATAAAAACTGATTGTTGTTGCTTCCCGATGGCCGGCTCAAACCTTTTATACATTATGTAAATAATTTTTTATTTTTTTTATTCTTACGCCTTAGGCCAGGCAGTACTTTTAACAAAAAATGTTTTTTGTATATTCCTTTAGCTCAATAAAATCAATTACTGATCAAAACTATTTTATATTATTATAGTTTCAATAATTTAACCATGACTGCATTACCATAGCATAATCCTCAAGATAATCAAAGTCAACAGAAAATCATATTTTTATAACATATATAAAGATAAATAAAATATCCTTAAAATAGTACACCAAAATTGTTTTATTAAAATCCCAAGATACATATAAACTTGAAGAAATATTTAAAAAGTACAATATATTTTAAAACAAAGATATATACTTTATAAATGTTCATGAAACTGTATGAACAATAATTCTCCTAAAAGTTATTATTAAATTGGAAAGAAAGTAACAGAATCTTCATATTCTGAATGTATGTGTAGGAATGACCATTTTCAAATAATATCATTGCATCACACACAAATATTTGAAGATATTCAACAGAATACTCGGCAAAAGGTTTTCCATAGTAGTTGAATAAATATTTAAAATATTTTTCTACAATTTTTCCAACACGATGGAATATTTGAATAATCCTAGATAAATGCATAATTTGTTGCTAAATGAGCAATGAATATGCTCACAAACATTGAATGTGGAAAATTATCACAAAGACAACTTTTATTACCTTTTATAATGTCAAACAAGTTTATTGAGTCCTAAATAGAAAATAAATACAAAATATAAATAAACAAGAACTATATACTAATGAAAATATTAAGAGAGTAAATATAATAATGGAATGAGCATAATTGTTGAAAATATCAAATTAAATAGGCTTATAAGTTTTTCATTTTTCTAAAATTATTTTCTTCAAAATTTTCAAAACAAATTCAATACTGAATAAATAGAGTAAAGAAATATATGGCTAAATATAAAAAATAGGCTTTCAAGTTTTTCATTTTAAAAATTATTTTCTTCAAATGAATTCTCAAAACAGATCCCACACCAACTAAATTCAGACGCAGTCTCCAGTGACGTGAGTTGTCAGTCTTGGGTCGAACTACCAAATTCCGCCCTTCCAGCTCTACCCCGTTCATGGTGTTGATGGCCATAGTGGCGGCACTGGGTTCCTTAAATTCTAAGAAGCCATAACCTTTGGACCTTCCACTGGGAGCCGTGACTATCTTGACTTTGGTAATCCATCGACAGAGTTTAAAAAGTCTGATGAGAATCCCTGATTGGGCTATGTAGGGAATATTCCCAACGTAGATACTGCAGTTATCTACTACACATGGCTTAGATGTCTCTGTAGCTGGGGTCTTTTCTTGACCTGGCATATTGATGGTTGCCACATTGTTCTCTCTGGCTTGGCCATTATTGTCGCTATGAGTATTTTCATTTTGGTCTTCTGGTATCTGTACCTCAGGTTTATTGCTCTCTTCTCGATTCTGCTGTTTTGTCCCTCCAGTTCTAATTTCGTTGTGTGTCGCGTTTATCTGTGATGTAGTACCATTTTGACTGTGTCCGCCATTGTTATTCTGGCGTTGCACTTTACTTCTATTGTTATATTTTATCTCTTGCCGCTGTCTTGGCCCACGTCTGGTTCTTCCATCATTGAAAGTGATGTTCATCTGTGAAGTTATGTCGATTTGATTTTTGCGTCTTTGCATTTTTCTCTTGTTCTCTTTCTTTTTCTGAGAGTTTTCCTGATTGCTGTCCATTTTCTATCTTTAGTTAATTATTTATTTTATTTTAAAATTGTAATTAAATTAGTTAATATATTGAAACGAAAGATAAAGCACCAAATCAACTTTTATTCATTTTTTAACAGATTCAAAATAATTAAATATTTAAAATTAACAATAATATATCAATTTAAATGAGTAAAAAATATTTTAACATCGAATTTCAAAATATAAAGATATAGTAATTCATCAATATGTCCCATTTAAAACATGACAGCCTGCTAAATCTGATTTGGACATTCCAGATTGTTCAACTAAGTGTTACCATTACAGGACCATTGAAATTATTTTTTTTTTAAATATTTTTTTATATTAATATATAATTGAAAATACAGTTAAACCTGTCTATAGCGCGCCCTCTAAATAGCGCCCGATTTTAAATACGTAGTACGATGCGATTTACATTAAAAGTGACCTGTCTATAGCACCCCCTCTCTATATCGCCCTATTTTGGTGAGTCCCAAGAGGGGGCGACAGGTTTAACTGTATATATTTTAAATATGGCATAGATTAGGAATTCATTAAAAAAGAGAAAATAAATATTTGAGCTAAAGCCAAAGAACAATAAGATTTATACAAGTCAAATTGAAAGCCACGTGGCAATGGATAAGTATAAATGTACAGACTTCCCAGAAGTCACAGAAACTAACAAGATAAATATAGAAGATGAATAAGAGAAACTCGGATACTTAGTCAAAGCGCGCGCCTCTACCCTTCATAAAAATTCATTGAAACATTGTATTTTTGGAATAACTAGCGGACGTACCCGGCTTCGCCCGGGTTTTACCCGAGTAAAAGTTTGTCTAACGAATCTCTCGATAAAGTGAACATTTTTTTCCCGGTCCCTTGAAAAATACTCGATAAGTTGAATAAAATCAATATTAATTGGTTCCCTCGGTAATTGGAAGTTAAAGGAATAGTATCTTGCCTTTGAATTGTATCATTATTCTTGTCTCAAATAAATTGCCGTGTCATCCTTAATTTTGTCTTTCCTAATTTTCTACATTACAAAATCATCGTATCATCATGATAATATTTAGAGCAGATTGTTGAATTTTAACAGATAAATTAGAATATTTATCTTGATTATTTCTAGGCGAAAAGTTATTTCAAAAAATTTATTTGCTAGAAACCTTCCCAGTACTATACTAAATAACTTTCCAAAGTTTCATGGCGATCCAATGAGTGGTTTGGTCAGGCATAAAGGACAAACAAACAAACAAACAAACAGACGCACATACATTCATTTTTATATATATAGATTTTTCATAGCTCTAATTTTCTATTACATAATTAAAACCTATATCTACAGCCCTTATACTGTAAAGATTAAAAAATTAAGAGAGGAAGGGCATAGCTCATCAGTGGTGAACCCTCCTAGAAGAGTTTCACCATTTTAACTCAAAAGCTACGAGAAACAACCAAATCTTAAATTCAAGAAATTTTATCACTGTGCTCACGATTTAAATGGAGGAGGAAGAAAAAGTTGAACATTTAAAGAAGGGGATTGTCAAATATTTCTACCAAGCTCTAATTGTCAAAGATCCCACAACTGTTGACGAGCTGGTGAAATTTTGTCGACAGCTGGAGAACATGAAACAACGCCGCATTAAAAGAACACGTTATGAAAGATTACCAAACGTGACTCCGATCTCGTCGGACTTTGAAGAAGATTTGTCCCTAAAGATTCGACGGATTGTCCAAGAGGAGTTTCAAAATATTATGCCTAAAATGACCGAGGTGAAACCCTTTTGGACAAGTGACGTTAATTCATTGGAGGCCATAGTTAAAGAGGAGATGCAACAAGTACTCGCCCCAATTACAAGGCGAAGTATCCAATCTCAAAGAAGGAGAACGTTTGTGCCAAGATTTCGACGAGAAGATGACTACACTCAATATGCCTCCAGAACATCTGGCCAATGGCGAACGGTTGATAACCAACCTTTGTTTCTATTGTGGGAAGCCAGGTTGTTTTACGTTACTGTCGAGAAAGAAGATGTACAAGTGTTCAACTTAGAGGAGTCCTTCTTCACCATGACAATGCAAGACCGCACACCTCAGCCCAAATATTAGACTTTTTAGCCAACTCTGGTATCCAATTAGTCACTCAACCACCATATTCACCAGACCTAACACCTTGTGATATTTTTTATTTCCAAAAGTTAAGTTATTGTTGAAAGGGATAAAATGTGACACTGTTTATGAAGCACTGCAAGCCTTTATCAATGCCGTAAATTCCATCCCCGAAGATGAATGGTGTAAGTGCTTCGATAATTGGTTTTCAATGATGAAATCTTGCATAGGTGCTAGGGGTGAATATTTTCAGGACCTTGAAAAATTGAATGTTGCAGTTTTAAGAAAAATAAGTGATTGCAAAAACATTTGGAGTGACCTTTGTAC
The DNA here is from genome assembly GCA_030710605.1 of Cordylochernes scorpioides. Classification (NCBI taxonomy): domain Eukaryota; kingdom Metazoa; phylum Arthropoda; class Arachnida; order Pseudoscorpiones; family Chernetidae; genus Cordylochernes; species Cordylochernes scorpioides. The sequence goes on from CP092869.1 coordinate 73,079,304, forward strand.
TTTTGAGGAAACCAGATAAAGAACACTTCCAACAGCCGGGAATTCGACCACAGAACGACCTTAAGATTTTAACGACAATTTTCTAACTCTCTATAGACCAGGAGGCTGCAGTGTTTCACCATATCCAGACAGAGGAAGAATGGAAAGACGAAGTAGCCAATCGCCAGGGACATGTCGTTTGTCAAGCCGCTCACCCCGACGCTAAAATGAGGAAAACTCTAATTCCCGACCTTTGGTGACTGCGACAACAGGCCACACACGGCCAAACACACTATGGAAATTTCAAGTTTCTATTGCTTCAAGGATGATTCTTTGGGTTTTAGTTGTGGTTTCGAGTTGAGTTATACCTAAACCATCATAGAGCAATCAGATTCTCTATATGAGGACAAACATTTTTTTTATTAAAGAACAATTGTCAAATTATATTGACAAATATTTGCAATCTTATCATATCTTATCCTGAGATTAGTGGAAAGAATTTTTGTTTTCGTTTGTTTGTGAACAAATCTCTCCCGCCTTCTCATTGGACGAATGTGGCCATGTTTGTGTATAAAGGGGGCTATGGTATGGGTCGAGAAGAGTGTTGTGGATTATCGTGTGGAGACGCTTAAAGTGTTCTCTGCGTGCTATATCCCTGACTGGCAATCTCCTCGCATACCTGTGTAACCCCGGTCCGATCCCTACCTAAGCAGCAATAAAGCTAAGTACTGTTTTTTTTATTTGATTTAACAAATTGTGATTTATTATTTACTTTTTTTTGTGTTGTACTTTTGAGTCCACGATTTTTCTGTGTTTAAGTTACTCTTACTGTAGGCCCTAGTATATTGTATCTTGTGTTAACCCGTACAAAGTAACTTTTGTCACAATAAATATTAGTATTGACAGAAATATACATAATTATCAGGTATCTTCACAGTATGATACATGGATGGATCAAGGGTTGTCTAAAATCAGAATATAAAGTAAGTTCTTCAATATAAAATCCAAAGAAGGATACAAGTGAGATATTGTTAGCGAATTATTTGCAGTAAGCATTTTGTTGTTTGTTGTTGAATTGATTGAGTAATCAGTTGTATTAGGCCTTAATGTTATCTTACAAAAATTAGACATGTTTTCATCAAAAAACAATAAGTGGGAATATATAAAAGCAGATTCTCCATATGACTTACATAGTCGAAGTAGACTCACTATTTTGTTATATCTCACCTATACATAACTCGCTTTATCCCTACAGAACTTCCATGTCTATCTGAATTACTATTGGCACCACGCTGTCACCAGTTAGACATGTATAGGTGATATCTGGCTGAATCAAGATGTATGTGGCCACTAGTCAGGAATAATAGGAAATCAAACGTTTAAATGTTATTTACCCCGATAGATGGAGCTTTGCCATTTTTAATTCCTATTCGCGTATGTCGTTTTAAATACCACATCTTCTTTTCACCATTCCTTATTAATATTTTACATTAAAATATCACTTTAGTATATATACGTTATGGGTCGTGACCCACAGATATTTGAGTTGCCGAGCCGTGCGACCCCTGCTCCGGGAGGTGTTCGCCTTCTGCGAAGTGCCCCTGGATCTGCAGATCTGGCTCTTCGGTGTCGGCCTCCAGCCCGAGGCAATGAAACTAACAAGTGTGGCGAAGGCTACCATCTACAAGTACCATCTTGGTCTTGAGGTGGGCAACGCCAGCCAGCACCTAGACCTGCCCACTCTGTAGGAGAGAACTCTCGCAGTCCATCGGTGGCGGAGTCTTTCCTGCAGTAGGCGCCACCAATGAGGACTTTTATATATTTTATATATATATGTATATTTATCAACTATTTTTATCTATTTATTCCTATATTTATCATTATGTAATCTTATTTATATTTGAATTTATTCAATTTTGTAATTATAACCATATATAATCTTATATATGAACATTGTAATAAATCGGTTTCAATCTCAATCTCAATCTCTCTCTCTCTCTCTGAAAACCTTGTATATATATTTATATATATGTATATTTATCAATTATTTTTATATATTTATTTATATTTATTCATATATTTATCATTATATAATATTACACTGATAGACAAAACTTAAGGAAGTTGTACCTTATAGCATATATATATCGGGATTCAAACAATAACTCTGAGAGATATTTTCTGAATCCCGATATATATATGCTATAAGGTACAACTTCCTTAAGTTTTGTCTATCAGTGTTATTTATTCATATTTATATTTATTCTGTATTTAACCTTATATAATCTTGTATGGACTTTGAAATAAAGTAGTTTCAATCTCAATCTCTCTTGTCTTTGTATCTCAATTCTAAACCTGATATATTCACCTCTCTAATGGTTCCACCTATTGGAATGTCCTAGATTGAAAATCTTAACGTTCACATTCTTTATGTTTATTAGGATAATAATAATATGAGTTTTATATATTGGAATTGTAACCTTTATCCACGTATAAAGTACCTCTATATATCGAGATATTTTAAAAATAATTTAAAGTTGAGTAGAGCTATGTATAATAAAAAATAGTTTGTACATTCGAGATTGTGGATCTATTTAGTTTTGTTCATAATGCAGAATATTTACTCGAGTAAAATAATAAATAAAATTTATAACAAATTTACTGGCAATGTGTTTCTTTTCAATAATATTTGAATGATAATTTCATTGCAGTAAGGTCTGTAGAGATAATATTATTGAAAAGAAACATATATATATATATATATATACTAGCCGAATGACCCGGGCAACGCCCGGGTTTTACCCGATTAAATGTTTTTATTTAAATACTATTCGTTACAATTATAAATTGGCGGCGTGGATGTCACTCTTGTGAAACGTCCCGCTCCAAACTTTGTGTCTGAGAAGCGATATTTTTATAGAAAGATGATCTGGCTCTTGTTTTCTGCTCGAATGAATGTTTTTCTGTTAGAATTTTGTTCCTGCGTACAAAATAATGAGCTGGTTTCACCCGTGGTCTCTGCTTTTTGGAATTTTTCCCGATATAATTTTGTATCTGATAATCTTACATGATACAGCAATATCGTCATCATCATTTTCTGACTAATATTAGGAGTACAAATAAGTTTTGAGGGATTTTTTTTTTATAAATTCGAAGCTTTATTCAGAGAAATCAGTACAATATATTTCATTCAAAGTATTGTCCATCTTTAGCTACGACTTTTTCCCATCTTTCAGGCAGCATACGGATTCCGTGTCGAAAAAAATTCCTCGTTTTTTGAGGCGATCCAAACATTGACCCATTTTTCGCCTCTTCGTAAGAAGTGAAGTGCTGCTCGGCCAGGCATGTGTCATCGAACGGAACATGTGGTAGTCTGAAGGAGCAATGTCTGGTGAAAACGGCGGTTGGGGTAGGACATCCCATTGAAGCGCCTCCAAAGTCTCCTTGACAACTTTTGCAACATGTGGCCGAGCGTTGTCGTGCTGATAGATCACCTTGTCATGTCTTTTGGCATATAGTGGGCGTTTGATCTTCAATGCTCGGCTTAATCGCATCAATTGTTGTTGGTAACGTTCTCCAGTGATGGTTTCGTTAGGCTGAAGTAGCTCATAGTAGATCACTCCGAGCTGATCCCACCAGATGCACAGCATTAGCTTCTTGCCATGAATATTCGGTTTGGCCGTTGAAGTTGATGCATGACCGGGCTTAACCCACGATTTTCTGCGCATTGGGTTGTCGTAGTGAATCCACTTTTCGTCCCCCTTCACGATTCGATGCAAAAAACCCTTCCGATTTTGTCTTTTTAGCAGTAGTTCGCACGTGCAAATACGGCGCTCGATGTTTCCTGGCTTGAGTTCATATGGAACCCAATTTCCTTGTTTTTGCACCATACCCATAATCTTGAGACGGTTCGAAATCGCTTGTTGAGTCACTCCCAAGGTTTCAGCGAGCTCCTCTTGAGTTTGGCTTGAATCTTCGTCCAATAAAGCCTCCAACTCAGCGTCTTCAAACTTTATTGGCCTCCCTCCGCGTTCTTTGTCTCTGGTGTCAAAATCGCCACTTTTGAAACGCCGAAACCAGTACTCACATGATTTTATTGATAGAGCATGTTTACCATATGCCTCACACAGCAATTGATGTCCATCAGTTGCACTTTTCTTCAAATTAAAACAAAAAAGCAGCGCTTCCCGCAAATTGTGTTTTGTTGGAAAAAAGGTTGACATGGTTAGAGCACCAAAAAAAAGTTCCTTACACTTGAGGGAAAAGACTTCTTCTGATTTTTTTGGGGAAATGATATATATATATATATATTGCGTATGATATTGTTTTTTACAGCACAATACAACAATGTTGGCAAGTTTCTCTAGAGTGGAATGTCGAGGTGACGAATCCACTCCAGGGCCTCCTCTGTGCACCGGTGGATATCCCCAAGTGTTCCCTGGAAGAATCTTCGAGGACAGTCCCTTAGGATATGGTGCATTGTTTGTATTTGTCCACAGTCGCAGTTCTGGTCTGGACTCATGTTCCACTTATTTAGTAGGTAGTTGCATCTACCAGTAGAGGTCCTGATTATGTTGAGGGTTGACCAGGTCCTCCTAGGTAGGTTGTAGCCGGGAGGTTTGGTGTTAGGGTCCTCCACCAGGTCTTTGTTGGCGATGGCAAGATTGCTCCATCGGTTTCTCCACTCTTCTTTAAGATCTACATTTTCATCGGCCACCCATGCAGGATTCCTTGATATTAGTCGAGTTGGGGGAGGAATTTCGAGAACAGTGTTGATTGGAAGCTTAGTGTTAGCTTTAATTTTACTGAGAAGGTTGGAGGTAGATTTCTTTCTTCTGAGGTCAGGAGGTGCTATGTTAGAGAGATATGGGAGCCAGTCTATAGGGGTAGGTCTCATGTTTCCCGTTATTAATCTCATAGTTTGGTGAAGCCTTAACATGAAACCTTACAAGCTCTGATGCTATTTATATACTATTTGTTGTGGCTTCTTTTGCAAATCCCTCAAAACTTATTTGTACTCCCAATAATATATAGTTTTAATAATTGATTTATATATTTTTTAAAATAGCCTATCGTCCTTCCCGTATTTTTTTACCTATGTATGGAAATTTTGGTTTGAATTAGTGAACTACTGCGAATTTGTATACCGGACATACAAACCAACAAACAAGCATACAAACATTCATTTATATATATATAGAAGATATAATATAAATGAGTTTTAAAAATTGTTAAAAAAAATGCATCGGCCGGGAATCGAACCCTGGCCGCCCGCGTGGCAGGCGAGCATTCTACCACTGAACCACCGATGCTTTAAAAGAATGGCCATATTTAGGTATTCATTCCATTCCGGAATGGAATTAATTCCATTCCGCGTAAAAAAAAAAAAGTTCTTCAAATGAAAAAAAGAAATAGCCAAAAAACTAATCAAAATGCAGCCGAAAATTTTCCTCAGGTTTATAAAAAGCGACATGCAAAATTTGGTACCAATTAAAATTTTACACAAATAAATTTACTGGCAATGCGTTTCTTTTAAATATCATCAAATATTATCTCTACAGACCTTACTGCAATGATATGAGTTATTGAATGAGAGGGCTTGGCTCATCAGTAGTGAACCCTCTCAGCGGTTTCGCCAAATTAATCTCTAGACCGCTCTACTATTGTATTGGACTGGTTTTGTTATATACCCTGCATTTTCTATGGAAGGCAGCTTGGGGGTGTTTAAGGAACTATGGACATAATCTTATAGGTCTGTAGAGGTACATATATATAATTTCAAGGTATTGCATCGAGCAAAGCTCTTCCGCAAAATATGTTTTCATAACAAATATATATTAGTAAATTAAATTTTATTGCCATCTATTGGTACCAATTAGTTCAGTAGTTTTTGAGTTTATCGCGAAACAGACAGACAGACAGAAATTGACTTATATATATATAGAGATAGAGATAGAAGATATAAAATATAAATGAGTTTTAAAAATTGTTAAAAAAAAATGCATCGGCCGGGAATCGAACCCTGGCCGCCCGCGTGGCAGGCGAGCATTCTACCACTGAACCACCGAAGCTTTAAAAAAATGACCATATTTAGGTATTCATTCCATTCCGGATTAGTCCGCGTAAAAAAAAGTTCTTCAAATGAAAAAAAGAAATAGCCAAAAATACTAATCAAAATGCAGCCGAAAATTTTCCTCAGGTTTATAAAAAGCGACATGCAAAATTTGGTACCAATTGGTTCAGTAGTTTTTGAGTTTATCGCGAAACAGACAGACAGACAGAAATTGACTTTTATATATAGAGAGAAGAGATATATATGGCCAGTAAATTTATTTGTTACAAATTTTATCGATAGATGGCAATTAAAATTATAAATTTAAAATAATATATTTTTTATTTTATTGTATACTAGCGGACGTACCCGGCTTCGCCCAGGTTTTACCCGAGTAAAGGTTTGTCTAACGAATCTCTCGATAAAGTGAACATTTTTTCCCGGTCCCTTGAAAAATACTCAATAAGTTGAATAAAATCAATATTAATTGGTTCCCTCGGTAATTGGAAGTTAAAGGAATAGTATCTTATCTTGGAATTGTATCATTATTCTTGTCTCAAATAAATTGCCGTGTCATCCTGAATTTTGTCTTTCCTAATTTTCTACATTACAAAATCATCGTATCATCATGATAATATTTAGAGCAGATTGTTGAATTATAACAGATAAATTAGAATATTTATCTTGATTATTTTAAAGTGAAAAGTTATTTCAAAAATTTTATTTGCTAGAAACCTTCCCAGTACTATACTAAATAACTTCCCAAAGTTTCATGGCGTTCCAATGAGTGGTTTGGTCAGGCATAAAGGACAGACACACACACACTCGAGCGTGCGGCCACGCTTTCGCGAGCTCCGCCGTTTTCGCCTCTGGAGTGTGTGTCATTGGCGCTGAAACCTGCCGAATCCGGTCTCAGAAGATAGCCCTCGATCCGCTGATAACGTGCCTGAAAGGCCCAGCACTGGATCTCAACCAGGCGAGGAGTTTTCGCCGAAAACAGAAAATATGAAGAATACAAAATAAAATTCTTCTGAAAATCAAATAGATGCAAATCCGCCGGCAGGCGATATGCATGTAAATCTGGCCGCCGCGCGTGATGACGTCACGGCACCAACGACTGCTGCTTCAACCATCGCTACAACAGCCAGCCCGGCCTCGCTCAACTGGGCCGACAGCGAGATTGCGGAGGTGGACGCCAACGAAGGCTACACCGCCGTGAAGAGCAAGAAAAGGCGCCTCTCTTCAACACCTGAGCACGCCGCCAAAGCAGGCAAGCAGGCCTGCTGAGAGACGCGGCCCCCAGCAGCAGAAGCGGACAACAGGGCCGAGGTCAATGCCGCCCCAGGAAATCAAGGCGACGCGCGCCAACATCGCCGACGCCAGGGCGAGGCAGGCCACTACCAACCACGAGAACTACGTCTTCGTGGAGCTGTGCCCAGACATCCCGGACTACTCCTACCTCAAGGCCATGAGCACGCTACTCGGGGGGCCAAGGAGCATCACGCAGTTCCATCGAATGAACGGCCACTTCATCGTGGGTCTTGCGGACAAGAAACTCGCGAACCGTCTGGTCGCGGACGGCCTGGAAATCGAGGGTACGTCCCTCAGGGTCTTCCCCTTCCGCAAGAGGGCGGAGCGAATAGTCGTGGCCAACCTGCCCGGCTTTGTGGAGGACAGCACCATCGTGAACACCCTGGGCCAATTCGGGAAGGTCACCTCCATCGCCCCCATCCTGGTCAAAATAGGGGAGTTCACCTTCACCGACGGCCGCCGGGGGGCGTTCATCCTGCTTCGCGATGGCGTAAGGCTAGAGACGCTGCCCACCCGACTAACCATCCACTCCAAGGGAGACACCCTGTGGGCCTTCCTCTCCTTTGGAATCAAGTGTTCCAAATGCGGTAAACAGGGCCACCGCAGAGCCAACTGCCCAGCGCTCGCCAGGTAAGGGAACGGCAACCCCAGGCAAGCAGCGTCTCCCACCGAGGCAAGGCCTCCCCCTCCTCCTCAGCAGCCAAGGAAGCCGGCACCGGCGCCCGCAACACCGGCGTCCCCTGTCCAACCGGCGAAAAACTTCAACCGAGGCTCAGGCGATCCCCTCGGCACACCAGCCTGCCGAACAGATGGATGTCACCCACCCCGCCCCTGCTGCCCACCCTGCTTCCCTGGCTACCCCGCGGCCCCCCGAGCCTCGCATCTCTCCGCTCGACCACGAGATGTCGGTGGAAGGGCTGACCTCACCTCCATCCACGCCTGCCCGGGGAGAATCCGCACTCAAACAGCTGCTGAAGCACATCGAGGAGACCCCACCCTTTCCATCGACTGGCACAAGCTGCCCGGCCTTAACTGCAAGGACGCACAGCAGCTCCTCACCTCTGAGACCACCATGAAGAGGCTAGCGCCCACGCTGACAGAAGAACAGGTCGCCACCCTCGACAAGTTGTACGAAACCTTCAAGGCCTCGTGCCCAGACTCCAACTCCACCATCCGCAAGACCCTCCAGAAGCCCAGGAAGGTCCGGCGAGATCTACAGCGCCAATGAACCACCGCGTCGCCACCATCAACGCGCGAGGGCTCGCCACTCGGGGGAGGAGCCTTGCCCTTTGTCATCTCCTCAAACAACATCACGTGGACATCGCGTTTGTCCAGGAGACAAACGCATTTCATCTGGGCAGCGGCCGAGATTCGGACCAGGCGTCGCCGTGCTACGACAGCGTGTGGCCGGGCCACATCGCCTTGGCAACAATAGATGTCCACGGCGAGGAGATGACGGCCATCGCCGTTCATCTGGCACATGAACCCCGGGAGCGAAACCGGCAACTGGAGCTCCTGGCGGCGACAGCGGCACAGGAGGAGGAGGGGGCCTGCTGGATCATCGGCGATTTTAATATCAGGGATCGGGGGGCCCTCATCATCATCATCGTCAGATGCCCTCGCCGCTCTTCTGGACCTGGCCGCGCTGGTCGACGTGGCCACCCAGTTCGACGCCGCCCACCTGCCCACCAGAGTCGCCATGCACGGCGACCAAGTCGAATCGAACCGCCTGGACCGGATACTCGTCCCTGCTGGAGTCCTGGATCGCGTGTCCATCTACGCTACCAGCCACTACCACCTCTCGGACCACCGCCTCGTGCTGCTCCAGGTGGGCCCGCCCACCACCGACGTCTCCTCCCCCACCCAGCCTCGCTTGGCCGCGATTCTCCGCTCGGGCCTTGCTCTCGAACATCTGGCTGGCTACATCCGGGAGTTGGAGGAAGACGCAGCGCACGATGACGACGACGGGACCTTCTGGGATAGGTGGACCTCCATCAAGGCGGGGCTGCTGGCGGAGGCCAGATCCCTGCACGACCCACGCCACGCTGCCAGCGACAGCTACGTCTACCGGGCGAGACGTTACATCGCGGCGCAGCTCGAGGCCTCTTCCATCCGGGCCGACTACCCATCGCTGCTGGACCTGGCACGCGCCATCCGCCTCCGACGCCCGGTCAGCGTCATCAGGGACGACGATGATAACGTCATCGAGGGCCCCCGAGCTTCGGGCGGAGGGCGTTCGCGACCTTCCGGCCCCGCTTCGCCCGTCCCACCACCGATCCAGCTGCGGGAGCTGCCTTCATCGCCAGCAGCGCGGCCCACCACCACCTGCGAGCTGAGTGAGGAGGACCCGCTCCACCGGCCGGACATCAGCCCCAGCGAGATCGCCAACGCCATCGAGCACCTCCCTCGCGGAAAGGCCCCCGCTGGGACGGCTTGCCGTGCGAACTCCTCGTCGCCTTCAACGAGGACTTCTTCGCGGAAGCTCTGGCCCGGGTGTTCGCGGCTTCACGGCTCCGCGGTGCCCTACCTCCGTCGACGCGGCGCAGCTCCATCTGCCTCGTGCCCAAGGCCCGCGGAGGTCGCGGCCTTGACGGCTACAGGCCCGTCGCGCTGCCCTCGGCCGACTACAGGGTCCTGGCCGCCATCCTTCACCGGCGCCTCAAGCCCCACCTGCGGACCCTTGTGCCGGAATGCCAGACTTACGCCGTCCCTGGGAGGTCCCCGTCCTGGAACATCGCCAAGGTGACGGATGCTGTTGAGAAGGCAACCGCCATGGGCTCGCCGCTGGCCGTCATGGGCGTCGACTTGGAGTCCGCCTTCGATTCCCTGGACCGCGGCTTCCTGGAGTCCCTGATGACGTCCCTCCACCTCCCGCCGGCCTTCATGGGCTGGATTAACATCTTGTATGCCGGGGCGGACGCAACGATCCGGGCTGGAGGCTTTCACACCACCGCCTTCCCCCTCCTCAACGGCCTAAGACAGGGCTGCGCCGTGAGTGCCGCCCTCTTTAGCATCGCTACGGGGCCGCTGCTTCGTCGCCTGGAGTTGACCCTCGGCGTGGGCAACGTCGTCGCCTACGCCGACGACATCGTCCTCCTTTTCCATCGCGACGAAGAATTCGAGCGGGTGGCGACCGTCCTCGAAGACTTCAAGCGGGCCTCAGGTATCGCCGTCAACCTCGGGAAGAGCGCGGGCCTTTGGTGCGGAGCCTGGCGCAACCGCGGCGACTCCCCTCTCGGCGCCTCCTGGTCGACCACCTCCATCAGGGTCCTCGGGCTCGACATCGCCCCCAGAAGCTCCATAGCCCATCAGGAGCAGCATCTTCTCGCCCTCCTGGAGTCCGCCTGCGCAGATGGATGCCCTTCACCCGCGGCCTATCCCTCGTCGGACGAGCTAGAGCGGCGAACTCGCTGGTGGCTCCACCATCCAGCATCACCTGCACGGGTACCTGCCATCACCCCCGACCATCGCCAAGCTGCAAGCCAGACTAGCGAGGTTCGTCTGGGGGCCCCGAGCACACGGCGTGGCTTCCCCGCCGCCGTCATGGCGAGGCCCGTAGCCATCGGAGGCCTCGGCCTCCTCGACCTGGCAACCCAACTCCAGCTCGCCTGCCTCAAGGGTGTGCAGGTCGCGCTCCGCGGAGGCAGGAACGGCTTCGACTGGCTGGTCGCCAGCGGCAGCGAGGCCTGGATCCGCCCTCCAAGATCCTGAGCCTCAATCACCGGGCGGTCCCTGCATCCCTGCTGCTGGACATCCCAATCATCGGTGGCTGCCGGTTCCTTCGCCCTCCCGACCCTCCTGGCCCCTGCCCGCTGGCGCGGAGCCCGAGTCCCGGGACCTTCTGACGCCCGCTGACGCCGCGGCCCTGGGCGCCTTCTGTCGGAGGCTGACCTCCGAGAACGCCGTGGGCTTCGGGGCGGAGTCTGGCACCCTCATCTAGCTCTCTAGCTGCGGCCGTGGTGCTGCGAGGGACGGCTACGCCGTTCCTCAACGGCCTCACGACCGCTCGGCCCGACGGGCCCTGGATCGCCCGCGCCTCGCCGCCACGCCCATCTCAAGGTTTACCTCGAGATGGTCGCCCACCATCGGTCCACCACCATCCAGGATCGACTGGGCCTCGCTGCGGCGCTGCGCCCACTCGGGCCACGAGGCTGACGCGGCCCTCAAGTTGGCCCTCCTCGCCTTGCCCCATCCGGCCCATCCTGCCTCGGTCGGCCCCTCCTGTCCTGCCTGCGGGTCCATCGACCGCTCCCTCGGCCACCGTTACTGGTGCTGCTGCTCCATCAGGCCTCTCATCAGAGAGGCCTTCAACATCATAGGGCGGCCCCCTGACCTGCAGCTTGGATCTTCGGCGGGTCCGGCCTTGAGGACGACGCCCCTTTCCATCCTGGCGTCGGCAAAGTTGCGAATTTATCGTTACTTTGTCCAGGTTGGGCTCGGAGAAGCGGTGGAGGACCCGCTCATCGCCTGGTCCAGGACCCTCCAGCGTCGAGGTTTCCTATCTTCATCCCCCTTGTAAAATATATGTAATATATATGTAAATCTTTCATTCATTCTTTTTGTATTTTTTTTCTTTTTCTTCTCTTTCGCTCTCTCTTTGATTGATTGATGTAATATTGTCTAAGATGACAATAAATATTTTTTAAATTGTCAATTGTCACACACCACACACACACACACATATACATTCATTTATATATATATATATAGATATTTAAAGCGCTATGTCCCCCTAGGGTCATTTGCGCTGTCATATATGTATGCCTTTACATTTGTCTATACATATATATATATGATAATTTAAACCAACAATCCTATGTTGTATAATGCTTATAACAAGATTGTGTTGTATATAGAAACATATCTATAAATAATTATACGCATAATTGACATGTGTCCTTGCATCACCATATGTAATGTACTGAGGATGAATAAATAAAACTATATAATAGATTAAAAACTGAGTTAAAAGCAAGATTGAGAGAATCACAAAGTAACTTCTAAAGATAGTTTGGAAGCCGACAGACCGGTGCCAGTGTCGATTAGCGGACACGTGCAGAAAGGCAATACTTCCTGGTCCCCTTCCTGGTCCAAAGAGTTGTATAAATAGGACCCCACTTAGCAAACAGCCAGTCTTCCAGTGAGTCGTTCGGTCAGCGTCACCCCTTATCGTCTCCAAGGACCAACTCATCGACCATGTAAAACAGTAAGAAATCTACTCTAGCTCCATCTTGCTCTTGGCTCGCTTTTTATCTATTCAAGGAACTTCCCTTCTACAACTGTGTCGCTTCGTTTTTTGTGTGTGTGTGGACATTCCCAAGCTTTTCCACTCTGCCTCGACCACGACTGCCTGGACCCTGTGAGAATTGTTAAAGATCCTACAAGGTGCAGAGAGGTACTGGAAAGCTCTCCACGCCCTGACTGTCCCTCTCGGTTACTACAGGTTTGACCCTCGGTTGCCACAGCTTATAGCGAGAGTCGACGAGGTACTACAAGAGTCAACCAGAACTTTCAACGTATTATCACAGAGAGTCGACAGGATAACCCAAACGAAGGACGCCATAGCAAAAAAGGTAAAAAGACTGTCTAGATAGGAAAAAGAGAAAGAGCAAGATGGAGGAACAAGCACGCCATTCCAACGAAACGACTAAGCGATCTCCCCTCAACGACACAACCGAAAATCCCGCAAAATAAGCCGGTGAGAAGTTACCCACCTTCGGCCTTACAACGCAACCATCCAAACGACATGCCACCATCGCCAAACAGAATCCACAAGCTTCTACAAGCTCTACATGGGACGCCTTCCACGTCATCAGAACAACAAACAAAGACCAAGTCTCCTGACTGAACAATCATAAAAACTGTGAGTTTTTAAAAAACTACTTAACTCTCTCCTCATGTTCACAACTTGATTCTCTATAAATTTAATGTTTATTTTCACTGTAATCATTTTAAATCAAATTTTACCATTTTTATAGCATTTCAATTCAAATTTTAATCTTGTACACCCTCATTTATCAATTTTTACTTTATTTTAAGCAACTTTTAAATTTTAATTCATTACTCTCAATTTTACATGGAAAAAAACTCATATTATATTTTAATTACTCGAATCCTATTTTCTAAACTTATTTGTGTGTTTCTCTTAATACCTTATTTTTATACCAAAAACACCAATGTCTTAATTAAATACACAAAACTTTGCAAAAATCATTGTTATGTTCACTATTTTATGTACACGCCCCATTCAAATTATAAGTCACTATCATACCATTGCCCTTTTACAAGTATAATTTTCGCACTACCATAATTAACAATTTAAAAAATATATTCAAATTTTAATAAACATAGATGAAACGCATTTTTTTTAATACAAAAATCGAAAGATACAATATCTTCAAAAGCACAACTAGAAATGTAACTGTTCTTCCCCAAAACAAGTTTAAAATGCCAGCATAGCTACACTCCCTCGTCCTTTTCTTTTTACATGCATAATTATTAATAATTCACACATCTCTCGGAACGAACTTCAACACATTCCCACATCACTTTCTCCAATTGGCCACCAGCTATTAACGCGCGATTTAACAACACGTCCAATTCGAGCCACACGAGCTCCATATCGGCGCGAACAAAAAATTTCGCAATAAACATACCACCTCTATAACAATCTGAAATTTCTCGATGTGTTTTGTACAACCACCACCAATGACTAATAAATTTGTTATTCATTCGGAAACAAGTTAGATGCTGTGCCAAAAACAAAGACTTCACGTGACACCTTTCTATTCAATTCACTCACTAGTGTCACACAGCGCATCACAACATTTTTCTCACTTAACAGGCCACAAAGACGCCTTCATGCCTGTAACACTTAACACCCCAAAGCGTGTCTCTACGTCGAAAGTCGCACTTTTACGCACATCTAAACCTGACATCATTGAATAACATTTTTTTTTTAAAGTCCGCAACATCGTCGAAGCACAACACTTACGGACACCAAGAGAACTATATTTTCAATTAGGCCAGAAACCAAGTACCCACTGTGCTCAGAGATTTTCTTCCAGCCAGCAGGATGATTCACCACACCGCCAGCAAATAAACAACCCAGCTATGTCGGTCGGCATCAAAGGGACATGACACATGTTGATATGGACACCAGTTTCAGCCGCCATGTTAACATGACACCTCCAGTTCGCTAGGGTATGCTAGACTTTCGTGTCCACCAGATTAAAAGGATAGGAAAGTTATATAAAATCCCTTTTATAGCAAGTCTTATTTTTATAAGGTTATCGATCCTGTAAATGACACCATATTATACCCTCCTAAAAGACAATTAAATCCCCAAAATGGCGCCCATCGCCACGACAATATTCCAATCTTCAACACTCTTCATTGTCATCATTCAATATAAGGCTTTTGGGTTACGCTTTACGCTTTTAATACGAACAAACACAACATTACCGGCTCTCTCGTTAGGAATAAAAAAGGATTAACCTCTCATTTCTCCATATGTAACGCAATGTTACATGGAAAAAAGATCTGTTAAATTAATATTTTAAATTATTTTTTCCCAAACGTAACAAGCTGGCGTTTGGGGTAGGCTCACCTAAAAATTTTGCAGACCTACTGCATAAAAACGCTCTGCAATCTTTTTAGCGCCTAAGACATGCACTACATTACATGTACCTAAAAGTCCCATCTTCCACTACACTGACATCATTTTAGGGATCAAGATCGCTCCCCGTCTGGTCTCACATAATATAATCGGGAAGATCTGGCAAAGGCCAACTTCTCAGACTGGACCAAAGCGACTTAGGGCCACATTGCCTCCCCGTAGACCAAAACTAAATACATTAATAATCTTGCACCTACACCTGGACATTGTTGTGTAAATATGTTCCTTTTTTTCAGGAACGAATATTTTTTGTTTTCATTTAACTTTTTTTCAAAAGAGACAATTTTTGTTCCATTTTTCACTGCTTAACATTTATCTAATCATTAATATCCTTTAATTATATTATTAACTTTGTATAAAATCTTGAATAATTATTTTTATTTTTTACTTTTCAATTATATAATCAAATTTTTATTCCAACATTATTTTAACAACTTTATTTTAACAATTTTATTTTTTATGATATTATTTTAGTATGACAAAACATTTAATTGTTTCAATAATCATTTTTAATTCATTATTATATCTTTTATATATCACATGTTTGATCCTATCCACTTACACTTTTTATCCGCAATCATATTTCTACCTTTTTATTCACTATATTTTGTTTAAATAACTTTATTATATGACAACGTTTATTTATCATCAACTATCGGGCATACAACAATCGTTTTCGACCATCCACTCACTCACTAACCACTTCCCTATACTTTGTCATCACTACCTATTTCAGCCATTGCTTCAAACCATCGTAGAAACGACAGTACTGCTTGACAATATTTATTTTTTGATTTCGTAATTCAACAAACTCTTTGAGACACAGTTCCCCAGACTTACAAATCCAAACTTCTGGTCTGAACACGTTTCAAAAGTTTATTTCAATCATCCGCAGAGTACATCACCAACGCATGCACAAAGCGTTCACTTTTTTCACACTTTCAATCAGCTAGCGGACCACAATCAACCTTTGATTTCAAGTCAAGTCAGACCACCTACTGTCGATACAACAATTCTACTTATCGCATGGCTCTACCACCCCTTTCGATCATATTAATTCTTTTCTTCAACAACTTTTCAACCCAATAACCCTACAATCGTGACAAAGCACTGTAACCTTATACAGGATAACAGGTGAAACATTGCCTAGGAAGACGCACAAGTCTATATCCTCGCTTTGCACCTGGATCTCAGTATTTGATTGTCTGTGCAACACTTACAATTGCATATTCTTCAACCCCTAACCCTTTCCAACGCCCGCCAACAATCTTTTTAGAAATCATTTTTTTATCATCATTATTTTTTAGCAAACAAGTTTTAATCTACAGTTCTCTTTATAATGAATATCATAACTTTTAAATTAAACATAAGTTTTTATTTTTATAATTTTCAGATATATCCAAATAAACATCTTGTTATAGCCCTTTACCCTCACAGTTTTAATTAATTAAAATAAATTTTAATTACTTACCTGTGTTAGAGAGGCTTTACCCGCTTAAACCCAGATAAACCCTTTCACTCCCGGGGCCCATCTATGATAATTTAAACCAACAATCCTATGTTGTATAATGCTTATAACAAGATTGTGTTGTATATAGAAACATATCTATAAATAATTATACGCATAATTGACATGTGTCCTTGCATCACCATATGTAATGTACTGAGGATGAATAAATAAAACTATATAATAGATTAAAAACTGAGTTAAAAGCAAGATTGAGAGAATCACAAAGTAACTTCTAAAGATAGTTTGGAAGCCGACAGACCGGTGCAGTGTCGATTAGCGGACACGTGCAGAAAGGCAATACTTCCTGGTCCCCTTCCTGTCCAAAGAGTTGTATAAATAGGACCCCTTAGCAACAGCCAGTCTTCCAGTGAGTCGTTCGGTCAGCGTCACCCCTTATCGTCTCCAAGGACCAACTCATCGACCATGTAAAACAGTAAGAAATCTACTCTAGCTCCATCTTGCTCGCTTTTTATCTATTCAAGGAACTTCCCTTCTACAACTGTGTCGCTTCGTTTTTTGTGTGTGTGTGGACATTCCCAAGCTTTTCCACTCTGCCTCGACCACGACTGCCTGTACCCTGTGAGAACTGTTAAATATCCTACAAGGTGCAGAGAGGTACTGGAAAACTCTCCACGCCCTGACTGTCCCTCTCGGTTACTACAGGTTTGACCCTCGGTTGCCACAGCTTATAGCGAGAGTCGACGAGGTACTACAAGAGTCAACCAGAACTTTCAACGTATTATCACATATATATAATAATTTTAGGCCGTGAATAGAATAGTCATATGATGAGAAGGAGAGAAAAAAACGAGAAAAGAGCTGTGTACAAAATAAATAAGTGTCTGGTAATATGTACAATAAAAATAATAATTTAAAATAATAAATAGTTTAAAGATATCTCATATATCACTTTTAAAACTTTATATTCTTTATATAACCTATAACTTAATCACTAAATGAATTTCTTCCAATATAATTGTCTTATCGTAAAGATTGAGGTTACCTGGCCGGCGGCATTCATAGTTCTCAAATAAAAGACACTACGGCCAGTAAATCTTTTTATTGTCTCGACGTTTCGACAAAAATATTTTGTCCTCGTCAGGAGCGAACACAAATTAAAACATTTGGCAAAGCTTAGAAATTATTTTTTATTATAATAAAAAATAATTTCTAACACTTTGCCAAATGTTTTAATTTGTGTTCGCTCCTGACGAGGACAAAATATTTTTGTCCGCGAGACAATAAAAAGATTTACTCCGTAGTGTCTTTTATTTGAAGAACTATGAATGCCGCCGGCCATAACCTCAATCTTACGATAAGACAATTATATTGGAAGAAATTCATTTAGTGATTAATTATAGGTTATATAAAAGAATATAAAGTTTTAAAAATATATGAGATATCTTAAACTATTTATTATTTTAAATTATTATTTTATTGTACATATTACCAGACACTTATTTATTTTGTACACAGCTTCCTCGTTTTTTCTCTCCTTCTCATCATATGACTATTCTATTCACGGCCTAAAATTATTATATAATATGTGATAATACGTTGAAAGTTCTGTTGACTCTTGTAGTACCTCGTCGACTCTCGCTATAAGCTGTGGCAACCGAGGTCAAACCTGTAGTAACCGAGAGGGACAGTCAGGGCGTGGAGAGTTTTCCAGTACCTCTCTGCACCTTGTAGGATATTTAACAGTTCTCACAGGGTACAGCAGTCGTGGTCGAGGCAGAGTGGAAAAGCTTGGGAATGTCCACACACACCAAAAAACGAAGCGACACAGTTGTAGAAGGGAAGTTCCTTGAATAGATAAAAAGCGAGCCAAGAGCAAGATGGAGCTAGAGTAGATTTCTTACTGTTTTACATGGTCGATGAGTTGGTCCTTGGAGACGATAAGGGTGACGCTGACCGAACGACTCACTGGAAGACTGGCTGTTGCTAAGTGGGTCCTATTTACAACTCTTTGGACCAGGAAGGGGACCAGGAAGTATTGCCTTTCTGCACGTGTCCGCTAATCGACACTGGCACCGTCTGTCGGCTCCCAAACTATCTTTAGAAGTTAATTTGTGATTCTCTCAATCTTGCTTTTAACTCAGTTTTTAATCTATTATATAGTTTTATTTATTCATCCTCAGTACATTACATATGGTGATGCAAGGACACATGTCAATTATGCGTATAATTATTTATAGATATGTTTCTATATACACACAATCTTGTTATAAGCATTATACAACATAGGATTGTTGGTTTAAATTATCATAGATGGCCCCGGAGTGAAAGGGTTTATCTGGGTTTAAGCGGGTAAAGCCTCTCTAACACAGGTAAGTAATTAAAATTTAATTTTAATTAATTAAAACTGTGAGGGTAAAGGGCTATAACAAGATGTTTATTTGGATATATCTGAAAATTATAAAAATAAAACTTATGTTTAATTTAAAAGTTTATGATATTCATTATAAAGAGAACTGTAATTAAAACTTTGTTTGCTAAAAATAATGATGATAAAAAAATATTCTAAAAGATTGTTGGCGGGCGTGGAAAGGGTTAGGGGTTGAAGAATATGCAATTGTAAGTGTTGCACAGACAATCAAATACTGAGATCCAGGTGCAAAGCGAGGATATAGACTTGTGCGTCTTCCTAGGCATGTTTCACCTGTTATCCTGTATAAGGTTACAGTGCTTTGTCACGATTGTAGGGTTATTGGTTGAAAAGTTGTTGAAGAAAAGAATTAATATGATCGAAAGGGGTGGTAGAGCCATGCGATAAGTAGAATTGTTGTATCGACAGTAGGTGGTCTGACTTGACTTGAAATCAAAGGTTGATTGTGGTCCGCTAGAGCTGAAAAAATTGAAAGTTGAAAAAAGTGAACGCTTTGTGCATGCGTTGGTGATGTACTCTGCGGATGATTGAAATAAACTTTTGAAACGTGTTCAGACCAGAAGTTTGGATTTGTAAGTCTGGGAACCGTTTTTACTCAAAGAGTTTGTTGAATTACGAAATCAAAAAATAAATATTGTCAAGCAGTACTGTCGTTTCTACGATGGTTTGAAGCAATGGCTGAAATAGGTAGTGATGACAAAGTATAGGGAAGTGGTTAGTGAGTAGGATGGTCGAAAACGATTGTTGTATGCCCGATAGTTGATGATAAATAAACGTTGTCATATAATAAAGTTATTTAAACAAAAATAGTGAATAAAAAGGTAGAAATATGATTGCGGATAAAAAGTGTAAGTGGATAGGATCAAACATGTGATATATAAAAGATATAATAATGAATTAAAAATGATTATTGAAACAATTAAATGTTTTGTCATACTAAAATAATATCATAAAAAATAAAATTGTTAAAATAAAGTTGTTAAAATAATGTTGGAATAAAAATTTGATTATATAATTGAAAAGTAAAAATAAAAATAATTATTCAAGATTTTATACAAAGTTATAATATAATTAAAGGATATTAATGATTAGATAAATGTTAAGCAGTGAAAAATGGAACAAAAATTGTCTCTTTGAAAAAAAGTTAAAAGAAAACAAAAATATTCGTTCCTGAAAAAAAGGAACATATTTACACACAATGTCCAGGTGTAGGTGCAAGATTATTAATGTATTTAGTTTGGTCTACGGGGAGGCAATGTGGCCCTATGTCGCTTTGGTCCAGTCTGAGAGTTGGCCTTTGCCAGATCTTCCCGATTATATTATGTGAGACCAGACGGGGAGCGATCTTGATCCCTAAAATGATGTCAGTGTAGTGGAAGATGGGACTTTTAGGTACATGTAATGTAGTGCATGTCTTAGGCGCTAAAAAGATTGCAGAGCGTTTTATGCAGTAGGTCTGCAAAATTTTTAGGTGAGCCTACCCAAACGCCAGCTTGTTACGTTTGGGAAAAATAATTTAAAATATTAATTTAACAGATCTTTTTTCCATGTAACATTGCGTTACATATGGAGAAATGAGAGGTTAAATCCTTTTTTATTCCTAACGAGAGAGCCGGTAATGTTGTGTTTGTTCGTATTAAAAGCGTAAAGCGTACCCAAAAGCCTTATAATTGAATGATTGACAATGAAGAGTGTTGAAGATTGGAATATTGTCGTGGCGATGGGCGCCATTTTGGGGATTTAATTGCCTTTTAGGAGGGTATAATATGGTGTCATTTACAGGATCGATAACCTTATAAAAATAAGACTTGCTATAAAAGGGATTTTATATAACTTTCCTATCCTTTTAATCTGGTGGACACGAAAGTCTAGCATACCCTAGCGAACTGGAGGTGTCATGTTAACATGGCGGCTGAAACTGGTGTCCATATCAACATGTGTCATGTCCTTTGATGCCGACCGACATAGCTGGGTTGTTTATTTGCTGGCGGTGTGGTGAATCATCCTGCTGGCTGGAAGAAAATCTCTGAGCACAGTGGTACTTGGTTTCTGGCCTAATTGAAAATATAGTCTCTTGGTTCCGTAAGTGTTGTGCTTCGACGATGTTGCGGACTTTAAAAAAAAATGTTATTCAATGATGTCAGGTTTAGATGTGCGTAAAAGTGCGACTTTCGACGTAGAGACACGCTTTGGGGTGTTAAGTGTTACAGGCATGAAGGCGTCTTTGTGGCCTGTTAAGAGAGAAAATGTTGTGATGCGCTGTGTGACACTAGTGAGTGAATTGAATAGAAAGGTGTCACGTGAAGTCTTTGTTTTTGGCACAGCATCTAACTTGTTTCCGAATGAATAACAAATTTATTAGTCATTGGTGGTGGTTGTACAAAACACATCGAGAAATTTCAGATTGTTATAGAGGTGGTATGTTTATTGCGAAATTTTTTGTTCGCGCCGATATGGAGCTCGTGTGGCTCGAAATTGGACGTGTTGTTAAATCGCGCGTTAATAGCTGGTGGCCAATTGGAGAAAGTGATGTGGGAATGTGTTGAAGTTCGTTCCGAGAGATGTGTGAATTATTAATAATTATGCATGTAAAAAAAAAGGACGAGGGAGTGTAGCTATGCTGGCATTTTAAACTTGTTTTGGGAAGAACAGTTACATTTCTAGTTGTGCTTTTGAAGATATTGTATCTTTCGATTTTGTATTAAAAAAATGCGTTTCATCTATGTTTATTAAAATTTGAATATATTTTTTAAATTGTTAATTATGGTAGTGCGAAAATTATACTTGTAAAAGGGCAATGGTATGATAGTGACTTATAATTTGAATGGGGCGTGTACATAAAATAGTGAACATAACAATGATTTTTGCAAAGTTTTGTGTATTTAATTAAGACATTGTTTTTTGGTATAAAAATAAGGTATTAAGAGAAACACACAAATAAGTTTAGAAAATAGGATTCGAGTAATTAAAATATAATAGTTTTTTTCCATGTAAAATTGAGAGTAATGAATTAAAATTTAAAAGTTGCTTAAAATAAAGTAAAAAATTGATAAATGAGGGTGTACAAGATTTAAAATTTGAATTGAAATGCTATAAAAATGGTAAAATTTGATTTAAAATGATTACAGTGAAAATAAACATTAAATTTATAGAGAATCAAGTTGTGAACATGAGGAGAGAGTTAAGTAGTTTTTTAAAAACTCACAGTTTTTATGATTGTTCAGTCAGGAGACTTGGTCTTTGTTTGTTGTTCTGATGACGTGGAAGGCGTCCCATGTAGAGCTTGTAGAAGCTTGTGGATTCTGTTTGGCGATGGTGGCATGTCGTTTGGATGGTTGCGTTGTAAGGCCGAAGGTGGGTAACTTCTCACCGGCTTATTTTGCGGGATTTTCGGTTGTGTCGTTGAGGGGAGATCGCTTAGTCGTTTCGTTGGAATGGCGTGCTTGTTCCTCCATCTTGCTCTTTCTCTTTTTCCTATCTAGACAGTCTTTTTACCTTTTTTGCTATGGCGTCCTTCGTTTGGGTTATCCTGTCGACTCTCTGTGATAATACGTTGAAAGTTCTGGTTGACTCTTGTAGTACCTCGTCGACTCTCGCTATAAGCTGTGGCAACCGAGGGTCAAACCTGTAGTAACCGAGAGGGACAGTCAGGGCGTGGAGAGCTTTCCAGTACCTCTCTGCACCTTGTAGGATCTTTAACAATTCTCACAGGGTCCAGGCAGTCGTGGTCGAGGCAGAGTGGAAAAGCTTGGGAATGTCCACACACACACAAAAAACGAAGCGACACAGTTGTAGAAGGGAAGTTCCTTGAATAGATAAAAAGCGAGCCAAGAGCAAGATGGAGCTAGAGTAGATTTCTTACTGTTTTACATGGTCGATGAGTTTCCTTGGAGACGATAAGGGGTACGCTGACCGAACGACTCACTGGAAGACTGGCTGTTGCTAAGTGGGGTCCTATTTATACAACTCTTTGGACCAGGAAGGGGACCAGGAAGTATTGCCTTTCTGCACGTGTCCGCTAATCGACACTGGCACCGGTCTGTCGGCTTCCAAACTATCTTTAGAAGTTACTTTGTGATTCTCTCAATCTTGCTTTTAACTCAGTTTTTAATCTATTATATAGTTTTATTTATTCATCCTCAGTACATTACATATGGTGATGCAAGGACACATGTCAATTATGCGTATAATTATTTATAGATATGTTCTATATACAACACAATCTTGTTATAAGCATTATACAACATAGGATTGTTGGTTTAAATTATCATATATATATATGTATAGACAAATGTAAAGGCATACATATATGACAGCGCAAATGACCCTAGGGGGACATAGCGCTTTAAATATCTATATATATATATATATAAATGAATGTATATGTGTGTGTGTGTGTGTGTGTGACAATTGACAATTAAAAATATTTATTGTCATCTTAGACAATATTACATCAATCAATCAAAGAGAGAGCGAAAGAGAAGAAAAAGAAAAAAAAATACAAAAAGAATGAATGAAAGATTTACATATATATTACATATATTTTACAAGGGGGATGAAGATAGGAAACCTCGACGCTGGAGGGTCCTGGACCAGGCGATGAGCGGTCCTCCACCGCTTCTCCGAGCCCAACCTGGACAAAGTAACGATAAATTCGCAACTTTGCCGACGCCAGGATGGAAAGGGCGTCGTCCTCAAGGCCGGACCCGCCGAAGATCCAAGCCTGCAGGTCAGGGGGCCGCCCTATGATGTTGAAGGCCTCTCTGATGAGAGGCCTGATGGAGCAGCAGCACCAGTAACGGTGGCCGAGGGAGCGGTCGATGGACCCGCAGGCAGGACAGGAGGGGCCGACCGAGGCAGGATGGGCCGGATGGGGCAAGGCGAGGAGGGCCAACTTGAGGGCCGCGTCAGCCTCGTGGCCCGAGTGGGCGCAGCGCCGCAGCGAGGCCCAGTCGATCCTGGATGGTGGTGGACCGATGGTGGGCGACCATCTCGAGGTAAACCTTGAGATGGGCGTGGCGGCGAGGCGCGGGCGATCCAGGGCCCGTCGGGCCGAGCGGGTCGTGAGGCCGTTGAGGAACGGCGTAGCCGTCCCTCGCAGCACCACGGCCGCAGCTAGAGAGCTAGATGAGGGTGCAGACTCCGCCCCGAAGCCCACGGCGTTCTCGGAGGTCACCTCCGACAGAAGGCGCCCAGGGCCGCGGCGTCAGCGGGCGTCAGAAGGTCCCGGACTCGGGCTCCGCGCCAGCGGGCAGGGGCCAGGAGGTCGGGAGGGCGAAGGAACCGGCAGCCACCGATGATTGGGATGTCCAGCAGCAGGATGCAGGGACCGCCCTGATTGAGGCTCAGGATCTTGGAGGGCGGATCCAGGCCTCGCTGCCGCTGGCGACCAGCCAGTCGAAGCCGTTCCTGCCTCGCGGAGCGCGACCATGCACACCCTTGAGGCAGGCGAGCTGGAGTTGGGTTGCAGGTCGAGGAGGCCGAGGCCTCCGATGGCTACGGGCCTCGCCATGACGGCGGCGGAAGCCACGCCGTGTGCTCGGGCCCCCAGACGAACCTCGCTAGTCTGGCTTGCAGCTTGGCGATGGTCGGGGGTGATGGCAGGTACCCGTGCAGGTGATGCTGGATGGTGGAGCCACCAGCGAGTTCGCCGCTCTAGCTCGTCCGACGAGGGGATAGGCCGCGGGTGAAGGGCATCCATCTGCGGCAGGCGGACTCCAGGAGGGCGAGAAGATGCTGCTCCTGATGGGCTATGGAGCTTCTGGGGCGATGTCGAGCCCGAGGGACCCTGATGGAGGTGGTCGACCAGGAGGCGCCGAGAGGGAGTCGCCGCGGTTTGCGCCAGGCTCCGCACCAAAGGCCCCGCGCTCTTCCCGAGGTTGACGGCGATACCTGAGGCCCGCTTGAAGTCTTCGAGGACGGTCGCCACCCTCGAATTCTTCGTCGCGATGGAAAAGGAGGACGATGTCGTCGGCGTAGGCGACGACGTTGCCGCACGCCGAGGGTCCAACTCCAGGCGACGAAGCAGCGGCCCCTAGCGATGCTAAAGAGGGGCGCACTCACGGCGCAGCCCTGTCTTAGGCCGTTGAGGAGGGGAAGGCGGTGGTGTGAAAGCCTCCAGCCCGGATCGTTGCGTCCGCCCCGGCATACAAGATGTTAATCCAGCCCATGAAGGCGGGGCGGAGGTGGAGGGACGTCATCAGGGACTCCAGGAAGCCGCGGTCCAGGGAATCGAAGGCGGACTCCAAGTCGACGCCCATGACGGCCAGCGGCGAGCCCATGGCGGTTGCTTCTCAACAGCATCGTCACCTTGCGATGTTCCAGGACGGGGGACCTCCAGGGACGGCGTAAGTCTGGCATTCCGGCACAAGGGTCCGCAGTGGGCTTGAGGCGCCGGTGAAGGATGGCGGCCAGGACCCTGTAGTCGGCCGAGGCAGCGCGACGGGCCTGTAGCCGTCAAGGCCGCGACCTCCGCGGGCCTTGGGGCACGAGGCAGATGGAGCTGCGCCGCGTCGACGGAGGTAGGGCACCGCGGAGCCGTGAAGCCGCGAACACCCGGGCCAGAGCTTCCGCGAAGAAGTCCTCGTTGAAGGCGACGAGGAGTTCGCACGGCAAGCCGTCCCCGGGGGCCCTTTCCCGCGAGGGGTGCTCGATGGCGTTGGCGATTCGCTGGGGGCTGATGGGCCGGCGTGGAGCGGGTCCTCCTCACTCAGCTCGCAGGTGGGGTGGGGCGCGCTGCTGGCGATGAAGGCAGCTCCCGCAGCTGGATCGGTGGTGGACGGGCGAAGCGGGGCCGGAAGGGTCGGAACGCCCTCCGCCGAAGCTCGGGGCCCTCGATGACGTTATCATCGTCGTCCCTGATGACGCTGACCGGGCGTCGGAGGCGGATGGCGCGTGCCAGGTCCAGCAGCGATGGGTAGTGCGGCCCTAGTGGAAGAGGCCTCGAGCTGCGCCGCGATGTAACGTCTCGCCCGGTAGACGTAGCTGTCGCTGGCAGCGTGGCTGGGTCTGCAGGGATCTGGCCTCCGCCAGCAGCCCGGCCTTGATGGAGGTCCACCTATCCCAGAAGGTCCCGTCGTCGTCATCGTGCGCTGCGCTTCCTCCAAACTCCCGATGTAGCCAGCCAAGGATGTTCGAGAGCAAGCCCGAGCGGAGAATCGCGGCCAAGCGAGGCTGGTGGGGGAGAGTCGTCGGTGGTGGGCGGCCCACCTGGAGCAGCACGAGGCGTGGCCGAGAGGTGGTAGTGCTGGTAGCGTAGATGGACACGCGATCCAGGACTCCAGCAGGGACGAGTATCCGGTCCAGGCGTTCGATTCGACTTGGTCGCCGTGCATGGCGACTCTGGTGGGCAGGTGGGCGCGTCGAACTGGTGGCCACGTCGACCAGCGCGGCCAGGTCCAGAAGAGCGGCAGGGCATCTGACGATGATGATGATGAGGGCCCCCGATCCTGATATAAAATC
>CP092869.1:73105783-73324084 GCA_030710605.1 Cordylochernes scorpioides
CCTCAAGTAGTAGTTCTGCCTCTTGGACGAGAGCCAGCATCCGTCCTCTGGTGGCCATCTGTATTTTTTCGGGGGTGTCCAGGCTGGTGTCGGCAGTGATCGCCTCGAAGGTTCGGCACCCAAAGTTGAACAAGTTCGCTGTGCTGTTGAACTTAAATTGATGATGGGAAGACGGGAGGAGGTCTTCGTCCTCAGGACGCGGCCGCTTTTTGTTGGTCTGCTGACTTCCTCCACCACCACTACCATCATACTGGTTCGACTCCATCAATAAAAAAAAAAAAAAAAACAGACAAAGAGATTGTCTTCGCTGAAAGGAGACCTACTTAGTCACCTCAAAGAGGTGATTACTTCTGGCAGTATCCCGCAGCCTTACCACTGGTGGGGGGACAGTTGGGACTGACCAGAAGCGTGCGCTCTGACTGACTGTGCTGTGCTCCACTCGCAATACCATAGCCCCCTTATATATACAAACATGGCCACATTCGTGAAAATGTTTGTCAATATAATTTTGACACCTGATTTAGTCATGTTTTTAGGTGACCTTTCATTCTATACTTTACTGTACTTAAAACTCTAATACTCTGTTGATAGAGCAAAACTATTGAAAGTATAAACAATTCTATATTATTTCTATATAAATAGTTATTCTGTGATTTTTATTAGTTTTTTAATATTTGACCATTGTCATCTGTGCTAATTAGAGTATCTCTACAAGGTAAGGTTTAGATCATCAAATGTGATTAGCTTTAAAAAATAATAATAACAATATCTTTTGAAGACAGAGGTTGCCTGGCCGGCATTCATATTTCTAATATAATAGAATAATAATAAAAAACTTTATCTGGCTGAAGTGTCTATTATTTTATTAATAATTGCTTATTACTGGTACTATTACTGTTATTCCTGCATGTACCTTACATTTCTATACTTGGAGAATCTGTATAAGACTAAAAGTTCTTAATGAAAGCTTTTTGTTGTTGTTATTCCTGTATGTACTCTACATTTCTGCTTGGAGAATCTGTATAAGACTAAAAGGTCTTAATAAAGCTTTTTGTTGTTGTTTGTTGTTGTTATTCTTGCATGTATCCTACATTTTTATACTTGAAGAATCTGTATAAGATTAAAAGGTCTTAATACAGCTTTTTGTTGTTGTTGTTGGTAATGTTTAGGTGAGAATTACGTTTACATAGTTTCATATTGCCTTTGCAACTGTTTTTCGTTTTCCCTTCCTTGTATAATTAATTGACTTAAAAAAGGTTATTCGATATCATAAAAGGTTTACCTTTTTTCTTCTTCCATCCTCTGAATTCTTCCAAGAAAAATCTACCTTAATAGGGAAGGCTGTTGTCTTAATTTTATCTTATCATGTTCTCCTGTAGACATTCTTTCAGGTTCTAAATATAGAGAGATTCCTATTGGATATTTAAAAAAGTAACTTATCCCTGGAAGCCTGTTGTCTTCACCATAAGGATCACTATACTTATGCCCATAGTGTCATGTACGCCATCTCTTAGGCAATAAAATTCTCCTTTTTTCTTCATCATCTTGTGGAACGGGTCAAGAAATGACTTTCAAGTGCATTCAATAACGACCCTTTGTCTTTTTGTGGAACATCCCCAGTAGTTAACGTAAGAATTTGCTTGTCCAGTAACCCAACAGAACTACCTGGCTCCCATCCACCAGACATCACAGTTTTCCAGACCCGGCCCGTACTCTTTAAAAATCCTGACTTCAACTGACCCAGTTGATGGACCTCAGCAATGGTCCCACTCCAGGAATACGGAGGAGCTGTGTCTGTACTCATGTTAGAGTTGGCAGCAAAGGCTTCCATGTTAGGAACAGCCTCAAATTACAGGCAAAGTCAGACTTTCACCAAAGTGTGCCTGGATCATGGTGCCATGATCAACGAAAGCTGCACCCCTACACCCCATTCCATGAGATCATGAACTCATCGAATTCGTGTAATATTTACACAAGGGGTTAAGAAACAACAATAACAACTTGTAAGTGCCTCTAAACATTCTACTTCCTCGTAGACACCGTCCAGTACCATTCAACTTCAAACAAAAATATTCTTTAAACAATACCACAAATTTCTGGAGGAGTTTCTTTTCATTCCATCAACGCAGTCTCAAGCCCCCAGGCATCTCTGCCCTTCCACAGGGGAACATCTTTCCAGTTGGTCTCGAGGACCACGCCATCTCCTCAGTGGAGAAGTACGCGATCTACGTATTCTTCGTAGATGTCGAAATACGTGGTGTCGCTGGAGACCCGCTGGCGATTCTCCACCAAACTCTGCAGCGGTGGCAGAGGCGCCATTGTACATAGTGTATATAATGCATATTATATATTTTTAAACAGTACAGACTGTGCACTTTGCATTTATTGGTAAGATGTCAATAAAATTATTTTAATTGTCTACAGGGGAACATAAATAAACGAATAAAAAGCCGTCTGGTGCTAAACTATTACAAACATTTTGTAGTTGTAAAAGAATTTATAAATTACTTTCAAGTTAATTGTGAAATATATTGATAAAGAGGGAGCAATCCTTCGAAATATTTTGAGAAAAATGGTTATTCTTTCTCAGATCCAGCACGCCTTTTTTATAAAAATATATTTAATGGATTGCCTTTTGATTCAAACAATTTCTCAGTATTGTTACCAACCAACTATACAAGGTATATCCCATAAGTTCCCGGACTGGATCCATAAAAAAAGGTAAGATATATATATTTTTTAATTATTAAAACTTTTCAAAGTAATCCCCCCTTTGCTTCAACGCACCAGCGCCATCGTTTCTCCCAATTGTCGAAAGAGTTTTTATAGGCCTCTTTTGGAATGCTCTTCAATGCCAACAGCGATTTTTCTATTATGTCATCCCTGGTGTCAAAATGTCTTCCTTTTAGAACTGCTTTAAGTTTGGGGAACAGGAAAAGTCATTTGGTGCAATGTTTGGGGAATAAGGTGGTTGAGGTAGTTTGTTATTTGGATCTAAGAAAAAGACAAACAACCACTTAGAGAGATATTGGGCTATGAAACTCTTGATCACCCATCATACTCGCCCGACCTTTCGCCTACCGACTACCACTTTTTAAGCACCTCGCCAACTTCCTGGGTGAGAAATGCTTTAAAAACCAAGATGATGCCGAAACGGCCTTCAATGAACCCATAGCCTCCAGAACTCCAGAATTTTATAAAACTGGAATATACCAGCTCTCGTTGGCAAAGATGTATCGATGGTTTTTATTTTGATTAATAAAGGTTTGCTTGTAACGAGTTATTGCTAGTTGTCACTACAAATCGGCTATTATTTTTGCATCAACCCAATATTTATAACTAAAGATCTGAAGCGCAGAACGAAAAGGATCACTTGTGTCCCTGATGTTCAAGTGAAGATAAGACTACTACTCCTTTTAGAGTTAGGAGCTCAAAGATTCTGTGATCTAACTGGAAAATTCCTTTATTTTCAATTATCTTGAAAACCATTAACGTTATTCTGCCTAAAATACACAACTTCCATACTGGATTACACTAATATTTACATATTTTAATTACATAACCAAACTCAGCCGATGTCAATATGCAAATAAATAACGCTAAATAGTAATTTATTTAACTAAAATGTTTCGTATAATACCTTAGTTTTTTTTTTTACCAAAATAACATTTCTCACGTCGACAACGAAGTAAAAAATAATCTATTGCCTATTAGTTTGCAACCTCAAACTAAATTTTTTATTTACAAATCAGAATGCTTTACTATAAACAGATCAAGAGGGAAATATGTAACTATGTTGCCTGGTTATTGATCCTCAGCAGAACAGTTTAAGCCTAACTATGCAAATTTTTATTCCAATAAATTTGCTGATGGGTGGTGCTATTCAAGAATTATTTGCATATTTATCTTTCTCGACTTGCTGTAAATATGTAACTGTGGTAATCATCTGAGTGTGCAAATCAACTACTATGTGACTGGAGGAAACCAGAAACGTCTAATCAAAAAGCAACTAGCAGTTTATATATATGAAAAAAAGCCATCGTTGCCAAGTGATTATGTAATTAAATCATCAGAAGGAATTTACATATTTAGCGGCCGCCATTTGATTTCTAAATATCGCAGAGATATAATCGGCGAACAATTATTTCTTCCCCATCAAAATTTAATTAACCGAAGCTATCTATCTTGTGTTAAAAACATCGGGCAACGCTGACAATTTGACGAATTGATGTACTTAAAAACCAAAAATTAAAAAAGATTTCGCAGAAACTTCTCTAAAACTTTTTTTTTCATTAATTTTATTGGCTCCCTATTATTTTCTGATCTTCTGGTTAAAAATTTGTCCATTAACTTATTAATTTTGACGGATTAAAAATTTCGTCTGCCTTTTAATTTTTTTCTATTCTTTTGGAAAAATTAATATTTTAGATCGTTAATGAATAACGAATGCAAATTGTTTTTTACTCGATGATTGAAAAGTCGATTGTGGCAGTTCATTGGTTATTGAAATAATGACGTCATTGACTTTTTTTTTTATTGGCAGACGAACAATTTAGTTTTTAATTTGCCCTGTATTTGCATATAATGATTGTTTATTGAAAAATCGTGATTTGGCTATTAGTATGATGGATCAAATGGCCTTATTTGGTACAATCTGCACTTCCTAAATTACATAGAGAAAATTACTTCACATTAGAATCCTCTATTGATGGGAAACTATTCTTTTGAACATTTTTCATTTTTTTGACTATGTGGACCAATAAACAATCGCTATTACTATAGACAAAAAAAAAATCAGTACAACATATTTATACAAGCTCTCTTATTCTCTTTCTTCTATACAGGTATTCTCTAATATAAAAGGAATATATTGTTACACCAGGTTGCGGCTTGGCAGACTCTTCAACCTTGATTCTCTCCTGTGCCGGGTCTCGTATCTTACCAGAGCGTATTTCAACCATCCTACAAATTTATATAAGGGAATAATGAGATAACTTTAAGTAACCTCCAGAATAATTTATTTATTTCTCACATCAAAGAGAGCAGTGAAGTCACACAGTGTTAACAAATTACAAATGGTGATTTTATAATACATATATTCTGTTTATAATACATATATTCTGTTTAATAAAATAAATAAATATAAAATATAAATTTGAATTTAATATATATGAAAAATAATTTTAAAGAGCCACAAAAAAAAAGTCCATGCCAATAATAAATAACTTTTTTTGTTTATCCCTAGTACACGTGGTACAGGCCATGATAATCATAGTGGGTAGAGGTAGCGACTGCTTTTACTGTAAATGCACCACATGTCTACACATGTGAAAAGCAATTCGACTTTGCACTTACAAATGTGCCAGAGCCCCGTTTGGTTACTCACACTCGCTGGTGAGGTTGGAATTTTGCAAGAATCGGGGGCCATTGGAGCATTTATTTTTTTTAATCAGAAAAAAGTGTCCAATGCGGGAATCGAACCCGTGCCATAGCGGTCGAAAACCAGTGTTGGGCATTAAAAAATTATTTTTCAATTAAATTGAAGTGCAATTAACAATTAATTAATTGTTAATTGTTAATCTTTAATAAATCATTTTAATTAATATTTGCCCAACACTGCCTGAGATAAAAAGTGTTTTTATTAAATACAACACACCTTTACCATCGTCAGCTGCAGTTGAACGCCTTTTTTCTTTTGCGACAATGACAAATCTGCCAAAGAGTCACAAATTGTCGGACAGCATGTTCGAGAAGAGAGTGGTACTGAAATGCAGTGTTGGGCATTAAAAAAATATTTTTCAATTAAATTGAAGTGCAATTAACAATTAATTAATTGTTGATTAGAAAAGTGCAATTAACAATTAATTAATTGTTAATTAGAAAAGTGCAATTAACAATCAATTAATTGTTAATTGTATGAATACAATTAGCAATTGATTAATTGTTAATTGTGAAAATTACAATTAACAATTAATCAATTGTTAATCTTTAATAAATCATTTTAATTAATATTTGCCCAACACTGTCGAAAACCAACGGTTAACATCCTTCCACCGACCCGGTAATTTTTTTTAATGACAAAAGAAGCATTCGTGTTTTAAATACTTTAATTTCTTATGTATAGACGGCACGTTATTGCTTTATGATAAATGGTATTCGCATAATCTGTACACACAGCTTCACATCTAAAGAACCGCATGTGGCTGGCCAGCTTCAGGTTTCCGATCTCTGGTATAAGATCTATTCTTCAGTTGAATCTGTTTAATACATTGGATTACATAGTATTAATCACATATTGATGTTTGTGATCTTAATTGTCATAATGGACTATAGGTTTTGGAGTTTGAAATGTTCGCCTGTGGATTGAATTTGAAGAGTCTGTGGACGAGTGGGTAACACCTTCGATTCCCGACAGTCATGAACCGGGATCGAATCCCGCGTTAACATTTTGGTTTAATATGTGAATAACCTTCATTGTTATTCTATTCATTGTTGCAAATATCATAAACTAGGTTGTTCTTGTTGAGCGGTACCTAATAAAGGGATTTTGGAACAAGGATTGAATGTGTTAGTATATGAATGATCTGTTTTCTTTATTTTCGTGCGTTTTTTTTTTGTCTTTTTTTAAGATGGATAGTTATGGCTCTGTCAGTCTTTTGAAAGTAGATGGTATTACAGTGGGAACAACTAACTGAATCAACTACTTTGGTTATAGTTGGTTAAACTATTGTGGTTAGTTGGTTTCTCTATTTGTTTCGTTTAAGCTAGGAGAGGTTTATTGAAATAGTACTGATGTCATAGCTAGGCGTTAATACGACATGGCGTATTTTGTGTACTGCGCATTCCATTATTTGGATTTTTGTTTACATTAGAGAACTATACAGAAAAAGCTTCTTTAAAGACCTGTCCACGTTAGTGATGCCACTTTACAAAAATCATAACCCTTTAAAATCCTACTATCTTAAAAAGGTACTCTTCATTAAGGAAATCAGCATCTTCAACCTTTACATTGATGCCCTATACATTTATAAAGTGAATTATCTCATATCTAGGCCCTTATTATATGATTTAAAAAATGAAACCATTTTTTTTTCATTTTTTCAAAAAGCTTTTGTTGTTCTCTCTGTTCGTCTACAAATCTTGTAATCAAATTTTAATGTACTTGCATAGCATCAATATGTATATATAAATTGTATTTATTATTAAGTTGTTAACGTGATGCTCCTGTTGAAGGACTGACAAGTCCGAAAGCTTGAAAATAAAAAGTTGCACAAGAAACTTAACCCTGGAAGCTTTATTTATTTTATAATAGCATCTATGAGTGTGAAATTTTGTACACTTGTTCAAACTTTATGACAGTGCAAGTTGACAAAATTTTAGCCTTCGGGGTGGACGGGGTTATCGAAAATTGGGTAATTTCGATGTTCTTTTAAAATATTGTGATCGATTTTTAATATATTTACAGAGCACTAAGTAGTCTGGTATTTAATAGACAAGTTCAATACAAATACAAGTGCAAGTGTACAAGATGTGTGACTTCTAGGTGGCCCGAGGGTCGGAATATACAAGAGAAGATCATTTCCTTTCAAACGGACAAAAATAGGCGTAGCCGTTTCTTTAGTGCAATGAGAGGCTAGAGTTCCATAAAAATGTGGTTGGGGAGGTCGGTACTGGAATAACTTCTATATTTCCTTTCAATTTTTGTAATCAAGTTTTAGTATACTTCCAAATCATATAGAATTCTGATATTGTGTACACTAGCTAGATTCTGCTAACAATACAATTTCACAAAATTAATCACTTCTAGATTGTTTGAATTTTGGACTAATTTCATATTTATTTTAAAATGTTGTGATCAAATTTTAATATACTTCCAGATCACACGTAGAAATTTAAAATTTTGTACACTCACTCAATCAAGCTAACAGCTCTAATGATGTAAAATATCAGACTTCTAGGTGGCCGCGGTGTTCTGTGGAATAGACTATAGAATAGAAAATATATCAAAAGGAGAAATACATTAGAACACACCATCCCTCGGAAAGGCTTTCCAGTACTAAACCTATTAGTCGTCATCATAACTTGGATTTTAATGTTCCTTGTAAATTCAACATAAAAGAATTTATGAGAGGATTATCCATATAATCACTGGTACAAACCATTGAAACAATTATAAGAACCTCAAAAACTCAATAGAAATCAACAAACAGATTTAGCAAGACTAAGAAATGGCCATATAAAAACCTTAAAATTTCAAAATGGAAATAGTGCGGAAGCTTCTCCGGAACATATCATGCTCAGAACTGATAATAGAGGACCTATTTTCCAGGTCTATAACTACCATCACAAAATTGGAGAGGAGTGGACTTCAGGAATTGATTTAACCATGGAGATAAGCACCACCACCACCATAAGAATTTATTAAACAAATAAACATGGTGAAGGAAGAAGAGTTTCTTTTATTGATGCATAGGTGCAAGCTTTCGGATAAAAACCCTTCAACAGGCGAGAAATGTAGCGCGACTTATAAGGACTATGGTACAAATGGTAGGATGGAATAATAAATATATATAAAAAAGAAAGTTTTTAAACTATTTATATATGTTAATATTAACGGAAGACCGATTTTTGAGAAAAGTAAATATTAAATCTGCAGTCTCTCCCTCCTCAGTAGATATAGCCAGAAAACTTAAATCTTATGGCATCCGTACCATATATAAAAACTCCCCGAATCTTCTTTCATCCCTCCGTCATCCTCATACTAAGTCCTCAGCTCCTCCTGACCCTCTTCGTTCTATGGGCGCAGTCTACTCCGTCTCATGTGAAAAGTGTTCTGCCACTTACGTTGGTGAGACAGGTAGATCCGTGGCCATCAGGATGACTGAACATTCCCGTAATATTTCCAGGCAAGATACCAAATACCTCATTTATCAACATATGCAGAGCACAGGCCACACTTTCAACATCAATAACCCCACCATACATTACAGGCACATACGTATCTTACACCAAAGACTTATCCTAGAATCCATAGTATCCCACAAACTGAACAGCATCAACAGAAAAATAGATCTTCAGAAGCTTATCATCCTCTCTTGTCCTTTATTTAAACCAGTGATTCTCAACCAATGTGCCGCGGTAATTTTGTGTGCCGCGAAATTCTAAAAATGTGCCGCCGAATTTTAGTCATATGATTATGTTCACGTTTGTATTGGTTTTTCTTTTTTTCTTTTTCATTTTTTTACTTTTTAAAATAACGAAATTAGCAAATTGAATGTTAGAGATGTATATTACTTATATTTTGCATAGAAATATTGA
The DNA here is from genome assembly GCA_030710605.1 of Cordylochernes scorpioides. Lineage (NCBI taxonomy): Eukaryota > Metazoa > Arthropoda > Arachnida > Pseudoscorpiones > Chernetidae > Cordylochernes > Cordylochernes scorpioides. Next base: position 73,115,102 of record CP092869.1, read on the forward strand.
TACATAATTTGAATTTTCTTGCATTCAAGTTAGCAAAAGTGTGCCGCGAAATTCTAAAATTGTGCCGCCAAATTTTCAAATCTTTAAAATACTGCCGCCACAAAAAAAAGGTTGAGAATCACTGATTTAAACCTCCCACATGTTTATTTCAATAGCCCTAATCATGCGCCGTCCCGTGGTTTCAGACTGCAGACTGCAGATTTAATATTTACTTTTCTCAAAAATCGGTCTTCCGTTAATATTAACATATATAAATAGTTTAAAAACTTTCTTTTTTATATATATTTATTATTCCTTCCTACCATTTGTACCATAGTCCTTATAAGTCGCGCTCGCCTGTTGAAGGGTTTTTACCCGAAAGCTTGCACCTATGCATCAATAAAAGAAACTCGTCTTCCTTCACCATGTTTATTTGTTTAATTTCAAATCAGGAAGAAGTCTTTATCTATTAGAATTTATGTTTGTAGAACAACTCTGGTAGTTAACGACGACTGTACGTGGAACCTGAGTTATATATAATAATACAAGTATGATATACAATACTTTAATACTTGTATTATGTATGTACTTGTATTTGTAATAAGATATATAATACTTGTATTATGTATGTACTTGTATTTGTAATAAGATATATAATACTTGTATTATGTATGTACTTGTATTTGTAATAAGATATATAATACTTGTATTATGTATGTACTTGTATTTGTAATAAGATATATAATACTTGTATTATGTATGTACTTGTATTTGTATTAAGATATATAATAGTTGTATTATGTATGTACTTGTATTTGTAATAAGATATATAATACTTGTATTATGTATGTACTTGTATTTGTAATAAGATATATAATACTTGTATTATGTATGTACTTGTATTTGTAATAAGATATATAATACTTGTATTATGTATGTACTTGTATTTGTAATAAGATATATAATACTTGTATTATGTATGTACTTGTATTTGTAATAAGATATATAATACTTGTATTATGTATGTACTTGTATTTGTAATAAGATATATAATACTTGTATTATGTATGTACTTGTATTTGTAATAAGATATATAATACTTGTATTATGTATGTACTTGTATTTGTAATAAGATATATAATACTTGTATTATGTATGTACTTGTATTTGTAATAAGATATATAATACTTGTATTATGTATGTACTTGTATTTGTAATAAGATATATAATACTTGTATTATGTATGTACTTGTATTTGTAATAAGATATATAATACTTGTATTATGTATGTACTTGTATTTGTAATAAGATATATAATACTTGTATTATGTATGTACTTGTATTTGTAATAAGATATATAATACTTGTATTATGTATGTACTTGTATTTGTAATAAGATATATAATACTTGTATTATGTATGTACTTGTATTTGTAATAAGATATATAATACTTGTATTATGTATGTACTTGTATTTGTAATAAGATATATAATACTTGTATTATGTATGTACTTGTATTTGTAATAAGATATATAATACTTGTATTATGTATGTACTTGTATTTGTAATAAGATATATAATACTTGTATTAAAATGCTGCATTATAGCGCCCCTTTTGTTATAAGAAATTTAAACTATTTTTGACGTGTGTTATTATTTTTAAACTAAAACAATTTTCAAATGCCCTTACTGTAATTATAAAATATTGTGAGGGCCTGGCTTATTAGTGGTAAACCCTCCCAGCGATTAAACTGGCGAAACCGCTGGGAGGGTTCACCACTGATGAGCCAGGCCTTCCCATTATTTCAATAATTACAGTAAGGGCATTTGAAAATTGTTTTAATTTAGAAATTATAACACACGTCAAAAAAGTACAGTTAAACCTATCTATAGCGCCCCCTCTAAATAGTGCCTCCCTTTCTATAGCACCCGATTTTAAACACGTATCTTCAGTTGGCCGGTATTGCGATCAGGGTGCATGGACCGATGCTCCATGGACAAGACACCACCACCAGTATCATCTAAAGACATCAACCAAGAAGAGGACATCCATACATGACAAGGCACCTCTGTTGGCCGGTATTGTGATCAGGATGCATGGACCGATCTGTACGTAGTACGATGCGATTTACATTAAAAGTGACCTGTCTATTGCACCCCCTCTCTATAGCTACCCTATTTTGCTGAGTCCCAAGAGGGGGCGCTATAGACAGGTTTAACTGTATATGGATTTCAAATATATAATGCAAATATCATTCGGCCTTCAATAAATGTTGGTGTGTTTATGTTAATGGTTTTGTCACCTACTTCTACATCCAGCCATATTGTTTTCCCGAATGATACTTATTATTCAACTGAAATATCATTGCTAACTCTAAAACATTAAGACATCTCCAAACTCCGCCTTTGCCGGTCCCAAGCCCGGATGAAAAGGAAGAGGCGGAGCAGTAACAAGCTTACTAAAAACCCTGGGTTCAGCTGGCCCGGCTGATAGTACCCTGTAAGGGCTCCTGATCCAGGGATACAGGATGATCAGCGTTTGTACTCCATGTTAGGAGCGGCTGCACATGGCGTCTGTTCCTCATGTCAGAAGCGGCCATTTCTTTTGGAGCTAAGTCGGCCTGCTACTGAGTAATGCTTCCAGTCTTAATGACAAAGGCAGACGCATTCTACTTCATCCAATCATGATGGTTGTCAAACAGACACCAGCAAGGGTCACAACTTGATACCCTAATATGATTGAGTGGAGATAAGAAAGAAGAAGACATCTCCTGATTGATCAACTGAACATTGTTGATGGTTTGTTCCATCTATCGGAATAAATATCAAATAAACGATTTTTCTTTATTCTATCTCCAGAATTTTGGTCAAAATCACTTTGATTCAGAGTTTTTACCTACTTCAGAATCTAAGTGCTGCAAAAATATCAAAAGACGATCCTACCTACCCACATTGTCACCAGGAAGACCAAACTGTTGACCACCACAGATGTCCACCTTCATAGGTTCCAAACATCCATTCTCCTTTAGTAATAAGTATATTTACCCCTGAAGACATAGCTGTTACAACACCCAACTCAATCCGGACCACATATACCCGGCCATCCTTGCAGCCCTCTATATGGCAGACATCAATCCAGAAGAGGACATCCATACTGTTGCGTTTCTACTCTACACCAGGTTACCGAGATCCACTAGATCTGAGATAAAATCTTTATTCGCTCATAACACTAATCTGACTGACTATTTACAATTTAATGATACATATATATACATAAAAATAATTAACATAATAACAACAAACAAACACTATGCAAAACCTTATTTGCATATCTCGACAATTTATCTAAAACATAACTATTGTTATGCAAAACACCACATCTTCTCACCCCCAATTTGTTACACCATCTTTAAAGTATTCGGGGAGACTCCGGTTTCCTTTTGGTCTACTTGGCCCAGGTGTTTCCTCCAGCCTTGGTGGGTCCCTCCTGATCGGCATAGTATCCAGGAAGCTCCCGTTGTCCGCATTGGAAGCTGGTCTCGGGGCACCGAGGCGAAAAGTGGGAAGTCCACGCCGGGGTTGCCGTACACGCTCAGCCCGTCACCCTCACTGTACATGCCCTCCCCACCGTTCATGTAACCCGCGCTCATTCCATTAGCTCCGCTCATCATTCCATTGGCGGTTCCATTCATAGCCGCGGCCATTCCATTACCGTTCATCGCAGCGGCCATACCATTTCCATTCATTACCTCATTGATTTGACATACACTGTCGCCATAATTCATCCATTCAAGACCAATTCCAATCTGGTCAAAAGCCTCCCTTCCAATCAGATTTGGGCCCGGACCTTCGACCACAAGAAATTCCATTGTGATACTTCTTTTGTTTACTTTTACGTCGGCTTTTATTTTACCCAGAATCGATAACCTCTGCCTGTTCCATTGCACCAACTTGGTATAATCCTTCTCTATTCTAGGCCTTTCTGAATTCACCCAAGTTTCAATATATGTCTTCTCAGAAATAATATTTTTTCTTGTTCCTGTGTCAATGAGCATATTCATATCTCGACCGCTAGTCCGTACTTTTACCATATAATTCCGCATGTTACTGGTGTCCTTCACTTGATTTATATTAAAAAGGCCATAAATTGCCTCTGCCTCCTCATCTATCGAGCAGTTATTATTACGATCGCTCCTCCAGTTCCCGTTCTTACAGACCCTAGATATATGCCCTAACTTCTGGCATTTAAAACATCTCTTATCTTTAAAGAAACATTTCTCTTCTCTGTGATTTGTGTATCCACAGCGGAAACATTTAAGAATCTTCTCATTCCCCCGTCTCACCTTAACAGCTCTTCCCATTACATTCATTTCTTCCTGAGGTTTTCCATCTTTAATTTCTGCCACGTTCCTTACCGCAGCCTCATGTGCCAATGCCATCTCTTGGGCCACTTTAAATGTTAGCATACTGTTCATTAACAGCATTGATTGTATCTCTTCGCTTAGAATGCCGCATACTAGGGCATCACGCAACCTATCTTCCACATCAGGGAATTCACACTTCTCGGCAATTTTCTTTAGAGCTGTTATAAATTCAGATATTGTTTCATTTGGCATTTGAAGCCTTTTCGCAAATTTAAAACGCTGCACTATTATATTTGGCGTTGGATCAAAATATTTTTTAATCCCTGCTACTATCTCTTCCCATTCTGTTTCCAATGGATTCTTGGGAGAGGTCAACGTCCGTATTATATTATACGTTTCTCTTCCGCACAGCGAGAAAAATGTTGCCTTCTTTTTAACGATCTTCACTATATCATTCGCTATGCAATAGGATTCAAAGCGTTCTAAATAGCTTGTGATTTCATTTCCATTGTTCGGGTTGAACTGTTCAATATTCATCATTGTTCGCTTACTTTCATTCACTCGTATTTGCTCTCTTCAATAGTCACTGTTGCGTATAGGTTCTTTTACTCGTCGCCACTGTTGCGTTTCTACTCTACACCAGGTTACCGAGATCCACTAGATCTGAGATAAAATCTTTATTCGCTCATAACACTAATCTGACTGACTATTTACAATTTAATGATACATATATATACATAAAAATAATTAACATAATAACAACAAACAAACACTATGCAAAACCTTATTTGCATATCTCGACAATTTATCTAAAACATAACTATTGTTATGCAAAACACCACACATACGAACAAGGCACCTCATTTGGCAGGTATTGTGATCAGGGTACATGGACCAATCTGATCTGCTCCATGGACAAGACACCACCACCAGTATCATCTGAAGGCATCAGCCAAGAAGATAATATCCATACGGACAAGGTACCTCAGTTGGCTGGTATTGTGATCAGGGTACATGGACCGATGCTCCATGGACAAGACACCACCACCAGTATTATCTGAAGACATCAACAAAGAAGAGGACATCCATACGGACAAGGCACCTCAGTTTGCCGGTATTATGATCAGGGTGAATTGATCGATGCTCCATGGACAAGACACCACCACCTGAAGACCTACAGAACCAAGTACAGTACATCTGATAAACTGGATGTCCACCATTAGACATGATGTCTCAACCCGGATAGTTGGTAACTAGTACGTGGTGGCTCCAGGAATCCGGGTTACCTCAAGAGAGAGGGAAAGACTCTAATTACAGGCTGTACCTCAATGATCAGAAGACTGGTCCTATGCGTTTCCTGTCAAATAAAAAGGAACGGGTATTTATGAACAAAAATTTCCACTGATCCTTCTCTACATCCCGGCTCTCCTGGCCTCACCCGGCGATGATCCCCTGGCCACCCATCCCCAGGCCCCTCCAACAGTACAATATATATAGTGCTTTATATATATTCCGCTTTATACGTCCATCGGGGCTCAAAAATCATCCATTCTGGTTAGCAGGGGCGTAAATAAAGATATTTCCTATGACCAAAAATTCTCTATTTAATCACTTTTTCTGGTACATTTTCCACTTTGTTCGTTCAAGTAAAACATCAGTAAGTCGTACAAGCGAGACAGATAATTAAAGCTGAAATAGCCTTTTGACACGAAATAAACTTCAATTTTACATATTACCACTAAATTTACATATTATAGTAAATTAAATAACTATTAAGTGCATTGTTTTTTTTATCTTGGAAGGCCGTGAAAATAGATGACGTGTATACGGTACCTTTTTTCTGGTAAAAACAAGAACTACATTATAGAGATAGATCAACATTTAAATGCAGTTATAAATTACTAGACGAAAGGCCCGGGCAACGCCCGGGGTTTACCCGAGTGCGAATATATTTTAAAAACGTTGTCTTGGGTGGTCGCTATTGACAGGGTGGTCTGTATAGACAGGCGTATGTATCACACTGCTGATAACAGGGTTGTCTAGAATGGCCGCTATAGACAGGTGTATGTATCACACAGCTGATAACAGGGTTGTCTAGAGGGGGGCGGGCAGGGAGGTCACGTGTTTGCTGGCAGCCAATGGGCGCGCATTCTATCCGTGAGCTTCAGACAAACAGACAAACAAACAGACAGAATAAGGCAAATATATAAGTAGATTTGTTAAGAAAAATAACACAATTCATAGGTTAAAATATTATCACTGAATAGTTATTTTTGAATGCTCTGTTGTTAATCATTATAAATATTTGCATAGTCATAATCCCTTACCATGCTTGTAAATTACCACTTGAAAAATCAATTGACACATTTTGCAATATATAAGTTTAATTAATAAATTATTTTTAATTGAACTTTTGGAATATCTGTCTTCTCTACCGTGACAATATGACCAATAGCGAGGCGTATTTAAGAATCGATTGAAAACACTTCATTTTGAAAAATAAACTTAATATTTCTAAAGGTTGAACGTCTCTCTTTTTCAAACCTATTCACGACTCTATACCACGATGTAGATGTGCGTTGCGCTGTCAAGGTGTTTGGTTGAGTGTTTATGGGGTAGGATTTTATAAATTGTATATACACTCGTGGGACAAAACTCAAGAAAGTTTCATATTTTAAGATCGCAAGTCTGTTATTTTAATGGAGACATGGACAAATTTGGTCACACTTGATTATTTCGTGTGTCTTCAATATTAAGGTCACTGTGTATCTTTCAGAGTTATTGTCTGTGTCCAGATATACATGCTAAAAGATCAAATATGAGACATAAACACAGAGAGAAGAATTTAAAAAACAATAACAATACTTAGTATGAAACACTACAAAGGAATGAGACAATACATCTAGATAGCACAAGAACCTATAACACTTATCAATTATCCTGGTGTGGAACTAACACCTACCCACATATTCTCATGCCCAGCAATGGCCGGAGTCTTGAAGACAATTGACATGGACCCAGAGCAGCAGCTTTACACACCCAAGATAGTGGACATTGCTGTGATAGAGATGTATGGAGACATCTGAGGCTCTTCATTGGACACGAAAACAACATCAGAAAATTGGCATGGACCCAGAGCAGCAGCTTTACACACCCAAGATAGAGGGCATTGCAACTGCTGTGATAGAGATGTATGGAGACATCTGAGGCTCTTCATTGGACACGACAACAACATCAGAAAATTGGCATGGACCCAGAGCAGCAGCTTTACACACCCAAGATAGAGGACATTGCTGTGATTGAGATGTATGGAGACATCTGAGGCTCTTCATTGGACACGACAACAACATCAGAAATTTGAAATGGACCCAGAACAGCAGCTTTACACACCCAAGATAGAGGACATTGCAACTGCAGTGATAGAGATGTATGGAGACATCTGAGGCTCTTCATTGGACACGTCAACAACATCAGAAAATTGACATGGACCCAGAGCAGCAGCTTTACACACCCAAGATAGAAGACATTGAGACTATTGTGATAGAGATGCACAGGGACATCTGAGGCTCTTCATTGGACATGACAATAACAACAAGGTACAAATTCCTGAAGTTTTGTCCATGAGTGTAGTCCTGGGGTATTTCTACACGTATTTCTGCTTGTATCTTTGTATTAATGCTATGTTTATCTATTATTGATGACCAGCTTTTTGAAGGAATAATATTTCTTGTTTCAAGGGATGTTATGGTATATTAGTTCCCCAGTCTGGAATAAGGTTGTTTAAGATGGCATGTTCAACCAACAAGGATACTGGTCAATTGCCTTGTAATCAGGATTTATTCTTGTTCTTCAAATGTATCTCGTTTATTTTTCAGAATTGTTTCAATAAAATCCAGAATACGTCTCATTATTTGCATTATATTATTTATATTTTATATCATTTGAGTATAAGTTTATATATTCTTATAACTATTTTAAAAGTTTTATTGGCATTAATTCAAATATATGATAGCTTTAATTTTTCCATTGCAGTAAGGACCGTAGAAATTGTTTTATTTTAAAAAGAATATCACGCCTCTAAAATAGTTTTGTAATTTGATATAATAGCTTGTTATGAAAATTCGAAACTATTATAGACGCGTAAGATTCTTTTTGAAATTAAACAATTTCTACTGCCCTTACTGCAATGGAAAAATGTATGGAACTAACACCTACACACATATTCTCATGCCCATCAATGGCAGAGGTCTTGCAGAAAATTGACATGGACCCATTGCAGTAAGGGCAGTAGAAATTGTTTAATTTCAAAAAGAATCTTACGCGTCTAAAATAGTTTCGAATTTTCATAACAGATGGCGCGCTAGTGCATCATAATATAATAGCTTGTTATGTAAATATTACACTGATGACCAAAAGTTAAGTTAAACCTGGATTTTACTCCATAACTTTATAAATAAGGCACAAACCACAGCAGTCATGTATTTGAAATGACATGGTGTGTAAGGAATCGGTGTACGTTATATATATCTTTATTAAAAATAAAGAAGGCATATCCTGACCACGAGCAAATGTGGTTTTTAGATGTCAGAGCGCCATCTAGTGTAGCAAAATAAACTAAACGTTTATTTAACTTGCTCCGTGATATTTGGCCAACCCAATTTCTTGATAAATCAAGAAAAGCCATCCACGAACGCGTTTCGCGCTGTTGGCGCCCTTTATCTTGATAAGTTTGAAATATTTTGAATCCAAATAAATTTTTATTCTGACATTTGTTTTCTTTAATTTTTCATAGACACAATATTTCGCGAGTGCAACACGTAGAGACGCCTCTCTACACTCACTCCCCTCTAGGGTGACCGTAGAGGGCAGCCCCACAGGGTCTTCCGCCCCCGCCCTACAAAAGACACTCGTCCCATGATTCTCGTATATGTTTTCTTACAATATTACAAGGTTATCCCAAAAGTTCGTAAACACTTGAAAATAATTGAAATACCAATATTATTCTCCGTTATGTATAATGTCTTTGTATTATGTATAAAGTAATTGTATTATTATATATTCACCGTAATAATATTATTACGCCAAGTAATAAGAAAAACACAAACTTTTGGTACAACCTTATATCATGACTTTCAACACGCACATTCGCCAATAAAATGAATACTACTATAAGCAATTCCTAATGAGAGAGAGAGAGAACAGATAAATAAAAAGTTTAATCAAAAACAAATAAACAACAATACCTTTCCAATTCAAGGTCCTATGTTCCGAATGCAGGTCAATATTTTAAAGAGAGAACTTAGAATTTTTAAAAGAAGAGTAATCTCAGCAGGTCGTTAAAGAGACGTGGTCGCTAAAGGGACTATATTTATCGCTAATTGAAAAGTTTCTTTGATGTTATTTAAGGAGAACCAGTCGTTAGAATGGTACTGTAAAGATGTCACCAACAGGAATTACATCGCCATTGGGTTTATCCACATCTTTCACAATTCTCTGTCAGACGATACAACAGAGGATCGTATGGAGGAGATGTTACTACAAGAAACTGAAGCGGCAGACTCAAAGGTTGAGCTAGCCAGTCTCACGGATAGATTTGCATAAGGAGATTGTATCTACCTGCTCTCCCTCTTCTGTATAGACTCAGGACGATTAGCAAGAGTTCGTTGATGTACTGTAAATATTGTTTGATATTAACAAAGGACGTACCTGAATCATCGAGAGGAAATTTTGTACAATAAATTGATAAAAAGAAGGAATCCATCGAAATATTTTCTTTTTTTTTCTTTCACAGATCCAGGTAAATCCTTTTATATATTATACCAGGTCTATTAGTATGAAACGCAAACATTTTCAGTGAATTCAAAAGTTCACCAATTCCATACAACAAAAGATTTTTTATTCAAAGTAATTGCCCTGATTAGTTATAACTCGGACCACCTTTCAGGCAATTTTCGAATTCCTTGTCTGAAAAATTCTATTCCTTTTGAGTCGAACCAGTCAACAAGCCATTTTCGGAGTATGTCTGAGTTCGAAAATTCCTGGTTTTTTAGGGCGTGTCCTAAAGATGTGAAAAGGTGGTAGTCCGACGGCGTTAAGTCTGGTGAGTACGGCGGGTGGGGTAAGAGTTCCCTGCCCAAGTTTTTTATGGTGTTTTTGACCACCGTAGCGTTGTGGGCTGGAGCGTTGTCATGCTGCAGTATCAGCATGACATCAGCATCCAGACGCCGTTCTTGCTGCCTTTCGCTCAACTCGTGGGTGATCCATCTGGAAAGCTTTTGGGTCATTCCGAGGCTGTTTAAACGTAGGGAAACAGCACCTTGAGACACCTGGAGCTGTTTCGCGAGTTTCTCCTGCGTTTGGGTATTGTTCTCATCCAACAAAGCTTGCAGTTCAGCGTCCTCGAACTTTTGGGGCGGTTTTCCACGTGGTTCATTATCAAGTTCGAAATCGCCACTTTGAAATTTTTAAACCACCTGTAAGACTGCGATTTGCTCAGAGTGTGGTCGCCGTAAACTTCCTCGAGCATTCGGTGGGCTTCGGTGGCACTTTTCTTCCAGTTGAAGGCGAACAACAAAACTTCCCGCAAATGGGCACTTTTTGGCTCGGAAATCGCCATTTTACACGGGCTCCAGAAATTTTCCACCATTTGAATTTTTCTAAAACTGCACGCGTGCTGATCTCACGTGAGTCAAAAAACAAAACGCCTTCAACAGCGCCACCGTCGGCTCAAATAAAGTTTCACAGCGCCCTCTGGCAGCCATTTTCGCGTTTCATACTAATAGACCTGGTATATAAATACATTCTTGTTGACAAAACTTAGGGAAGTGGAAAGTCTTTTATTTCGTCGGTAGTGTATTTTTTAAGGAGACAGAGGAAATTTTGTTCACACTTGATTATCTCGTGTGTCTTCAATAAAGGTCATTGTAATATCTTTCAGAGTTATTGTCTGAATCCCGATATACATGGTAAAAGGTACAACTTCCTTAAGTTTTGTCTATGAGTGTATCTAATGGATCACCTCTCTTTTAAATCTAATTTTAAAAAGTAATAAATACAGTGTTACACCGGGTTACTGTTTAGCGAATTCTTCAACCTTACTTCTGCCATTAGGCTTGTTATGCTGCTTCTCAAGCTAGTTTCCATTCTTAGCCACAAAGGTAAATCAAGACACAATTATCCTTTAAGATAGTCAATCTACAACGTGTGATAACTAATTTCCAGGAATGAGACTGGATCACGTAAAATATTCAAAATAACGAAATAATTTTATAAGGAGACCTTATAGATAAAACACTTATCAACATTATTATTATTATTTATTTAAATAACCCAGGTTCCTGGAGCGTACAGAAGTCGCCAACTACCCGGGATGTCCTTCTGACCTAAGTCTTCTTGGATTTATATACAATGCCAGTGGAAGTCCAATCAATGAGGTGTCGCCAGGAACTTATCAACACGTAGAAAAAAAATGATCACACAGACGCACGCGCTCACGTTTTTTCGAATTTATAAGCTCGAGTATATCAGAACATTTTCTAACTTCAGTATGGACTGTATTGAAAAACAGCGAGTCTGCATAGAGTTTTGCTTTAAACTAGGGGAAACAGCTTCCGAATCATTTCTAATGTTGAAGCAGCCTTTTAAAGAAGATGCCCTATCACAATCGAGTACATTTGAATGGTTTGCACGATTTAAAGCTGGTCGAACAAGCGTCAAGGATGATCTACACACTGGCAGACCTTTATCGATAAGAAACCCCGAAAATGCACTCAAAATCAAGTCATCGATCAAAGAAAACCCAAGAATAACTATCAGAGAGCTATCAGAAGACTTGGATATCTCTTTCGGAACATTCCAAATCATCATAAAATGATCTGCATCTTAAACGATCCCCGGCTAAATTTGTCCCACATCTCTTAACAAATGAGCAGAAAGAACATCGCAAATAAACGTGCAAAAACATGGTCGAAATGTTTAATTCTGATCCCCATTGGCTCAAAAATGTTATCACGGGAGATGAAACATGGGTGTGCGGATATTATCCCGAGACTAAGAGGCAATCAAGTAAGTGACTAGAGCCTGGAGAACCAAGATTCAAGAAAGCAAGGATGATCAAATCGAAGCTTAAGTGTCTTCTTATCACTTTCTTTGATGTAAAGGAATTGATACACTATGAATTCGTGCCCGAGGGTCAGACCATTAATCAACATTACTATCTTGATGTATTGCGACGTTTAAGGGAGGCTGTGCGTAAGAAACGACCCGAAAAATGGCATCAGAAAAATTGGCTCTTTGTTGAATTTAAGATATATCACGGAATATTTTATCAATAGATTTTTATAAATATAGTTATCATCATCAATGGTTGTTATTCTTCTTCTTATTTTGGTTTTACATATGTATGTTTGTATCTAAATGATAAATAAAGTTTTATTAAATTAAAACGTATTTGTTATGCATTGATTGAATATAATAAAAAACCAATAATTGGTAGCAGACCGTGGTTGATAAAAGTAAGTAAATAAAATATTTTCCTGAAATCTAAAGCGGTACGTAATTAAAATAAGAACATTCAAAATGGCGGAAAATATAAGAATTCCTGAATTTAATGGAGAAAATTTCCATAGCTGGAAATTCAGAATAGAAGCCTTCCTTGAAGGAAAGGGATTAAAAAGGTATTTATATGAAGACCCGCCACAATTAGAAGATAAGACAGATTGGAGTATCAAGGATGCCCAAGCAAAAGGAATAATGACTAGTGCAATGAATGATAGTCAAGTAAGTTTAATTTTGAATTGCAAAACTACAAAAGACATTTGGAACTCAATTCATAGAAGATATGAAGGAGATATAAAAAAACAAAAAATTGAGGCTAAAAATAACCTCTTCAGAATGCAGATGAAAAAGGATGAAAATTTAAATCAGTTCTTACTTAGATCAGAAAAATTACTAGAAACTGCAAGGATATTGGGAAACAGTATTGAAGAAGAGGAATTTGTAGATGCATTTATAAAGGCTTTACCAACAAAATACAATATCATAGTGATGCAATTGAGCAGCATTAGTGATCCAGGAATTCTAGACATAAGAAGAATTGTACAACTTTATCTAGAGAGATACAAATTTCAGGAAAAAGAAGAAAATCCTAATGCATATAAAATGTTCACTAAAGAAAATGTGCACTTTAATAGGAATACAACATTTGAAAATACAAGACCTAAAAGGAAGATTCAATGCTTCATATGCAGTAAATATGGACATAAAGCAAATGATTGTTGGTACAACCCAAAAAACAAAGGAGAAAATTCCACAAGAAAGAACAATGGACCACAATCAAACACACATTCTTGGAAAACAAGACAAAATGTGCCCAGAGCTACAGCTGCTAAAGTAAAAGAAGAACAGACATTTACCACAATCAGTAAAGAAGAGGAGATAAAGGAAGATAAATATCAAGGTTGGATTCTAGACAGTGGAGCAACTTGTCATATGACATCCTCTCTTGAGCAAATGAAAGACATTCAACCTGATGAAAGAAAAATTGTTCTAGCTGATGGGAGCTACACCAAATCAAATTACATAGGAAATGTGAAACTAAATGGTGTGAATCATTTTTTAATACTAAATAATGTTTTACATGTCCCTAGTTTAACTGATAATTTGATTTCCGTAAACAAACTTGTACAAGAAAATAACAAAGTGATTTTTGATCAAAAAGGAGGACATATTATTGATCAAGCTGGATATACTATAATTACAGCAAACAAAGTAGGAGACCTATATTTTATAAAAGGAAATAATAATAAAATAGATATCACTTTCAAAGTAACTAATATCCCATGGGAGGTGTGGCACAAAAGACTTGGACATATAAATGATCAATACATGGAAATAATGAAAAAGAATCAATTAGTTTATAAATTTGACTACAATGAACAGAAATCAATGGAAAATTGCATCAGCTGTATAAAAGGAAAGTATTCAAGAAAACCCTTTAAGACAGTTACTGAAAATCAATCAAACCAGCCACTTGAGCTACTACATTTGGATTTGATAGGTCCAATCAAACAACTCTCAATTGGATCTGCAAAATATGTTTTAACTATAGTAGATGATTTTTCAAGAAAAATATTTGTTAAATTTTTACATTCAAAATCTGATACTTTAGAAATATTCAAAGAATTTTTAGAAAGTACTGAAAACCTATTGAATAAAAGAGCTAAATGCATAAGAAGTGATAATGGGCTTGAGTTTGTAAATCAAGAATTTGAGAATTATCTGAAAAATAAAGGCATTATACACCAAAAAACAACTATTTACACTCCACCGCAAAATGGCATAGCAGAAAGGGCTAATAGAAGCATCATAAATGGAACAAGAACACTACTTGTAGAATCAGAGCTTCCCACCAAATTTTGGGCAGAAGCCATGCATAACTTTGTTTATACTAAAAATAGAACACCAAACAAACATAATTTGAAAATAACACCTGAAGAACTCTTTACAGGTAAAAAGCCTACAGTGGCACATCTAAGAACATTTGGTTGTATTGCTGAATTTTGGATACCAAAAGATAAAAGAGCAAAATTTGACATGATTACACATTCAGGTATATTCATGGGCTACTCATCAAACAGAAAGGCATATAGAATTTTTAACCCAAACACTTATTCAATAGTTGAATCAAGAGATGTAAAATTTATAGAAAATAAAAAAGGAGTATCATTACTAAAGAGTGATCAAAATGAAGTACAGGACTATTGCATCTTTAAGTTTCCAGAAGAAAATTTTGATTATGATTCAGAAAATAAACCATCAGAAGAGTCCAACATTCAAGAACTTGAAGAAGCTACACAACAACAACAAAATAATGTTGTTCCCTACCTCAGGCCAAGTGCAAGAAATAAATATTATTGTGAGCTTTCTTCAGATGAAGAAGAATTATCAGATGATTCAAGACTTGATCCAACATTTGATCCTACAGAACACAACCTTTTTGCCTTGGATGAAATTCCTATACCCAACTCATATGAAGAGGCCATTAATAGCAAAAATCCAGAATATTGGATTGAGGCCATGCAAAGGGAAATGAATTCTCTACAAGAACATCAAGTTTGGGACCATGTTTATCTACCTAAAGGGGTAAAACCCATAAAATCTAAATGGGTATATTCATCAAAGGTTGATCCATCAACAGGACAAACTATCTTCAAAGCAAGACTTGTGGCTCTTGGATGCTGCCAAAAGGATGGAACCTACTTCCAGAATATCTGCTCACCTGTGATGAAAAGTGACAGCTTTAGAACACTTTTAGCATATTGTGTGTTACAGGGTTGGAGCTTAATACACTGTGATGTACAGACTGCATTCCTATATGGAAAATTAGATGAGGACATTTACCTACTTCCACCTCAAGGATATCAGCCTACTGATGAAAATCTTGTCTGTAAGTTAAACCAGGCATTGTATGGGCTGAAACAGTCAAGTAAGGTATGGTACAATACTTTTTCTGATCATTTGGTTAAAATAGGGTTTACTAGATTTAATTCTGATAAATGTTTATTTGAATTTAAAATTGGAAATTCTAATCTTATTTTAGGCCTATATGTTGATGACATGATAATAATTTACTCAGATATCAATATATTAAATGTGGCCATAGGCAAAATTGAATCAAAGTTTAAATTAAAAAGAAATGCTGATAATTTTACCATTTTAGGATTTGAGATTACTCAGCATGAAAATAAAATAACTCTAAAACAAGAGGGCTATATTAACAAATTATTACAAAAATACCATATGCAAGATTGCAAAGGTGTTTCTACACCAATGGATGTTAACACAGATTTTGGAAATTTCCACAGTTCTAAAAAGATAGATCAGCATAAATACCAAGAACTTATTGGTAGTTTGCTTTATTTGGCATGTAAATCTAGGGCAGATATAGCATTTTCTGTTACTGTTTTAAGTAAATACAATACAGATCCTAGAGAAATTCACTGGAATGCTGCCAAAAGAGTATTAAGATATTTACAATTCACAAAAAAATTAGGTTTAGTCTATACTGTGGGTGACACCAAGCTAGAAGGCTTTACAGATGCAAGTTGGAATTCAAAGAATTTTAAATGTTCATTTGGAGGTATAGCCTTTAAATTTGGAAATAATCTTATTTCTTGGTCATGTAAAAGCTTGCCAAATGTTTGTCTCTCAACTACAGATTCTGAACTTTATGCTTTTACACTGGGTGTAAAGACAAGTATTTACATACGATATCTGATTGAAGAATTAACTGGCAAAAATTGTAAGCCAACAATATTTTGTGATAATCAATCAGGAATTACTTTGATAAAATCTGGACAAACTAGCAATAAATCTAACCACTTGATTAGAACCATCAATTTTTTAAATACCAACTTATGTGTATATAATAGCTTTGATATTATGTATATAAATACTGATCAAAATGTTGCTGACATCTTAACAAAACCCTTAAGTAAAGGGAAATTTCATTATTTTTTAAATTGTTGCAATATTATCTCATAACTTTAACTACTGAACTTTAATAAAATTTGAAAATATTAGCCTATAACTAAAGGTTATTGTAACTTGAATAATATAAGGCATATTTTACTATATTCATATGAAGTGTTAACAGATTGTTGACTTCATTTAATCATATGTTTCAAATTAAATTGTAATATTATTAGTTTAAATACTTGATTTTATATCTTTTGTCAAATATTGCTTTATTCAAATATTTAGGCTTAACAATACCTAAAAGTTGTAAACAAATAAATGGGGATGTCGCCGCCATCTAGATGACGTCATTGTTATGACGCAATGCTCGGCCATTCCAACTACTACCTTAGTTACCTGTCTATACTTATAAATTTTAAAACCATGATAAAATATTCAGCTAAATCTTACGGGGGCATTTGTTGAATTTAAGATATATCACGGAATATTTTATCAATAGATTTTTATAAATATAGTTATCATCATCAATGGTTGTTATTCTTCTTCTTATTTTGGTTTTACATATGTATGTTTGTATCTAAATGATAAATAAAGTTTTATTAAATTAAAACGTATTTGTTATGCATTGATTGAATATAATAAAAAACCAATACTCTTGCATCATGACAACGCACGGGGCCACATACGGCCGTGACTGTACAACTCTATTTGGCTAAACACGTAATTGCTTTACTACCCCAGCCACCCTATTCTCCTTAACTTGCTCCCAACGATTTTTTCCTTTACCCTAAAATTTAAAAAGTCTTAAAAGGACGTTGATTTGACTCAATACCTGAAATAAAGGAGAATACGAAGAATATTTTGAAAAGCCTGAAAGATGAGGATTTTCAGAGGTGTTTTGATATCTGGAAAAAAGATGGAACAAGTATATAGATAGTGACTGCCATTATTTTGAGAAATTTTAAATAAAACTTTATTATACTTTTGTATTTCTTTAAATATTTAGCATTCCTGGAAATTATTGATCACACTATGTATATATCTTGATTGAGGGCATAGAACCAAGTAGCGTCTCCCGAAATGATTTCCCTCTACGAAATACCATTACTAGAAATTTGTATCATTTGATACATTGAACAGGATTGAAAAGCTATATTTAATAGATCGTTTTTAGTATTGAAGGCATCTCTACCGGACGTATTTCACCCAGTAAGTTAGTTTGTCTTGAAAGTACATTTCTGTGTTACCTATATGACGGATTGTTAAGGAATCAAGTTATTGGAAACCTCCACTAATGTATATATTGGGGCACGGTATTGTTTTATCCTATGTATTGACGTAATAATCAAAATGAAGTGAAATAAATACAACAGAACCTCCCTTTAGCGGACACCTCTCTACAAAGGACATTTTTCATTTGCAAAATTACCATTTTTACAATTTAGCAACTCTCCGGTAAGAGGATACCTTTCTCTAAAGGACACTTTGGCTCTGTAATTAGGTGTTGTCCTTTACAGGAAGGTTCTACTGTATAGTGTGGTATAAAATGATTCTTCTTTGGGGAAGTTATCATTCAGGGAGATTCATTATTGTAGGAAGGGAGGTGGGGCCCGAATGTTCAAAATATGATATTTCTAAATTATAAAACCAAGAAACGTGTCTAAAGATGATTTTTTTACAAATTATCAAATAATACAAGTGTTTATAATGGTTTTGGTTATAACGTTTTGTTTTGGTTGACTAATGTTGCGTTTATTATTTCTCTCTCTAAATATATAATGTTTGTATTGAAATAAATAACAAACACAAAAGCCTTTATTAGGGACTTGCCCCATACAGAATCTCCCAATTGGCTAAGGTAATAATCATCTTGTGTTATTTACATAGGTAGTGAAATAGTAATTGAACTGGCTTTACTCTTCGTCTCAAAGTCATTCACTTGTTGACTGGTCCTTACATAATGATGATCTAAAAAAATTATAATAAGCTATTGTCTTAGATTTGTTTGCTGATATTTTTATATGTATTATAATAAATAAAAAAGTGATAGGTTAACGGCAGAATGGAATAATAATTTGGAGTATATAGTTTATAAAGGTGTCCATCATTTTTCCGTTTTAACTTTTATAATCTCCAGTTTACAACAAATCACGGAAATTTTAAGGGATGTTTAGCAACAATTGGAGCAGTTGAGGACTCTAGCTGTCATTGTGACAAGGAAATCCAGGACTCTAGACACCTACTGCTGGAATGCCCACTCTTCTTCACCGCTAGACAACAGACAGTAAACAATGTTGTAGATCTATATCAATTTGTAAATACTAGAGAAAGAATTGTCACAGACTTAACTATTTTTGTAAATATATTTATGAATATCTTTCTAACCTGGAAGGATCAGAGGTTCCAAATATATCTTATTGTTTTTTATTTTAATTCTATTTTTATAATATGTCTATAACTGTCTCTGTTTAAAAAATGTAAATCGACGCAATTATCCGTAGCCGGGATATCGCGTTTTGTGTGTTGAAATAAATAAATAAATAGTTTATAGAACAGGAGGGTGATGATTTTACTGGATAAGAAACAAAATATGTATATAGAACTGTAGGTTGGTTACATACTGTTTCTATA
This sequence comes from Cordylochernes scorpioides, assembly GCA_030710605.1. Taxonomy (NCBI): domain Eukaryota; kingdom Metazoa; phylum Arthropoda; class Arachnida; order Pseudoscorpiones; family Chernetidae; genus Cordylochernes; species Cordylochernes scorpioides. Next base: position 73,134,554 of record CP092869.1, read on the forward strand.
GGTTAGATGTCCTGATAAATTAATGTAAAGATCTTATAGAAGCCTTTATACATCTCGATATCTCAGTAGGTCAAACCTTAGCTAATGTCTTCAGCATGAGAACTTAAGAGCAATATGTAATTAGGTAGAAATTTGATTGAAATATATCTTATAGAAAACTTTCATAGGCGAGCAAAATATGCAAATATAAGTAAACTTTTGGTAATAATTATACAGCGCCAACGTGTTACTTCTAGCGCCATCTGTGAATTAAAATTTGAATTATTTTGGATATTTACGTCTCGTGTTCTATCTGATAGCATTTTACTTATTATTTGTTAAAAAAAGATGAAAATATTTTGGATGAAAATGTATTAATAATTTTTATATAGATAATTTTTAGTGTTTTGTAATGGACTAATTAATTAAATTTTTAAAATTTTAAAGGTTTAAAACAATGTTTGTGTGTGTTTACAATTAATATTTTTTAATATTATCTTAATTTTTAAAATAATAGTGATATATAATTTGATAAATATATTAAGTTAAAAATCGACTAAAATAAAACGGAAATTGAAGAGGAGTTTATTGTGCGAATTTCTGCTTTATTTTTCTATTAAGTAATAAATACGTATTAACATTTAGGTAACCCAGGCTCCACTTGATGAGTATCTATGTTTTGCCAACTACCCGGGCTGTGACTGTGGCTTAGGGATCTGTCTTTGTAGCCATAGGGAGCCAGTTTACCAATGGTTTTGAAGAAGGTTTATGTCTTGGTAGGTACAACAGAGCAGTGCTGTTGAAAGATAACAGTCCAACAAGGAGTATGGCCTTCTGGAATATCTGTATTTGGAATGCTGGGCAGTTGTAGATTAACATGCTTGCTATCTTCAAATGTAATAGAAAATGTACATCTTCTGCTATGAAAAAAACAATAGAAAAAAATAAGTGGTTCAGGTTTTGATATTAAAAATAAAGAAAGCATATCCTGACCAGGAGCACATGTGCTTTACAGAAAGCAGAGCGCCATCTGGTGGAACAGAAATCAATTAAATATTGATTTAGCCTGTTCCTATGATATGGTATCTTCTGCTATGAACATACCTCCTATACTCCATTATATGTACCCTATCTTCATTTAATATTGACTTTATAGATATATGTAAATTTCCTCGCAGTCTAACTGTAGACACATTTTATACAGGTAGTTTGTTCTATCGCTAATCTCTAAGAACATTTCATTTATTCAAATGATCACTATGAGAAATCGTAAAGATAGAGGCTCCCTGGCCGGCATCCATATTTCTTCAAATAAAAGACACTTCGGCCAGTAATTTTTGTCTTTTGGGGTATCTGTACCTCAGGTTTATCACATTTATAAATCGACGTTTTGACAAAAAAAGGAGCTCCTGACGAGGACAAAAGATTTTTTTCGAAACTTCGAGACAATAAAAAGATTTACTGGCCGAAGTATCTTTTATTTAAAGAAAAAGCACTATGAGAAAGGACTAGTCAAGAAAATGTACTGTAAATATCATCATCAACTTAGCGTTCTTTATCGCTGACATTGAGAAATTTTATATCTTTAATATATACATTTCTACAGTCCTAGAAGCAAATGTCCATATACTTCCTCTGAAACATCAATTTACTGTATATTAATTCCAAATGTAAAGGAAATATGATAAATTCAGTCTAATAGAATAGTGAAGTGGTGTCTGGAGATTAAAATGGCGAAACTGCTAGGAGGGTTTACCACTGATAAGCTATGCCCTCTCTCTCTCTCTCTCTCAATTTTTAATCTTTACAGTAAAAGGGCTGTAATAATAGTTTTTAATTATATAATAGAAAAGTAGAGATATGAAAAATTATATCTAAAATACAATGTCTCAATGAATTTTTATGAAGGGTAGAGGCGCGCGCTTTGACTAAGTATCCGAGTTTCAAACACTCTTATCCATTCTCTAGACTTATCTTGTTAGTTTCTGTGACTTCTAGGAAGTCTGTACATTTATATATATATATATATATATATAGTGTAAAAACTATATAACAAAAATATAACAGTGATTCCACATTTAAAACTCAAGAAGCAAACTGATAAGAATGATAAATCATATCAAGTAGATTTGGTTAGATTAGCAAGCTAAATCTAAATTAATTATAACAATAAATAGATGTATAGTTTTATATTTAAGTTTTGTATTAAAATTATCTTCATTATTTTGATTATTTAAATTCAAATTATAAAATTTGTAAATTGTTATTATTTAGTATAGATAGAGAGAAAAAAAAGTCCTTTACTTCTAAAACATCATCTAGTTAATTATATATTTATAATTAATAACAATAAAATTTAACAACGTAATGTCTTTTGCATCGGCTTTTACACGTCATTTAGACATACTCTAACCTATATATAGAATAATAGAAGTGAGAATATATATAATATTATAAATTTTAGTAGTTAGAGAAAAGAGAGAAAGACAGAACCATGCACTTTTAATCAAACTAATAAAGAGAAAACAAAAAGTTTTGTAAAGAAGGTAGATAAGATTGTTAGTATATATATATATATATATTTATAATTTTATATTTTATCCTTTTTTTTTTAAATGATTTTTTAATTTTTTTTATTTTAAAATATGAATATAAATAGTTGTATTTAGTAATATATCTATACTATGAATTAACTTTTGTTATAAGTTTGGTTATTATGTTTTGAAACCCTAATGGTAGACCAGACATATACAAAAAATTTTAATTGGAATAATTATTGGAAAAAGAGATCTGCTGGACTGGGAATTCTCAAATAGAAGACCAGCGACATTTCATCCCTTCTCTATTATGTCATAGATCTCTTTTCAACCGGATTTTATGTGTTAATATAAAGTTACATCGGTGAAACATTTATATGAACAGATATAACAAATATAAGTGTTAACAAATTCCAACTGTGAACCTACCTCGTCCGCGACGCCTTCAACTGTAAACATCTATTTCTGGATGACACATGTTGTGGGGGGGGGGGGGACAAAATTAGACCGCTTATTCTGAAGTTTTAGAACAACAAGACATCCAAAGAAGAAAGAAAAGATAGTTAAGGGAAGAAATCCAAACTTTATAATCTTTACAGCCAGTTATATTACTATAACTGATTCAACACTTATTCATCTTTCAATATTCCTTTAAAAAGGCAAATTATTAGAGTTTAATAAAGCTATTAATTGTGAAAATTCACTTTTATTTAATTTCCATTTTCCTCCCCAGAAATTGGAGATTAAACAAAATGAACTCTATACAATATTACTTTAAAAATCTTGTGAAAAAATCTTCAAATCAGCTATTTAATTTAAGTTTAACTAATTGTTAAAGATTATAAATTTGTATTAGTTATTATTGAGAGAAATTATAGAAAGTTGATTTAATAAATGGATACTTCCATTTATTTTTTTTTATTTATTTATTTATTTTTTTTTTAAAAGTATTTTATAATTGATATACTGTTGAAATATTTTACTTGTCTGATACTAAATTTTTTTTTTTTTTTTTTAATAAATTCCATGTTTAAATTTTTAACATCTTCTATGAAATTTTCTAATATATTATTTATTCTATAAAATCTTAGAAACTGACCAAAATATATACCTTTACAGCAATTTAATGATATATTAGAATTCATATTACAGTATTTTATAATATTGAAATTATAATTCTGGAAATTATGAAAAATAACTTTCACTATATAAGAAACTTATATTACCGAAATCCTAATCCTCCACGTTATATTGCTGAATTGTTCAAAAATACACGAAATAAATATATACGTGAAATTAAGAAAGCAAAAAGAATTTCATGGAGAACTTTTCTGGAAGAAAATAATTCAAACAATCCTTTTGGAAATTTATATAGAATATACAAAAAATTTAAAGGAACACCTGACAAGCAAATACAAATATTGGAAACAAATACATATCATGAGCGGTTGCAGAGAACCGAGGGCTTGTTAGCTTGTCTCTTTCCTGATGACAGCCTCAACGATGACACGAATTTACATAAAGAAATAAGAAACTATAAACCAAAGCTTTTGAATACAGCAAATATAGTAGTCACAATGAAGGAAATAAATGATATAATTGATAAATTAAACCCAAGGAAATCTCCTGGAACTGACTATATATCTAATAATATGATATTGCATACTAAACACCTTATCGCTCCGCTCTTGACCAAGCTGTTTCAGAAGTGTTTGGATATGAGCTACTTCCCAAATGAGTGGAAGAAAGCAGAAGTGTTGGTTATCCCAAAGCCAGGTAAAGCTGACTACGGCGAGTATAAGAGCTACAGACCCTTATGTTTGAACTCAAACATTTCTAAAATCTTTGAAAAAATTATTAACAATAAAATAATCAAACACTATGAAGAAAATAAGATGTTCAGTAATCGTCAACACGGATTTACAAAATCACGATCAACAATAACAGCGCTAACTGACATTGTCAAAACTGCTTTAGACCACAAAGCTAAGGAATTTACGGCCATTATAACAATCGACATCAGTGGAGCATTTGATAATGCATGGTGGCCAATGGTGCTGAAAAGAATCGATGAAGATAATGTAAATGCATCTATTGTTAAACTTTTCAAGTCATATTTTGATAATAGGAAAATAAGATACAGATACACATCAATTGAAGTTCAAAAAACACTAAGCAAAGGATGCCCGCAGGGAGGACCTATTTCCCCTACAATATGGAATATAATCATGAACGATTTACTATGCAAGTATACTGAGCCGAATAGTGAAATCATCGGATACGCAGATGATATTACGGTGATATGTTGGAATAAAAACCTAATAGAACTTGAAAATACAATAGGAAGCATAATGAGAAAAATAACAAATTGGTGTGAAAGCAGCAAATTAAGAATATCCAAGGAGAAAACGAAGGTTTTGCCTTTGTTCAATAATAAAAAATTTACAATAACTTTGAATAACAATACCATTATTCCGGTAGATAGGGTAAAAATTTTGGGAATAACCGTCAAAAACCACAGAAATAAGAATAAACTTGATTTTATGCCGCACATTGATGATACTATCACGAAAACAACCAGAGCAAGTGGATATCTATTAGGATTAACAAAGAAGGCCTGGGGTCTTGACAGCAAAAGGAGAATTGTACTGTACAAAACACTATTTAGAAATACAATAATATACGGATCTACGATATGGTACCAATTCATCCCAAAAAAAGCCAAAGACAAATTAAACTCGCTACAGTATAAAATTCTCAAACATGGTATACAAGCATACAATACAACATCGTCAAATTGTATGCATATCATTGCTAGAACTCCAAAGCTCACTCACTTCATTGAATCAAATATATTGAAAATAAATATAGATTACAACCGATTTGTCCCAGCAAAAATAGTCATAATTTCTAACTTTATAAACCAGAAACAGCAGGAATATTACGAAGCGACCAATGAAAATTTCAAAAGTTTCTTCAGTGGCCCAAAAATTCCTAATTTTATTAAACCTAACTTCTATAATGTGCAATTCCTCACTGGACATGGCGACTTCAATTCATACCTGTTTAAAATTAGCAAAGCTGAATCACCTGGATGCTCGTGTGGAGGCGAAGAACAGAACCCCAGACACTTATTAACTGACTGCCCGCTGACCGCTGATCTTAGGGAACTAAATCAACTTCCCATAAATTTGCAACATCTGGTCTCCACTAAGGACATATACCAAAGATTCAACAAATTTTGCAGAATGTATTTAGCTAGTTAAGTGATTACTAATGTAATCAATTTGCATACTGATATGTAAATATGTATATATCTTCTTAACTACTTTTCTTTTGTGTCTTTCATTTAAATGTTTATATTTCACGCGCAAATATCCGAATTGTGGATATAGCGTGTACTCTGCAATTGATAAATAAAAAATTACTTTTTTTATTATAAATTTTAATAGCATTATTTGTAAGGTCTATATTTAGGTCTAAAAAGTTAACTTTTTTGTTTCTATAAATTTTTTCATTGTTCTTAAGTTTCAAGTATTTAGGATATATTTTAGGTATTAAGTTTTTGAACTGTGGATTATTAAATATTATGATGTCATCTACATAACGGAACATTTGCCAATTAACATTATTTTGTAGAAAGTATTCTCTTTCGTACCAGAATAATATTAGGTTTGCTAATAAAGGACTTGAAGAAGTTCCCATGGGAACGCCTTCTGATTGAAAATATATATTTTATTTTTAAATTCTATATAGTTAAAATTTAAAAATGTTTCCAGTAGAGTTTTTGCTGTTTTAAGATCTAATTTAATTGTTTTATATCTGGACTATTATGGACTTTTTTTCTCTCTATCTATACTAAATAATAACAATTTACAAATTTTATAATTTGAATTTAAATAATCAAAATAATGAAGATAATTTTAATACAAAACTTAAATATAAAACTATACAACTATTTATTGTTATAATTATATATATATATATATTTATATATATATATATATATTGCCACGGCGCTTTCAATTTGACTTGTATAAATCTTATTGTTTATTGGCTTTAGCTCAATTTTAGTGAATTCTTAATCTATACCATATTTAAAATATATACAGTTAAACCTGTCTATAGCGCCCCCTCTTAGGACTCACCGAAATAGGGTGCTATAGAGAGGGTGTGCTATAGACAGGTCACTTTTAATGTTAATCGCATCGTACTATGTATTTAAAATCGGGCGCTATAGAGAGGAGGCGCTATTTAGAGGGCGCGCTATAGACAGGTTTTTTAAACTGTATTTTCAATTATATATTATAAAAAAAAACATGTTTTTTATAATTTCAATGGTCCTGTAATGGTAACACTTAGTTGAACAATCTGGAATGCCCAGATCAGATTTAGCAGGCTGTCATGTTTTAAATGGATATATTGATGAATTTCTATATATTTATATTTTGAAATTCGATGTTAAAATATTTTTTACTCATTTAAATTAATATATTATTGTGAATTTTAAAATATTTCATTATTTTGAATCTGTTAAAAAAATGAATAAAAGTTCATTTAGTGCTTTACCTTCCAGTTTCAATATATTAACTAATTTAATTACAATTTTAAATCTCAAATAAATAATTAACTAAAGATAGACAATGGACAGCAATCAGGAGAACTCTCAGAAAAAGACAGAGAACAAGAGAAAAATGCAAAGACGCCAACATCAAATGGACATAACTTCACAGATGGACATCACTTTCAATGATGGAAGAACCAGACGTGGGCCAAGACAGCGGCAAGAGATAAAATATAACAATAGAAGTAATGTGCAACGCCAGAATAGCAATGGTGGAAACAGTCAAAATGGTGCTACATCACAGATAAACACGACATCCAACGAAATTAGAACTGGAGGGACGAAACAGCAGAATCGAGAAGAGAGCAATAAACCTGAGGTACAGATACCAGAAGACCAAAATGAAAATACTCATAGCGACAATAATGGCCAAGCCAGAGAGAACAATGTGTCACCCATCAATATGCCAGGTCAAGAAAAGACCCCAGCTACAGAGACATCTAAGCCATGTGTAGTAGATAACTGCAGTATCTACGTTGGGAATATTCCCTACATAGCCCAATCAGGGATTCTCATCCGTCTTTTTAAACACTGTGGATGGATTACCAAAGTCAAGATAGTCACGGCTCCCAGTGGAAGGTCCAAAGGTTATGGCTTCATAGAATTTAAGGACCCCAGTGCCGCCACTATGGCCATCAACACCATGAACGGAGTAGAGCTGGAAGGGCGGAATTTGGTAGTTCGACCCAAGACTGTGACAACTCACGTCACTGGAGACTGCGTCTGAATTTAGTTGGTGTGGGATCTGTTTTGAGAAAACCTTTGAAGAAAAAATTTTAAATGACAAAAATTATAAGCCTATTTTATTTGATATTTAGCCATATTTCTCTTTCCTTTATTATATTTATTCAGTATTGAATTTATTTTGAAGAAAATAAGTTTTGGAAAACTTACAAGCCTATTCAATTTGATATTTAGCAATATTACTTTTTTCTTTAGTATATTTACTCTCTTAATATTTTCATTAGTATATAGTTATTGTTTTTTTATATTTTGTATTTATTTTCTATTTAAGACTTAAAATAAACTTGTTTAACATTATAAAAATTCTTTGATTTATTTTTATTACTTCTAATAATATATGTTTAAAGATATTTTAGATTATTTGTAAGAAGAAAACCTCTAATTAAAAATGAATCTTTTATAAAATTCTACCTAAAGTACTATGTCCATTCAAATCAATATAAAAGTTGGCTTTGTCATAATTTTCCACATTCAATGTTTGTGCGCATATTAATTCTTCATTTAGCAACAAATTATGCATTTATCTAGGATTATTCAAATATTCCATTGTGTTGAAACATTTGTAGAAAAATATTTTTAAATATTTATTCAACTTCTCCCAGAAAAGGTTTCTTTTCTAAATTATTATAATTAGTAAGATTTCGAGTTTAAAAACTCCTACAGGCAATTCTTCCAAATAAATACATACATTTGATAAAAAATATTTATTTATACCCAGCCTAAGTTATGATCGATTGACACAATAGAAATGTTAAAGACAAGAAGTTTGCTATCAAAGTATCAGCGAGAATTTTGAGAGAGAGATTGGAATTGATTTATTACAACGTCCATATAAAATTATATAAGGTTAAATACAGAATAAATATGATTATATAATGAAACAGATATATATATAACCGAGGTTCCTGGAGCGCCAACTACCCGGGGAGGCACCAGTATGGACTAGTGTTGAGCGCTTTTACTCGCATCATGTTTTGATTGCTGAGTTGGACCAGTTGAAGTTCCATGCTGAGTCTGGCCATAGATCTAGGATTGAGGTGGGTCAGTCCAAGCAGCTGTTTGCATCCTATGTCTTAGGAATGCTGGACAGCTGAAGAGAAAATGATCGACAGTCTGAACAATTGAAGTATACAATTTTATAAAGGAAATATTCAAAGCGGGTCTGAAGGGTTCGAGTCCAGCTGTGTACAAATATTTATTTTAAATTTATATTTTTGGATGAAATACCCATTGAAGAGTTCTTAAACTCGATATCTTGCTAAAATATAATAAATTTGGAAACCTTTTGCCGAGTATTCTATTGAATATCTTCAAATATTTGTGTGTGATGTAATGATGTTATTTGAAGTAGTTTGGTCATTCCTACATACATTCAGAATAGGAAGACTCTTTTACTTTCTTTCCAATTTAATAATAACTTTTATATAGAGGAATTATTGTTCATACAGTTTCATGAACATTTATAAAGTATATATTTGTTTTAAAATATATTGTACTTCTTAAATATTTCTTTAAGTGGCTTCTTGGGGGTTTTAATAAAACAATTTTGATGTACTATTTTAAAGATATTTTATATATCTTTATATACATGTCCCTAATCTTATATATTTCAAAATACTTTATGGAAATCTTCATTAATTCAAGTATTAAACTAGTTATATAACACAATATTTGCACAATAAACATTGATAGAGAGTGTTTCTAATGTAACTTTTCACAAGCTGAATACAAAAATGAAAACAGCATTTTCCTATCACCATGGTTTTTTCTTGACAACATTGACGAAAAGTTTCTGAAAATACAATAGTGTCAAAGACATGATATTTATTTGGCACAGCCTTTTTTTAATATAATTTATAATATTTTTTCACATATTTTATTTAGGGTAAAGTCCTCAAAATTTATTAATAAAACCTATAATCTCTCTTGGATATACCTATTCTTTATTTTCATTAAGGCAAAACTTGCTGAACTGGCTGTGATTGTAGACCCATTCGTTGAAATGGCCATTCTTCCATATTTAGAAATTTCTAAATTAAAATAATTGCTGTATCATTATGAGATTTTTATTTTCTCATTCTCTCGCATCGTAACAAATACAGTTAAACCTGTTTATAGCGCCCCCTCTAAATAGCGCCGTCCTCTCTATAGCGCCCGATTTTAAATACGTAGTTCGATACGATTTACATTAAAAGTGACCTGTCTATAGCACCTCCTCTCTCTATAGCACCCTATTTTGGTGAGTCCCAAGAGGGGGCGCTATAGACAGGTTTAACTGTATTATTAAAGTAAGTCGAAAAGAGATAAAATGGCAAAAATATAATATTGTCGAGACTTCAAACACTACTTTTATTGTCATTTACAACTAAACATTACACATAACTTGAATAATAAACAACGAATATTTACATTACGCTAACTCCTGGGGCCAATATGAACATCTATTTACAAACATTTTCCCCAGAAAACAGGATCACAGCAGTCGGCTATTCCCACACCAGTTTCAGATGGAAACAGGCGAAAGCGCCATCTATTGGCGGAGGTTGTAGTCATTTTGAGGCCTTATACGCGACAATATTGAAGAAGTACGTGAAGATGTTAATGTAGGAATGCGAAGAGAGATCAAAGACAAATGTGGAAAAGAAACAGTTTCAAGATTCAGAGAAAAACACAGCAACCAATAGTTTAACTCCCGACGATGTTTCAGTGACTTCTGTCACTTTCTTCAGAGGAATGTGGCTGTTTTTCTCTGAATCAACTTCCATCCAACAGATGATTATCAGAGTTTCAAGATTGTCCAGTAAAATATTAAGTCGAGAAAATGAAAGTTGAAATAAATAACAAGAAAATATCGAGGCATAAAGATTGCGAATTAATTTTGATACAGCAGACCAAGCTGAGCTTCAAAGAAAGACAATTTCAGTATAATTTATTTTGAAAATAGAGCAATCCCTAAATAAATATTTAATTAAAAAGACATATATTGGATCAAAATATAATTTATTTTACCAATATTTCTTAAAAGAAATTGCTTTAAAAAAAGAAACATTCGCGGTGATTTTGTCTTGCATTCGTTTATACAATTATTATATACGAATGACCCGGGCGCAACACCCGGGTTTTACCCGATTAAATGCTTTTATTCAAATACTATTCGTTACAATTATAAATTGGCGCCGTGGATGTCATTCTTGTATAATATATAAATGAGTTTTAAAAATTGTAAAAAAAAAAAAATGCATCGGCCGGGAATCGAACCCGGGCCGCCCGCGTGGCAGGCGAGCATTCTACCACTGAACCACCGATGGTTATGAAAAATCCCATCCGTGAGCTTCAAACAGACAAACAGACAGAATAAGGCAAATATATAAGTAGATTTAATTTTAAATAATATTTTAATATAACATATACATGTCTCTAATCTTATATTTTTCAAAATACTTTATGGAAATATTAATTAATTCAAGTATTAAACTGGTTATATAACACAATATTTGCACAAGAAACATTGATAGTGTTTCTAATGTAACTTTTCACACAAGCTGAATTCAAAAATGAAAACAGCATTTTCCTATCACCCATGGTTTTTTCCCTGACAACATTGACGAAAAGTTTCTGAAAATACAATAGTGTCAAAGACATGATATTTATTTGGCACTGACTTTTTAAATAAAATTTATAATCTTTTTTTTTACATATTTTATTTAGGGTAAAGTCCTCAAAATTTATTAATTAAACCTATAATCTCTCTTGGATATACCTATTCTTTATTTTCATTAAGGCAAAACTTGCTGAACTGGCTGTGATTGTAGACCCATTCGTTGAAATGGCCATTCTTCAATATTTAGAAATTTCTAAATAAAATTAATTGCTGTGTCATTCTGAGATTTTTATGTTCTGATTCTCTCGCATCGTAACAACTACAGTTAAACCTGTTGTTAGCGCCTCCCTTTCTATAGCGCCCGATTTTAAATACGTAGTATGATGCGATTTACATTAAAAGTGACTTGTCTATAGCATCCCCTCTCTATAGCACCCTATTTTAGTGAATCCCAAGAGGGGACTCTATAGACAGGTTTAACTGTATTATTTAAAATAAAGTAAGTCGAAAAGAGATAAAATGGCAAAAATATAATATTGTCGAGACTTCAAACACTACTTTTATTGTCATTTACAACTAAACATTACACATAACTTGAATAATAAACAACGGATATTTACATTACGCCACCTCCTGGGGCCAATATGAACATCTATTTACAAACATTTTCCCCAGAAAACGGGATCACAGCAGTCGGCTATTCCCACACCAGTTTCAGATGGAAACAGGCGAAAGCGCCATCTATTGGCGGAGGTTGTAGTCATTTTGAGGCCTTATACGCGACAATATTGAAGAAGTACGTGAAGATGTTAATGTAGGAATATGAAGAGAAAAGCGAAGAGAGATCAAAGACAAATGTGGAAAAGAAACAGTTTCAAGATTCAGAGAAAAACACATCAACCTATAGTTTAACTCCCTATGTTTCAATGACTTCCTGTCTTCAGTAGAATGTAACTATGTTTTTCTCTGAATCAACTTCTAACTAATAGATGATTATCAGAGTTTCAAGATTGTCCAATAAAAGATTATGTCGAGAAAATGAAAGTTGAAAAACAAATATCAGAGGCACAAAGATTGCGGTAAAATTTGATACAGCAGACCAAGCAGAGCTTCAAAGAAAGACAATTTCAGTATAATTAATTTTGAAAATAGAGCAATCCCTAAATAAATATTTAATTAAAAAGACATATATTGGATCAAAATATAATTTATTTTACCAATATTTCAGTTGGCTGAACGCTCTCCTTTATCAAGGTATTAAAACATTAATGTATGTAATCTATTAAAACATATTAATATGTTTTAATTCCTTGATAAAGGTTGGCGTTCAGCCAATTGAAATATTGGTAAAATAAATGATATTTTGATCCAATATGTGCCTTTTTATTATAATTAAAGTAGAATTTATAATTTATCAATTTTAGTTGCATTATAGAAATATATGGCGATTGATCTTTAATTAGTTAATTGAAAATTTTAGCAGAGTGAGAGAAGTTAGATTGACAATCCTCTAGATTTAATATATTCTTATAATTGTCAAGTGTGATATGTTCTCGCGATCCAATCCGACCTTGATAGGATGTATCTCCTCTGTTCACTCTCCTCTGAGAATTATTCTCGCCAAGTTGCCTCAAACCTATCATCGAGCATGTTGAGCATGCAGGCAACATGCCTGGGACTGTCTAAACTTATGGAGGATTTGGGCTCCTTGGATGTCCCTTCAGTAAAGGCCTCGTCTGGTGTACATATTTCCTACACTGTTTTAAACTTTGTAAACTCTCTTTTGACCGTTGACTAGATATCACTAAACTGTTTTTTTAATTGTCAAGTGTGATGTGTTCTATATTCCAATTATTGAGATAAAACATGGCTTATAGAACAGGCTGTCGTTCCATTCCTAGAATGTGGTCTTTTATATAAAAAGGTGAAGAGTTAGAAAAGTCAAGGAAATCTTCAGCCTAAGAAACATGTGTCTTCCCATTATTTAGAACCTAAATACATATTGTTTTATAACCTTATACATACATTAGAATCTCCAATGGGATATTACCCAGAAATTTAGATACTTTTTGTCTCTCCAAGAGACGGTCTCTTATTGTAGGTTGTTATTTTACATCACAAGTCATTTTTGGCTTTTATAAAGATGATTATTCATTGCAGGTTACTTTGTACAGAAATCCTGAGACCCCATAGCCTACAAACAGGACTTAACCCGGGACCACCTCCGGGAGTAACCAGGCTTTACCAGGCTAATGGTCTCCCATGTGAGAATCTACAGTATCCGTGAAAGTATCCTCTAGAAAGATATATAAGAGGAAATGAATCGATTAAGAAATTTATGGAAATAAAAGAAAGGCAATAAGAGAAGCATTGGGCTGGATGGATAGCTATGAAGATATAAATAGAAGAACTGTAGGTACCATGCATGGCACCACTGGAGACCTGGACCATAGCATAGAAACTGAAGTAGGTTTGGCAAGATCTGTTATTCCAACATTTAAGATGAAGGGATAACAGTAATATCTGTTTGGGGCAATTTTGTATCCAATGGGATTCTTTGCACAAGATTCATTTTTCATTGTCCATCTTATTCCATTCTTTTACCTCGGCTGCATGCAATTTTCTCACTGAAGACTTCCCGTCATTAGATCGAGATGGTTAGTTTAAACCTTCCTTTAAATTGACAAGACGTTCTTCAGTCTTCACTTCCATCCTTAGCAAATTTAAAACAATTCTAATTTATTGTCTACAGATTGAGGTATATCCAGGTCATCCTCATTATACCAGGACATAGAGCTCCTCTGCCATATCTTGAGCTCTTCAGGTAGACTGGACTCTATCAATGGGTAAAGAAAGGCCCCATTTCTCTCTGGATTTATAAGCTTAATGATTCCAAAGATCGGAGGTGAAACTCCAACTGATCATAAAGGCGGATTATAAACATTGCTCTTTTTCGGGCTTTGTCAATAACTAGACCCAAAATAAGATGCCTGCACTAGTTTTCGGTTTCATGGACTAAACCAAGTATTGAAATTTGTCCACTTCTAATAATCTAAAATCATTATGAATCTTCTCAAAATTAGACCACCAGCTCAACCATTGAATGTACGAACCAACGTACTTTGTGAGTTCCAATTTTGGTAATTTATAGGCTCTAGCTGTCTCATTATCGTTGGTGTTACAAATACTCCGAGCCACATCGGATCCACTTATAGAAGGAGAGATAAATGAACTTTTCTTACCTTTAATTCTATTCTAATCCACCTTTCCTCATATTTCTTTACAGTTTCGAATTCGTCCACCATATCCCTTTATGGAGTAGCCTCGTCTTCCAATAGGAAATCCAAAATTTGACCATCTACTACATGGACTAAACCAAGTATTGAAATTTGTCCACACTTCTAATAATCTAAAATTCATTTCAAAATACAAATAAACAATAGATGGCAAATTTATTTTGATATTATATTTGACATCCAAGAGTCACCGGGTTTAGTCATGCCATGACCCAAAAATGACATGGGATATAATATAACAACCTACAATAAGAGACCGCCTCTTGAAAAGACAAGAAGTACCTAAATTTCTGGGTAATATCTCATTGGAGGTTCTAATGTATGTATTAGGTTATAAAACAAGATGTATTTAGGTTCTAAATAATAGGAAGACACATGTTTCTAAGCCTGAAGATTCACTTGACCTTTCTAACTCTTCACCTTTTATATTGAGACGTTACAGAAACAATTTTCAATTGTACATAAATTCCTTTAAAATGTTACTTTAATTTTTCATATGTTTATTTTCAATTTCTTTTTCTCATTCATCAAAAGTCAATGATGTACATACTAAATTAGTAAAAACTCAATAAAAACGATATGTAAAAATACACATAAACAAATGGCTTGTAAAAGAAAGCAGCAATAAATGAGTTTAGGCAAAATGTCTATTTCATTAACAAACATTTCACTTTTAAAATAATAAACTTTAAAAATAAAGTTTTACTAAACTAAAATTAGCGTTTTAAAAATAAAAACGTGGCATTTGGCGCAGTCGAAAAGGATACGAAGAAAAAAAAATGGCGGAAAATCCAAACAACCGGTTGCAAAAATTCAACGGCTCGAAGTCGGCAATTAGGCCTGAGTCATGGATCAAATTATATGATTTTGAAAATAATTCTTTAAAGGAAGATGAAAAAATCAAAAATCTTATGTACTACTTGACAGATTCAGCACTTGAATGGTATGCAGACGAGATTATTTCAAATCCTGCAATAAAAAGATGGGAAGTTGTAAAGGAAAAGTTGATTCAAAGATTTGGTTCATACAACGCAAATCCAATTGTCTCAGCATCACATCGAAGATTAAAACGAGAAGAATCAATAGAAAATTATTTTCAAGATAAAATTCGCCTGTTAAATCAAACCCATCTAACGAAGGAGGAAAAAATTAATTTATTAACAGACGGACTTCCAAATGATTGGAAAGATTTAATTGTGGCTGCACAGCCAACTGACGCCACAAAATGGTTTCATATCGCAGCTTCAATTGAACAAAATAGGGCTTCAATTCAGTTTAAGCCTAAAAACAAAATACATCTCGCGACAAAAAATAATGATAATAGAAAAAATGTTTGCCCATTCTGGTGTCCAATATGTTCGAAAAAGGGAATAAAAATTAAACATTGGGTCACAGATTGTGAGGATTATGATCCTAATTATAAAAAGGATAGGACTAATCAAAACACTTCAGTGAAACAAGTATGCGAAGCCCCGGAATTGTTGAATGTAAGTACTTTGACAAATACCCCTACACAAGAAGCTTTCAAGCTTATCAACATAAGGGTTGAAGTAAATGGAATTCCTGCGCAAGCATTTGTGGATACTGGTGCAACAGTATCAATAATCAATTGGCGATTGTTCAAGCGAACCCGTCTTCAACTTCAACCAAATTCAGACATTCACATCAGCCAAGCGGATGGTGTTACCAGGACATGTGGAAGCCTTCAGACCAAGGTAAGAATAGATAAACTAATTAAACCTGTAACTCTCCATGTAATGAAGAACTTTAAATATCCACTCTTGATCGGATTAGATGTTGCATCTCTTTTTAATCTTTTAATAGATGTCAAAGACAAAACAATTTACACCAAATTTGATGGATTACAAAATCCAATTCTTGTAAATCATCTAGAAGAGATAAGAGAACATGAATTAAAAAAATTACTTGAACACAATAGGAATGTATTTTGTCAGCATGCTATTGATTTGGGAAAAGTAGCTATACAACATAAGATCATCACGAAAAGTGAACAACCAATTTCTCTTAGACCCTATCGTCGTCCTCTAAAAGAGTATGAAGAGATAGCTGAACAAGTTAAAGAACTACTCGAACACAAGTTAATAAGAATTTCAGATTCTCCTTGGGCATTTCCTGTTGTTATGGTTCCCAAGAAGGATGGAAATAAAAGGATGTGCATTGATTACAGACGTCTTAATGAGATCACACTGGATGACAGGCAACCCCTACCTCACATACAGGACATGTTTGATCGATTGCATGGATCCAGATTCTTCTCTACCCTTGATGTTGCATGGGGTTATTGGCAGATCGAAATGGACCCGCAATCTATTCAAAAAACTGCATTCGTCACAAACGATGGTCATTATGAGTTTTTAGTGATGCCCTTTGGTTTAAAAAATGCTGCTTCAACGTTTCAAAGGATAATCCAACATATTCTAGGTGAATTATTATGGAAAGGAACTTGCTCTTTCCAAGATGACATATTGGTGTACACGAAAACATGGCAAGAGCACATAGAGCTTCTTAGTAAAGGTTTTGACAAATTAAGACAGTACAACATGAAATTAAAATTGTCGAAATGTATTTTTGGAAGAACTGAAGTAAAATACCTCGGACATATCATCAGTCACAATCAATTAAAACCTGATCCAGGAAAAGTAAAATCTATTCAAGACTTTCCTAGACCTGATACTGTAAAGAAAGTTCGTCAGTTCATGGGATTGGCAAATTATTACAGAAAATTTGTGAAGGACTTTTCTAAAATTTCATTCCCCTTGGTTCGACTCACTCGGAAGAATCAGCCCTTCATCTGGAATGAGGAAGTAGAGGAGTCATTCGCTAAACTTAAAATGGCACTATCTACAAAACCTGTCCTTGCTATTTACAACCCGGACTACCCCTCTAAAGTTTATACAGATGCCTCCAAATATGGAATTGGAGCAATCCTAACACAAATTGGTCCAGACAATGAGGAACATGTAATTGCTTATTACTCCAAAACACTGCAACCACACCAAGAGAATTATTCTGCTTATGAGATGGAATGCCTAGCCGTGATACAAGCAACTGATCACTTTCATGTATACATAGAAAACCAACCATTTGAAATCATCACTGATCATGCGGCGCTCCAATGGCTTTTCACCATGAAGAAACCGAAACCTAAGTATTTTAGATGGATTCTTAGTTTATCCTCGAAATCATGTAACATCGTTCATCGTTCTGGAAAGCAACAAACTCATGTTGACGCCTTATCAAGACTCCCAGTTGTTAACATTGCAACTCAAGAACTTCAAGAACACCAACAAAATTCATATTTGAGTTTCTTGAAAAATTCCCACACTCACGACGGTGTGGTAATGATCAAACAAAGAGGAGTTTTTAAAGCAGTTGTCCCAAACTCGCTTACCAAAAAAATATTGGAAGAATATCACGATTCATTGAGTCACCCATCAATAACCAAAACATGCAAACTTTTAACTCAATGTTATTGGTGGAAAGGAATAACAACTGATATCAAGAATTATGTTCGATCTTGTAAATCTTGTCAACTAGTGAAGGTCAGACATGAACCAACTTTAGGAGAAATGATCACTCCAACGTCAAATATCCAACCATTACAAATGATCGGTTGTGACACTATTGTACTGGGAACAGCAGCAGCTAACACAAAGCATAAATTCATTCAAGTTTTTGTTGATCACGCAACTCGTTATCTATGGGCATATCCCACAATAACAAACACTGCTCAAGCTGTCACTCAATGTCTTGATAAGATAATCAAATCTGTTAATTCGATCAATACTATCTTAACAGATAATGGCAAAAAAATTATATCAAAAGAGTTCAACAAATTTCTTTCTTTACAAGGAATTAAACACACATATACTTCGCCTTATCATCCTCAGTGCAATGGCATTTGTGAGAAATTAAATGATACGATAATGACAAAACTGAGAATAGCTGTTCTAGAGAAACCTAGATGTAAATGGAGCACATTGTTACCGCAAGTTGTCAAAAATTATAATACCACACCACATGACGTGACTGGTTTTTCACCGCTTTTCTTAATGTATGGAATCGGTAATGTACCCGAATTTGCCGACCAAACTCCAATTACAATTGAAGAAGCCAGGAAGAAAGCTAGCCTGCGGACAGAACAAATTAGAAGTAGGTGGAAGATTAAACACGATAGCCATCACCCCAAGTATGTCTTTAAAGAAGGAGACTTAGTCATAAGAAAAATTGCCTTCAACGACCCTCGTCTCATCAAGACATCACCAAAATATGAAGGACCATTTGTCATTCAAAAAATATATCTGATGTAACCTACTATATCTCTCTGAAAGACCAAAAGCAAGCAAGACGCGTTCACATATCTCAACTTCGACCATTTATTACCCGAGAATAAATGCTTCAAGAAGGGGAATATGAGACGTTACAGAAACAATTTTCAATTGTACATAAATTCCTTTAAAATGTTACTTTAATTTTTCATATGTTTATTTTCAATTTCTTTTTCTCATTCATCAAAAGTCAATGATGTACATACTAAATTAGTAAAAACTCAATAAAAACGATATGTAAAAATACACATAAACAAATGGCTTGTAAAAGAAAGCAGCAATAAATGAGTTTAGGCAAAATGTCTATTTCATTAACAAACATTTCACTTTTAAAATAATAAACTTTAAAAATAAAGTTTTACTAAACTAAAATTAGCGTTTTAAAAATAAAAACGTGGCAATATAAAAGACAATATTCTAGGAAGGGAACGACAGCCTGTTCTAAGCCATGTTTTATCTCAATAATTGGAATATAGAACAACACATCACACTTGACAATTAAAAAAAGGTTTATTGATATCTAGTCAACGGTCAAAAGAGAGTTTACAAAGTTTAAAACAGTGTAGGAAATATGTATACCAGACGAGGCCTTTACTGAAGGGACATCCAAGGAGCCCAAATCCTCCATAAGTTTAGACAGTCCCAGGCATGTTGCCTGCATGCTCAACATGCTCGATGATAGGTTTGAGGAACTTGGCGAGAATATTCTCAGAGGAGAGTGAATAATAAAATAAATATTTCTGAATGTGCCATTTAACAAATAGATAAATAGAATTAGAAATAAAAGCGGTGAGGGGTGATAATCATTTATGCAGAAAATAGGTATAAATTTAATGAAAGGTATAATCTTGCTAATCATTTGCTTCATATAAAATCACATTGATCTCAAATTTATTATTATTGTACCCCACCGCTTTTATTTCTAATTCTATGAATCTATTTGTTAAATGGCACATTCAGAAATATTTATTTTATTCTTGGGGGATGATCATCGTTTATGCGTTAAATAGAAAAAATTTAATGAAAGGCGTAATCTTGCTAATCATTTGCTTCATATAAAATCACAAAAATCTCAAATCCATGGCTATTATCCCTCACCGCTTTTTATTTCTAAGTCTATTATTTTATTTGTTAAATGGTACCTTCAGAAAAAAAGGCAATACTTCAAAAATATATTTTTTTGTTATTTTTAGTGCATTTTAAATGAGGCTTTTTTTAAAAAGTGTTTTTATAATTAATTTATTTTTAATACATTAATATATTTTAATACCTTAATAAAGGTTGGCGTTCTGCCAACTGAAATATTGGTAAATTATATGATATTTTTATTCAATATATGCCTTTTAAATTAAATATTTATTTAGGGATTGCTCTATTTTCAAAATAAATTATACTGAAATTGTCTTTCTTTGAAGCTCTGCTTGGTCTGCTGTATCAAATTTTACCGCAATCTTTGTGCCTCTGATATTTGTTTTTCAACTTTCATTTTCTCGACATAATCTTTTATTGGACAATCTTGAAACTCTGATAATCATCTATTAGTTAGAAGTTGATTCAGAGAAAAACATAGTTACATTCTACTGAAGACAGGAAGTCATTGAAACATAGGGAGTTAAACTATAGGTTGATGTGTTTTTCTCTGAATCTTGAAACTGTTTCTTTTCCACATTTGTCTTTGATCTCTCTTCGCTTTTCTCTTCATATTCCTACATTAACATCTTCACGTACTTCTTCAAAATTGTCGCGTATAAGGCCTCAAAATGACTACAACCTCCGCCAATAGATGGCGCTTTCGCCTGTTTCCATCTGAAACTGGTGTGGGAATAGCCGACTGCTGTGATCCCGTTTTCTGGGGAAAATGTTTGTAAATAGATGTTCATATTGGCCCCAGGAGGTGGCGTAATGTAAATATCCATTGTTCATTATTCAAGTTATGTGTAATGTTTAGTTGTAAATGACAATAAAAGTAGTGTTTGAAGTCTCGACAATATTATATTTTTGCCATTTTATCTCTTTTCGACTTACTTTATTTTAAATAATACAGTTAAACCTGTCTATAGAGTCCCCTCTTGGGATTCACTAAAATAGGGTGCTATAGAGAGGGGATGCTATAGACAAGTCACTTTTAATGTAAATCGCATCATACTACGTATTTAAAATCGGGCGCTATAGAAAGGGAGGCGCTATTTAGAGGAGGCGCTATAAACAGGTTTAACTGTAGTTGTTACGATGCGAGAGAATCAGAACATAAAAATCTCAGAATGACACAGCAATTAATTTTATTTAGAAATTTCTAAATATTGAAGAATGGCCATTTCAACGAATGGGTCTACAATCACAGCCAGTTCAGCAAATTTTGCCTTAATGAAAATAAAGAATAGGTATATCCAAGAGAGATTATAGATTTTATTAATAAATTTTGAGGACTTTACCCTAAATAAAATATGTAAAAAAAGATTATAAATTTTATTTAAAAAGTCAGTGCCAAATAAATATCATGTCTTTGACACTATTGTATTTTCAGAAACTTTTCGCCAATGTTGTCAGGGAAAAAACCATGGGTAATAGGAAAATGCTGTTTTCATTTTTGAATTCAGCTTGTGAAAAGTTACATTACAAACACTATCAATGTTTCTTGTGCAAATATTGTGTTATATAACCAGTTTAATACTTGAATTAATTAATATTTCCATAAAGTATTTTGAAAAATATAAGATTAGAGACATGTATATGTTATATTATAATATTATTTAAAATTAAATTTTAAATATTCAAATACTCTGATAAATCGACCGCCAGAGGTCACGATTCCCCTATAAAAACTGATTGTTGTTGCTTCCCGATGGCCGGCTCAAACCTTTTATACATTATGTAAATAAATTTTTATTTTTTTTTATTCTTACGCCTTAGGCCAGGCAGTACTTTTAACAAAAAATGTTTTTTGTATATTCCTTTAGCTCAATAAAATCAATTACTGATCAAAACTATTTTATATTATTATAGTTTCAATAATTTAACCATGACTGCATTACCATAGCATAATCCTCAAGATAATCAAAGTCAACAGAAAATCATACTTTTATAACATATATAAAGATAAATAAAATATCCTTAAAATAGTACACCAAAATTGTTTTATTAAAATCCCAAGATACATATAAACTTGAAGAAATATTTAAAAAGTACAATATATTTTAAAACAAATATATATACTTTATAAATGTTCATGAAACTGTATGAACAATAATTCTCCTAAAAGTTATTATTAAATTGGAAAGAAAGTAACAGAATCTTCATATTCTGAATGTATGTAGGAATGACCATTTTCAAATAATATCATTGCATCACACACAAATATTTGAAGATATTCAACAGAATACTCGGTAAAAGGTTTTCCATAGTAGTTGAATAAATATTTAAAATATTTTTCTACAATTTTTCCAACACGATGGAATATTTGAATAATCCTAGATAAATGCATAATTTGTTGCTAAATGAGCAATGAATATGCTCACAAACATTGAATGTGGAAAATTATCACAAAAAACAACTTTTATCACCTTTTATATTGATTTGAATGGACACAGTTCTTTAGGTAGAATTTTATAAAATATTTTTTTTTTTAATTAGAGGTTTTCTGTTTACATATAATCTAAATTTTTTTGAAACATATATTATTAGATGTAATAAAAACACTCAGGGTATTTTTATATTGTTAAACAAGTTTATTGAGTCCTAAATAGAAAATAAATACAAAATATAAATAAACAAGAACTATATACTAATGAAAATATTAAGAGAGTAAATATAATAATGGAATGAGCATAATTGTTAAATATCAAATTAAATAGGCTTATAAGTTTTTCATTTTTCTAAAATTATTTTATTCAAAAATTTCAAAACAAATTCAATACTGAATAAATAGAGTAAAGAAATATATGGCTAAATATAAAAAATAGGCTTTCAAGTTTTTCATTTTAAAAATTATTTTCTTCAAATGAATTCTCAAAACAGATCCCACACCAACTAAATTCAGACGCAGGCTCCAGTGAGGTGAGTTGTCAGTCTTGGGTCGAACTACCAAATTTCGCCCTTCCAGCTCTACCCCGTTCATGGTGTTGATGGCCATAGTGGCGGCACTGGGTTCCTTAAATTCTATGAAGCCATAACCTTTGGACCTTCCACTGGGAGCCGTGACTATCTTGACTTTGGTAATCCATCGACAGAGTTTAAAAAGTCTGATGAGAATCCCTGATTGGGCTATGTAGGGAATATTCCCAACGTAGATACTGCAGTTATCTACTACACATGGCTTAGATGTCTCTGTAGCTGGGGTCTTTTCTTGACCTGGCATATTGATGGTTGCCACATTGTTCTCTCTGGCTTGGCCATTATTGTCGCTATGAGTATTTTCATTTTGGTCTTCTGGTATCTGTACCTCAGGTTTATTGCTCTCTTCTCGATTCTGCTGTTTTGTCCCTCCAGTTCTAATTTCGTTGTGTGTCGCGTTTATCTGTGATGTAGTACCATTTTGACTGTGTCCGCCATTGTTATTCTGGCGTTGCACTTTACTTCTATTGTTATATTTTATCTCTTGCCGCTGTCTTGGCCCACGTCTGGTTCTTCCATCATTGAAAGTGATGTTCATCTGTGAAGTTATGTCCATTTGATGTCGGCGTCTTTGCATTTTTCTCTTGTTCTCTTTCTTTTTCTGAGAGTTTTCCTGATTGCTGTCCATTTTCTATCTTTAGTTAATTATTTATTTTATTTTAAAATTGTAATTAAATTGTTAATATATTGAAACTGAAAGATAAAGCACCAAATCAACTTTTATTTATTTTTTAACAGATTCAAAATAATAAAATATTTTAAAATTAACAATAATATATCAATTTAAATTAGTAAAAATTATTTTAACATCGAATTTCAAAATATAAAGATATAGTAATTCATCAATATGTCCCATTTAAAACATGACAGCCTGCTAAATCTGATTTGGGCATTCCAGATTGTTGAACTAAGAATCATATTACCATTACAGGACCATTGAAATTATTTAAAAAAAACATGTTTTTTATATTAATATATAATTGAAAATACAGTTAAACCTGTCTATAGCGCGCCCTCTAAATAGCGCCCGATTTTAAATACGTAGTACGATGCGATTTACATTAAAAGTGACCTGTCTATAGCATCCTATTTTGGTGAGTCCCAAGAGGGAGCGACAGGTTTAACTGTATATATTTTAAATATGGTATAGATTAGGAATTCACTAAAAAAGAGAAAATAAATATTTGAGCTAAAGTCAAAGAACAATAAGATTTATACAAGTCAAATTGAAAGCGACGTGGCAATGGATAAGTATAAATGTACAGACTTCTTAGAAGTCACAGAAACTAACAAGATAAGTCTAGTGGATGAATAAGAGGGTTTGAAACTCGGATACTCAGTCAAAGCGCGCGCCTCTCTACCCTTCATAAAAATTCATTGAAACATTGTATTTTAGAAATAATTTTTCATCTCTATTTTTCTATTTTATAATTAAAAACTATATCTACAACCCTTATACTGAAAATATTTAAAAATTGAGAGAGGGAGGGCATAGCTCATCAGTGGTGAACCCTCCTAGAAGTTTCACCATTTTAATCTCAAAAGCTAGGAGAAACAACCAAATTTTAAATTCAATAAATTTCACCACTGTGCTCACAAGTTAATTGGAGGAGGAAGAAAAATTTTGGACATTTAAAGAAGGGGATTGTCAAATATTTCTATTAAGCTCTAATTGTCAAAGATCCCACAGCTGTTGACGAGCTGGTGAAATTTTGTCGACAGCTGGATATTATGAAGCAACGCCGCATTAAAAGAACACGTTATGAAAGATTACCAAACGCGACTCCGATCTCGTCGGACTTTGAAGAAGATTTGGCCCTAAAGATTCGACGGATTGTCCAAGAAAAGTTGCAAAAGATTATGCTTAAAATGACCGAGGTGGAACCCTTTAGGACAAGTGACGTGAATTCATTGGAAGTCATAGTTAAAGAGGAGGTGCAACAAGTACTCGTCCCAATTACAAGGCGAAATATTCAATTTCAAAGAAGGAGAACGTTTGTGCCAAGATTTCGACGAGAAGATGACTACACTCAATATGCCTCCAGAACTTCTGGCCAATGGCGAACGGTTGATAACCAACCTTTGTTTCTATTGTGGGAAGCCAGGTTGTTTTACGTTACTGTCGAGAAAGAAGACGTACAAGAGTTCAACTTAGAGGAGTCCTTCTTCACCATGACAATGCAAGACCGCACACCTCAGCCCAAATATTAGACTTTTTAGCCAACTCTGGTATCCAATTAGTCACTCAACCACCATATTCACCAGACCTAACACCTTGTGATATTTTTTAATTCCAAAAGTTAAGTTATTGTTGAAAGGGATAAAATGTGACACTGATTATGAAGCACTGCAAGCCTTTATCAATGCCGTAAATTCCATCCCCGTAGATGAATGGTGTAAGTGCTTCGATAATTGGTTTTCAATGATGAAATCTTGCATAGGTGCTAAGGGTGAATATTTTCAGAACCTTGAAAAATTGAATGTTGCAGTTCAAGAAAAATAAGTGATTGCAAAAACATTTGGAGTGACCCTTGTACTTTTGAGGAGACCAGATTAAGAAGAACACTTCCAACAGCCGGGAATTCGACCACAGAAAAACCTTAAGATTTGAACGATAATTTTCTAACTCTCTATAGACCAGGAGGCTGCAGTGTTTCACCATATCCAGGCAGAGAAAGAATGGAAAGACGAAGAAGCCAATCGCCAGGGACATGTCGTTTGTCAAGCCGCTCACCCCGACGCTAAAATGAAGAAAACTCGGATGCGCGACCTTTGGTGACTGCGAGGATGATTCTTTGAGCTTTAGTTGTGGTTTCGAGTTGAGTTATACCTAAACCATCATAGAGCAATCAGATTCTCTATATGAGAACAAACATTTTTTTTATTAAAGAACAATTGTCAAATTATATTGACAAATATTTGCAATCTTATCATATCTTATCCTGAGATTAGTGGAAAGAATTTTTGTTTTCGTTTGTTTGTGAACAAATCTCTCCCGCCTTCTCATTGAACGAATGTGGCCATGTTTGTATATAAAGTGGGCTATGGTATGGGTTGAGAAGAGTGTTGTGGATTATCGTGTGGAGACGCTTAAAGTGTTCTCTGCGTGCTATATCCCTGACTGGCAATCTCGTCGCATACCTGTGTAACCCCGGTCCGATCCCTACCTAAGCAGCAATAAAGCTAAGTACTGTTTTTTTTATTTGATTTAACAAATTTTGATTTATTATTTACTTTTTTTTTGTGTTGTACTTTTGAGTCCACGATTTTTCTGTGTTTAAGTTACTCTTACTGTAGGCCCTAGTATATTGTATCTTGTGTTAACCCGTACAAAGTAACTTTTGTCACAATAAATATTAGAATTGACAGAAATATACATAATTATCAGGTATCTTCACAGTATGATACATGGATGGATCAAGGGTTGTCTAAAATCAGAATATAAAGTAAGTTCTTCAATATAAAATCCAAAGAAGGATACAAGTGAGATATTGTTAGCGAATTATTTGCAGTAAGCATTTTGTTGTTTGTTGTTGAATTGATTGAGTAATCAGTTGTATTAGGCCTTAATGTTATCTTACAAAAATTAGACATGTTTTGATCAAAAAATAATAAGTGGGAATATATATAAGCAGATTCTCCATATGACTTACATAGTCGAAGTAGACTCACTATTTTGTTATGTCTCACCTATACATAACTCGCTTTATCCCTACAGAATTCCCATGTCTATCTGAATTACTATTGGCACCACGCTGTCACCAGTTAGACATGTATAGGTGATATCTGGCTGAATCAAGATGTATGTGGCCACTAGTCAGGAATAATAGGAAATCAAACGTTTAAATGTTATTTACCCCGATAGATGGAGCTTTGCCATTTTTAATTCCTATTCGCGTATGTCGTTTTAAATACCACATCTTCTTTTCACCATTCCTTATTAATATTTTACATTAAAATATCACTTTAGTATATATACGTTATGGGTCGTGACCCACAGATATTTGAGTTGCCGAGCCGTGCGACCCCTGCTCCGGGAGGTGTTCGCCTCCTGCGAAGTGCCCCTGGATCTGCAGATCTGGCTCTTCGGTGTCGGCCTCCAGCCCGAGGCAATGAAACTAACAAGTGTGGCGAAGGCTACCATCTACAAGTACCATCTTGGTCTTGAGGTGGGCAACGCCAGCCAGCACCTAGACCTGCCCACTCTGTAGGAGAGAACTCTCGCAGTCCATCGGTGGCGGAGTCTTTCCTGCAGTAGGCGCCACCAATGACGACTTTTATATATTTTATATATATATGTATATTTATCAACTATTTTTTATCTATTTATTCCTATATTTATCATTATGTAATCTTATTTATATTTGTATTTATTCAATTTTGTAATTATAACCATATATAATCTTATATATGAACATTGTAATAAATCGGTTTCAATCTCAATCTCAATCTCTCTCTCTCTCTCTGAAAACCTTGTATATATATTTATATATATGTATATTTATCAATTATTTTTATCTATTTATTTATATTTATTCATATATTTATCATTATATAATATTACACTGATAGACAAAACTTAAGGAAGTTGTACCTTATAGCATATATATATCGGGATTTAAAACAATAACTCAGAGAGATATTTTCTGAATCCCGATATATATATGCTATAAGGTACAACTTCCTTAAGTTTTGTCTATCAGTGTTATTTATTCATATTTATATTTATTCTGTATTTAACCTTATATAATCTTGTATGGACTTTGAAATAAAGTAGTTTCAATCTCAATCTCTCTTGTCTTTGTATCTCAATTCTAAACCTGATATATTCACCTCTCTAATGGTTCCACCTATTTGAATGTCCTAGATTGAAAATCTTGACGTTCACATTCTTTATGTTTATTAGGATAATAATAATATGAGTTTTATATATTGGAATTGTAACCTTTATCCACGTATAAAGTACCTCTATATATCGAGATATTTTAAAAATAATTTAAAGTTGAGTAGAGCTATGTATAATAAAAAATAGTTTGTACATTCGAGATTGTGGATCTATTTAGTTTTGTTCATAATGCAGAATATTTACTCGAGTAAAATGATAAATAAAATTTATAACAAATTTACTGGCAATGTGTTTCTTTTCAATAATATTTGAATGATAATTTCATTGCAGTAAGGTCTGTAGAGATAATATTATTGAAAAGAAACATATATATATATACTAGCCGAATGACCCGGGCAACGCCCGGGTTTTACCCGATTAAATGTTTTTATTTAAATACTATTCGTTACAATTATAAATTGGCGGCGTGGATGTCACTCTTGTGAAACGTCCCGCTCCAAACTTTGTGTCTGAGAAGCGATATTTTTATAGAAAGATGATCTGGCTCTTGTTTTCTGCTCGAATGAATGTTTTTCTGTTAGAATTTTGTTCCTGCGTACAAAATAATGAGCTGGTTTCACCCGTGGTCTCTGCTTTTTGGAATTTTTCCCGATATAATTTTGTATCTGATAATCTTACATGATACAGCAATATCGTCATCATCATTTTCTGACTAATATTAGGAATACAAATAAGTTTTGAGGGATTTTTTTTATAAATTCGAAGCTTTATTCAGAGAAATCAGTACAATATATTTCATTCAAAGTATTGTCCATCTTTAGCTACGACTTTTTCCCATCTTTCAGGCAGCATACGGATTCCGTGTCGAAAAAAATTCCTCGTTTTTTGAGGCGATCCAAACATTGACCCAATTTTTCGCCTCTTCGTAAGAATTGAAGTGCTGCTCGGCCAGGCCATGTGTCATCGAACGGAACATGTGGTAGTCTGAAGGAGCAATGTCTGGTGAATACGGCGGGTGGGGTAGGACATACCATTGAAGCGCCTCCAAAGTCTTGACAACTTTTGCAACATGTGGCCGAGCGTTGTCGTGCTGATAGATCACCTTGTCATGTCTTTTGGCATATAGTGGGCGTTTGATCTTCAATGCTCGGCTTAATCGCATCAATTGTTGTTGGTAACGTTCTCCAGTGATGGTTTCGTTAGGCTGAAGTAGCTCATAGTAGATCACTCCGAGCTGATCCCACCAGATGCACAGCATTAGCTTCTTGCCATGAATATTGGGTTTGGCCGTTGAAGTTGATGCATGACCGGGCTTAACCCACGATTTTCTGCGCATTGGGTTGTCGTAGTGAATCCACTTTTCGTCCCCCTTCACGATTCGATGCAAAAAACCCTTCCGATTTTGTCTTTTTAGCAGTAGTTCGCACGTGCAAATACGGCGCTCGATGTTTCCTGGCTTGAGTTCATATGGAACCCAATTTCCTTGTTTTTGCACCATACCCATAATCTTGAGACGGTTCGAAATCGCTTGTTGAGTCACTCCCAAGGTTTCAGCGAGCTCCTCTTGAGTTTGGCTTGAATCTTCGTCCAATAAAGCCTCCAACTCAGCGTCTTCAAACTTTATTGGCCTCCCTCCGCGTTCTTTGTCTCTGGTGTCAAAATCGCCACTTTTGAAACGCCGAAACCAGTACTCACATGATTTTATTGATAGAGCATGTTTACCATATGCCTCACACAGCAATTGATGTCCATCAGTTGCACTTTTCTTCAAATTAAAACAAAAAAGCAGCGCTTCCCGCAAATTGTGTTTTGTTGGCAAAAAGGTTGACATGGTTAGAGCACCAAAAAAAAAAGTTCCTTACACTTGAGGGAAAAGACTTCTTCTGATTTTTTTGGGGAAATGATGAAGCCTTAACATGAAACCTTACACACAAGGTCCGATGCTATTTATATACTATTTGTTGTGGCTTCTTTTGCAAATCCCTCAAAACTTATTTGTACTCCCAATAATATATAGTTTTAATAATTGATTTATATATTTTTTAAAATAGCCTATCGTCTTCCCCGTATTTTTTTTACCTATGTATGGAAATTTTGGTTTGAATTAGTGAACTACTGCGAATTTGTATACCGGACATACAAACCAACAAACAAACAAACATACAAACATTCATTTTTATATATATAGAAGATATAATATAAATGAGTTTTAAAAATTGTTAAAAAAAATTGCATCGGCCGGGAATCGAACCCTGGCCGCCCGCGTGGCAGGCGAGCATTCTACCACTGAACCACCGATGCTTTAAAAAAATGGTCATATTTAGGTATTCATTCCATTCCGGATTATTCCGCGTAAAAAAAAGTTCTTCAAATGAAAAAAAGAAATAGCCAAAAATACTAATCAAAATGCAGCCGAAAATTTTCCTCAGGTTTATAAAAAGCGACATGCAAAATTTGGTACCAATTGGTTCAGTAGTTTTTGAGTTTATCGCGAAACAGACAGACAGACAGAAATTGACTTTTATATATATAGAGAAGAGATATATATGGCCAGTAAATTTATTTGTTACAAATTTTATCGATAGATGGCAATTAAAATTATAAATTTAAAATAATATATTTTTTATTTTATTGTATACTAGCGGACGTACCCGGCTTCGCCCGGGTTTTACCCGAGTAAAGGTTTGTCTAACGAATCTCTCGATAAAGTGAACATTTTTTCCCGGTCCCTTGAAAAATACTCGATAAGTTGAATAAAATCAATATTAATTGGTTCCCTCGGTAATTGGAAGTTAAAGGAATAGTATCTTGTCTTGGAATTGTATCATTATTCTTGTCTCAAATAAATTGCCGTGTCATCCTGAATTTTGTCTTTCCTAATTTTCTACATTACAAAATCATCGTATCATCATGATAATATTTAGAGCAGATTGTTGAATTATAACAGATAAATTAGAATATTTATCTTGATTATTTTAAAGTGAAAAGTTATTTCAAAAATTTTATTTGCTAGAAACCTTCCCAGTACTATACTAAATAACTTCCCAAAGTTTCATGGCGTTCCAATGAGTGGTTTGGTCAAGCATAAAGGACAGACACACACACACACACACACTCGAGCGTGCGGCCACGCTTTCGCGAGCTCCGCCGTTTTCGCCTCTGGATTGTGTGTCATTGGCGCTGAAACCTGCCGAATCCGGTGTCAGAAGATAGCCCTCGATCCGCTGATAACGTGCCTGAAAGGCCCAGCACTGGATCTCAACCAGGCGAGGAGTTTTCGCCGAAAACAGAAAATATGAAGAATACAAAAGAAAATTCTTCTGAAAATCAAATAGATGAAAATCCGCCGGCAGGCGATATGCATGTAAATCTGGCCGCCGCGCGTGATGACGTCACGGCGCCAACGACTGCTGCTTCAACCAGCGCTACAACAGCCAGCCCGGCCTCGCTCAACTGGGCCGACAGCGAGATGGCGGAGGTGGACGCCAACGAAGGCTACACCGTCGTGAAGAGCAAGAAAAGGCGCCTCTCTTCAACACCTGAGCACGCCGCAAAGCAGGCAAGCAGGCCTGCTGAGAGACGCGGCCCCCAGCAGCAGAAGCGGACAACAGGGCCGAGGTCAATGCCGCCCCAGGAAATCAAGGCGACGCGCGCCAACATCGCCGACGCCAGGGCGAGGCAGGCCACTACCAACCACGAGAACTACGTCTTCGTGGAGCTGTGCCCAGACATCCCGGACTACTCCTACCTCAAGGCCATGAGCACGCTACTCGGGGGGCCAAGGAGCATCACGCAGTTCCATCGAATGAACGGCCACTTTATCGTGGGTCTTGCGGACAAGAAACTCGCGAACCGTCTGGTCGCGGACGGCCTGGAAATCGAGGGTACGTCCCTCAGGGTCTTCCCCTTCCGCAAGAGGGCGGAGCGAATAGTCGTGGCCAACCTGCCCGGCTTTGTGGAGGACAGCACCATCGTGAACACCCTGGGCCAATTCGGGAAGGTCAACTCCATCGCCCCCATCCTGGTCAAAATGGGGGAGTTCACCTTCACCGACGGCCGCCGGGAGGCGTTCATCCTGCTCCGCGATGGCGTAAGGCTAGAGACGCTGCCCACCCGACTAACCATCCAATCCAAGGGAGACACCCTGTCGGCCTTCCTCTCCTTTGGAATCAAGTGTTCCAAATGCGGTAAACAGGGCCACCGCAGAGCCAACTGCCCAGCGCTCGCCAGGCAAGGGAACGGCAACCCCAGGCAAGCAGCGTCTCCCACCGACGCAAGGCCTCCCCCTCCTCCTCCTCCTCAGCAGCCAAGGAAGCCGGCACCGGCGCCCGCAACACCGGCGTCCCCTGTCCAACCAGCGAAGACTTCAACCGAGGCTCAGGCGATCCCCTCGGCACACCAGCCTGCCGAACAGATGGATGTCACCCACCCCGCCCCTGCTGCCCACCCTGCTTCCCTGGCTGCCCCGCGGCCCCCCGAGCCTCGCATCTCTCCGCTCGACCACGAGATGTCGGTGGAGGGGCTGACCTCACCTCCATCCAAGCCTGCCCGGGGAGAATCCGCACTCAAACAGCTGCTGAAGCACATCGAGGAGACCCCCACCCTTTCCATCGACTGGCACTAGCTGCCCGGCCTTAACTGCAAGGACGCACAGCAGCTCCTCACCTCTGAGACCACCATGAAGAGGCTAGCGCCCACGCTGACAGAAGAACAGGTCGCCACCCTCGACAAGTTGCACGACACAAGAAATCCTAAATCCATGATTCCTATCT
The DNA here is from genome assembly GCA_030710605.1 of Cordylochernes scorpioides. Lineage (NCBI taxonomy): Eukaryota > Metazoa > Arthropoda > Arachnida > Pseudoscorpiones > Chernetidae > Cordylochernes > Cordylochernes scorpioides. The sequence goes on from CP092869.1 coordinate 73,167,412, forward strand.
CAAACCTCCTTATAATTATAAGCAAAATCTGGCACAAATCAATATAAATTTTATTAAATATGTTATAATTAGGTAATCAGCATCAAATATCATCACACACGTATATTTATATCATCTATATATAATTACACTAGGGAGAACAGCTGTTTTGGTGGTGGAATATGGAGCTTATTTTATATGAATTTAATGTCTTGAACTCAAATATGGTATTAGTGTTTGCGTAGGAGATCAAATTTCTAAAATATATTACATTATAGTGAAATATACGTAATACAGTACAACCTCTCTTTAGCGGACACCCCGCTAGAAGACACCTCTCCACAAAGGAGAGTTTTCATTTGCAAAATTACCATTTTTACAATTTAGCAACTCTCCGGTAAGAGAACACCTCTCACTAAAGGACACTTTGGCTCTGCAATTAGGTGTCCTTTACAGGGATGTTCTACGGTACTAGGGTCGTAGCCAGGGAAGAGCCTTTCTTCTCCCAACTGCCATCTTTTTTGTTAATTAATATGACTTGAAATGCTCATGAGCTTGATGACAGACAAATGACTCCTTTGTCATTACTAATCCACCATGCAAGAGCTAAAAGGTCGGGTGTCTGAGAAACCAGCAGACGTCAGTGAAAGGCCAGTTAAAGGGCTGAGAAGGTGTCAGCAAGCTGTGGTCCAGCAATACCCTCCCAGATCTTAAGCTACTGGTGCATGATGAGATATTGTAACAAATTAAGAAAAATTAACAGATGTCATAGTACATGTTCACCCCTGTATCCCTATAACAAATCAACAAAAATATAGCAAAAAAATAGCTTAAAAAACCTGGCCCTGGATTGCTTGCTGATTTGTTAGAAAGATGTAATAATAATAATAATATTTATTTTTGATAAAATATTGATCTGGACCATAGTATAGAAACTGAAGTAGGTTAGGCAAGATATGTTATTCCAACATCTACTTATATAATTACCTTATTCTGTCTGTGTGAAGTTCACGGATAGATTTTGGTCAGAATGGATAAAATAAAAAAAAGTGTCAAGGGATGGGAATCGAACCCACGACCTTCCGCTTACCAGGCAGATGCCATGACCACTAGGCTACCTAGGACAACGATAGGTTATTTTAAATTATATATAAATTAAATATTAAAACTATATATTCAAATTATTCTACTTAGCTCAAGAACAGCGCCCTCTATCAAGGTTATAAATACGTTTAAAATCGAAATCTTTTCAAAATTTTATTAATAATAGTTCGCTTATGAAAAAAACGTATCATTAAATAGAAGATAGGTATCTTTTATTTGTAAACGTTACGAGCTTTCGGGCAAACGCCCTTCTACAGGTTTGACAGAAAATTAAGGCGAGAGACCGACCTATATACAAGGGATGATTTACATAATAAACAATTTTTATAACTTAGCAGTAAGAATTTTTAATTTTTAATAAGTAACTATTGTATTGATATGGTAATAAGATGTTGTATACTAGATTTTTAACTATGTAAAAAAGGAATAGATTAACTTGAAACAAAGATATCATAAATTTCAGGAATTTCTATTTTTCTATTTATGCTTTTAAGTTTGGTGGATACTATGGATTCTAACATTAATCTTTGGTGTAGGTTGGGTATGTTACGGTAATGGATAGTGGGGTGGTTGGTATTAAAAGAGTGGCCAGTGGATGCAACATGCTGATAGATGAGGGAACGTGGGTCGTTGTTATTAATGTTGCGGGTGTGTTCTGACATTCTAATGGCGACGGTTCTACCTGTCTCACCCACATAAGTGGCGGAACAATGTTCGCATGAGACAGAGTAGACCGCCCCAGAAGAATCCAGAGGACTGAGTTGTGTACCAGTTTTTGTAATGGGGTGTCGGAGAAGTGAGTGGATACTGGGGGTATTAATGAAAAAGGTGCGAATGCCAAATGGCCTGATGAGACGGGAGATACTAACTGTTAAAGGAGAATAGGGCAACATGCAGGTAGTCCTGAAGACTGGGGGAGGATTGGAGGGGGCGGGAGAATAGGTATGTTTATTAATGAATGTTAGTGGATAGGAGGCGGCGGTGAGATGGGAGATGATACGGGCTTTTTCTGTGGTTTTAAAGATGGGTAGAGAGCAGTGTGTGTGAAGGCGCCTGGTGAGTGTTTTAACGATGTTAATTTTGTGTACTATGGGGCAGAAGGAGTAGAAATGGGTGTAGGTGGGGGTACTGCTATTCTTGTAGTATACTGTGGTGTGGAATGATGCCGGGGTACGTATGATTAAGATGTCTAGGAAGGGAATGATGTGTCCCTGTTCTTTTTCCATGGTGAACGAGAGGTTAGGTTGTAACTGTTGAGGGTGGACAGGATGGTTTCTTCAAGGTCGGTTTTACATATGCAAAGGATATCATCGACATATCGTCGCCAGAAAAGAATGTCATCACAATGGAGGTTGCAGACCCATTTATCTATTCTGGTCATAACCAGCTCAGCAGCTATGGAGGAGAGGGGGCTTCCCATAGGCGATCCCCTTATCTGTTTGAAATGGATATGGTCAAAGGTAAAGGTGCTCATGTTTAAGCATATCTGTGAGAGGGATGTGATAGAGTTGGTCTTGACGGGATCTGTGTTGATGGAAACCAAAAATTGGTTGAGGCTGTCAATTATCAGGTGATGGGGGAGACTGAGGTATAGGGATGAAACGTCAAATGAACACATGGTGAAGTTTTGGGGGGGGGTGTAGGCCGGTTATTTCTTGAATGAGTGTGGGGGTGCTGGAAACTGTGAGATTACTTCTATTGTTGTTTAAAAGAGGTGAGAGATAATTTGAGAGGTACTTAGCTAGGGCGTAGGCGGGAGAGAGGTGATACGCAATGATAGGGCGCAGAGGGACAGAAGGTTTGTGGACCTTGGGAAGGCCGTAGATGTAGGTACCATTGGGGAGATTAGTGGTAAAGGATTTGTGTTCCTCCGTTGAGATGAGACTGGTTCTTTTCATTCGGTTGAGAGAGGACTTGAAAGTTTTTAGTGCTATTGTGCTCTCTTGTGCGGAAATTTGAGAAAAAGTGGCTGTGTCCTGCAATATTTCCAAGATTTTGGCGTGGTACGAAGATCGGTCTAGGATTACGGTGTCAGTGCCCCTTATCTGATCTGCTGATGACAATTGAACGTTGTTTCATTAGTCTGCGGAGGGCCTTGGATTCAGTTTGGGAATTTGGGGGTGGGGGGAGAGGTCTCTGGAGTACCCGGGATACATGGTTTCTGATGGCGCATCTGTCTTGATGGTTATGATTCTTAACGGAGGCCTCTATTCCACTGATGATCCTGGGTATATCGGGTTTGGCGGGAAGTCGATATTTGAGGCCTTTAGAGAGGAGACTGTTTTCAGCAGGGGTGAGGGTTACGCTAGACAGATTGATGATGTTGTTTGAAGCCTCGGGGTTGGCATACTTGTGATCGAGTGGGAAGGAGTATTTTTGGGACCAGAACGCTAGCTTTTTATCGTGTCTAAGCTGTATACTTCGGTCTTGTACCTTAATATCTGAGGTGGTTCTTTCTATGAGAGCTGTGAGATCAGATTCATGAACGTTTTGGGAGGTTATGCATATCAGCCCTTTGATTGATTTGGTGAGGAATCTAATTTGGGAAAGGCAACCTTTAGTTCTTGCCCGTAAGAGTTGCCATTGGATTCTTCTTATAAGTTCTGCTGAGAAGGGGTTTCCAACAGGATCCTTTACACGGAGGGATGGAGGGATAAACACTAGCCGTTCACATAGCTGGTTGAACTTTAAATGGCAACGCCATTTGGCGAGTTGAAGAGATTTCTTGTGGATGAGGAACTTGTATCTGTCGATTTCGCCTCTAGGAAGAGCCATAATAAATACGAAGAATTAAACTCAATTGATTAATAGTAAAAAACTTAAAACTCTTCCGGTGTACAGCTTATGAAAAAACGTATCATTAAATAGAAGATAGGTATCTTTTATTTGTAAACGTTACGAGCTTTCGGGCAAACGCCCTTCTACAGGTTTGACAGAAAATTAAGGCGAGAGACCGACCTATATACAAGGGATGATTTACATAATAAACAATTTTTATAACTTAGCAGTAAGAATTTTTAATTTTTAATAAGTAACTGTTGTATTGATATGGTAATAAGATGTTGTATACTAGATTTTTAACTATGTAAAAAGGAATAGATTAACTTGAAACAAAGATATCATAAATTTCAGGAATTTCTATTTTTCTATTTATGCTTTTAAGTTTGGTGGATACTATGGATTCTAACATTAATCTTTGGTGTAGGTTGGGTATGTTACGGTAATGGATAGTGGGGTGGTTGGTATTAAAAGAGTGGCCAGTGGATGCAACATGCTGATAGATGAGGGAACGTGGGTCGTTGTTATTAATGTTGCGGGTGTGTTCTGACATTCTAATGGCGACGGTTCTACCTGTCTCACCCACATAAGTGGCGGAACAATGTTCGCATGAGACAGAGTAGACCGCCCCAGAAGAATCCAGAGGACTGAGTTGTGTACCAGTTTTTGTAATGGGGTGTCGGAGAAGTGAGTGGATACTGGGGGTATTAATGAAAAAGGTGCGAATGCCAAATGGCCTGATGAGACGGGAGATACTAACTGTTAAAGGAGAATAGGGCAACATGCAGGTAGTCCTGAAGACTGGGGGAGGATTGGAGGGGGCGGGAGAATAGGTATGTTTATTAATGAATGTTAGTGGATAGGAGGCGGCGGTGAGATGGGAGATGATACGGGCTTTTTCTGTGGTTTTAAAGATGGGTAGAGAGCAGTGTGTGTGAAGGCGCCTGGTGAGTGTTTTAACGATGTTAATTTTGTGTACTATGGGGCAGAAGGAGTAGAAAGAAATCTCTTCAACTCGCCAAATGGCGTTGCCATTTAAAGTTCAACCAGCTATGTGAACGGCTAGTGTTTATCCCTCCATCCCTCCGTGTAAAGGATCCTGTTGGAAACCCCTTCTCAGCAGAACTTATAAGAAGAATCCAATGGCAACTCTTACGGGCAAGAACTAAAGGTTGCCTTTCCCAAATTAGATTCCTCACCAAATCAATCAAAGGGCTGATATGCCTAACCTCCCAAAACGTTCATGAATCTGATCTCACAGCTCTCATAGAAAGAACCACCTCAGATATTAAGGTACAAGACCGAAGTATACAGCTTAGACACGATAAAAAGCTAGCGTTCTGGTCCCAAAAATACTCCTTCCCACTCGATCACAAGTATGCCAACCCCGAGGCTTCAAACAACATCATCAATCTGTCTAGCGTAACCCTCACCCCTGCTGAAAACAGTCTCCTCTCTAAAGGCCTCAAATATCGACTTCCCGCCAAACCCGATATACCCAGGATCATCAGTGGAATAGAGGCCTCCGTTAAGAATCATAACCATCAAGACAGATGCGCCATCAGAAACCATGTATCCCGGGTACTCCAGAGACCTCTCCCCCCACCCCCAAATTCCCAAACTGAATCCAAGGCCCTCCGCAGACTAATGAAACAACGTTCAATTGTCATCAGCAGATCAGATAAGGGCACTGACACCGTAATCCTAGACCGATCTTCGTACCACGCCAAAATCTTGGAAATATTGCAGGACACAGCCACTTTTTCTCAAATTTCCGCACAAGAGAGCACAATAGCACTAAAAACCTTCAAGTCCTCTCTCAACCGAATGAAAAGAACCAGTCTCATCTCAACGGAGGAACACAAATCCTTTACCACTAATCTCCCCAATGGTACCTACATCTACGGCCTTCCCAAGGTCCACAAACCTTCTGTCCCTCTGCGCCCTATCATTGCGTATCACCTCTCTCCCGCCTACCCCCTAGCTAAGTACCTCTCAAATTATCTCTCACCTCTTTTAAACAACAATAGAAGTAATCTCACAGTTTCCAGCACCCCCACACTCATTCAAGAAATAACCGGCCTACACCCCCCCCAAAACTTCACCATGTGTTCATTTGACGTTTCATCCCTATACCTCAGTCTCCCCCATCACCTGATAATTGACAGCCTCAACCAATTTTTGGTTTCCATCAACACAGATCCCGTCAAGACCAACTCTATCACATCCCTCTCACAGATATGCTTAAACATGAGCACCTTTACCTTTGACCATATCCATTTCAAACAGATAAGGGGATCGCCTATGGGAAGCCCCCTCTCCTCCATAGCTGCTGAGCTGGTTATGACCAGAATAGATAAATGGGTCTGCAACCTCCATTGTGATGACATTCTTTTCTGGCGACGATATGTCGATGATATCCTTTGCATATGTAAAACCGACCTTGAAGAAACCATCCTGTCCACCCTCAACAGTTACAACCCTAACCTCTCGTTCACCATGGAAAAAGAACAGGGACACATCATTCCCTTCCTAGACATCTTAATCATACGTACCCCGGCATCATTCCACACCACAGTATACTACAAGAATAGCAGTACCCCCACCTACACCCATTTCTACTCCTTCTGCCCCATAGTACACAAAATTAACATCGTTAAAACACTCACCAGGCGCCTTCACACACACTGCTCTCTACCCATCTTTAAAACCACAGAAAAAGCCCGTATCATCTCCCATCTCACCGCCGCCTCCTATCCACTAACATTCATTAATAAACATACCTATTCTCCCGCCCCCTCCAATCCTCCCCCAGTCTTCAGGACTACCTGCATGTTGCCCTATTCTCCTTTAACAGTTAGTATCTCCCGTCTCATCAGGCCATTTGGCATTCGCACCTTTTTCATTAATACCCCCAGTATCCACTCACTTCTCCGACACCCCATTACAAAAACTGGTACCCAACTCAGTCCTCTGGATTCTTCTGGGGCGGTCTACTCTGTCTCATGCGAACATTGTTCCGCCACTTATGTGGGTGAGACAGGTAGAACCGTCGCCATTAGAATGTCAGAACACACCCGCAACATTAATAACAACGACCCACGTTCCCTCATCTATCAGCATGTTGCATCCACTGGCCACTCTTTTAATACCAACCACCCCACTATCCATTACCGTAACATACCCAACCTACACCAAAGATTAATGTTAGAATCCATAGTATCCACCAAACTTAAAAGCATAAATAGAAAAATAGAAATTCCTGAAATTTATGATATCTTTGTTTCAAGTTAATCTATTCCTTTTTTACATAGTTAAAAATCTAGTATACAACATCTTATTACCATATCAATACAATAGTTACTTATTAAAAATTAAAAATTCTTACTGCTAAGTTATAAAAATTGTTTATTATGTAAATCATCCCTTGTATATAGGTCGGTCTCTCGCCTTAATTTCTGTCAAACCTGTAGAAGGGCGTTTGCCCGAAAGCTCGTAACGTTTACAAATAAAAGATACCTATCTTCCATTTAATGATACGTTTTTTCATAAGTTGTACACCGGAAGAGTTTTAAGTTTTTACTATTAATCAATTGAGTTTAATTCTTCGTATTTATTATGGCTCTTCCTAGAGGCGAAATCGACAGATACAAGTTCCTCATCCACAAGAAATCTCTTCAACTCGCCAAATGGCGTTGCCATTTAAAGTTCAACCAGCTATGTGAACGGCTAGTGTTTATCCCTCCATCCCTCCGTGTAAAGGATCCTGTTGGAAACCCCTTCTCAGCAGAACTTATAAGAAGAATCCAATGGCAACTCTTACGGGCAAGAACTAAAGGTTGCCTTTCCCAAATTAGATTCCTCACCAAATCAATCAAAGGGCTGATATGCCTAACCTCCCAAAACGTTCATGAATCTGATCTCACAGCTCTCATAGAAAGAACCACCTCAGATATTAAGGTACAAGACCGAAGTATACAGCTTAGACACGATAAAAAGCTAGCGTTCTGGTCCCAAAAATACTCCTTCCCACTCGATCACAAGTATGCCAACCCCGAGGCTTCAAACAACATCATCAATCTGTCTAGCGTAACCCTCACCCCTGCTGAAAACAGTCTCCTCTCTAAAGGCCTCAAATATCGACTTCCCGCCAAACCCGATATACCCAGGATCATCAGTGGAATAGAGGCCTCCGTTAAGAATCATAACCATCAAGACAGATGCGCCATCAGAAACCATGTATCCCGGGTACTCCAGAGACCTCTCCCCCCACCCCCAAATTCCCAAACTGAATCCAAGGCCCTCCGCAGACTAATGAAACAACGTTCAATTGTCATCAGCAGATCAGATAAGGGCACTGACACCGTAATCCTAGACCGATCTTCGTACCACGCCAAAATCTTGGAAATATTGCAGGACACAGCCACTTTTTTCTCAAATTTCCGCACAAGAGAGCACAATAGCACTAAAAACCTTCAAGTCCTCTCTCAACCGAATGAAAAGAACCAGTCTCATCTCAACGGAGGAACACAAATCCTTTACCACTAATCTCCCCAATGGTACCTACATCTACGGCCTTCCCAAGGTCCACAAACCTTCTGTCCCTCTGCGCCCTATCATTGCGTATCACCTCTCTCCCGCCTACCCCCTAGCTAAGTACCTCTCAAATTATCTCTCACCTCTTTTAAACAACAATAGAAGTAATCTCACAGTTTCCAGCACCCCCACACTCATTCAAGAAATAACCGGCCTACACCCCCCCCCAAAACTTCACCATGTGTTCATTTGACGTTTCATCCCTATACCTCAGTCTCCCCCATCACCTGATAATTGACAGCCTCAACCAATTTTTGGTTTCCATCAACACAGATCCCGTCAAGACCAACTCTATCACATCCCTCTCACAGATATGCCTAAACATGAGCACCTTTACCTTTGACCATATCCATTTCAAACAGATAAGGGGATCGCCTATGGGAAGCCCCCTCTCCTCCATAGCTGCTGAGCTGGTTATGACCAGAATAGATAAATGGGTCTGCAACCTCCATTGTGATGACATTCTTTTCTGGCGACGATATGTCGATGATATCCTTTGCATATGTAAAACCGACCTTGAAGAAACCATCCTGTCCACCCTCAACAGTTACAACCCTAACCTCTCGTTCACCATGGAAAAAGAACAGGGACACATCATTCCCTTCCTAGACATCTTAATCATACGTACCCCGGCATCATTCCACACCACAGTATACTACAAGAATAGCAGTACCCCCACCTACACCCATTTCTACTCCTTCTGCCCCATAGTACACAAAATTAACATCGTTAAAACACTCACCAGGCGCCTTCACACACACTGCTCTCTACCCATCTTTAAAACCACAGAAAAAGCCCGTATCATCTCCCATCTCACCGCCGCCTCCTATCCACTAACATTCATTAATAAACATACCTATTCTCCCGCCCCCTCCAATCCTCCCCCAGTCTTCAGGACTACCTGCATGTTGCCCTATTCTCCTTTAACAGTTAGTATCTCCCGTCTCATCAGGCCATTTGGCATTCGCACCTTTTTCATTAATACCCCCAGTATCCACTCACTTCTCCGACACCCCATTACAAAAACTGGTACCCAACTCAGTCCTCTGGATTCTTCTGGGGCGGTCTACTCTGTCTCATGCGAACATTGTTCCGCCACTTATGTGGGTGAGACAGGTAGAACCGTCGCCATTAGAATGTCAGAACACACCCGCAACATTAATAACAACGACCCACGTTCCCTCATCTATCAGCATGTTGCATCCACTGGCCACTCTTTTAATACCAACCACCCCACTATCCATTACCGTAACATACCCAACCTACACCAAAGATTAATGTTAGAATCCATAGTATCCACCAAACTTAAAAGCATAAATAGAAAAATAGAAATTCCTGAAATTTATGATATCTTTGTTTCAAGTTAATCTATTCCTTTTTTACATAGTTAAAAATCTAGTATACAACATCTTATTACCATATCAATACAATAGTTACTTATTAAAAATTAAAAATTCTTACTGCTAAGTTATAAAAATTGTTTATTATGTAAATCATCCCTTGTATATAGGTCGGTCTCTCGCCTTAATTTTCTGTCAAACCTGTAGAAGGGCGTTTGCCCGAAAGCTCGTAACGTTTACAAATAAAAGATACCTATCTTCTATTTAATGATACGTTTTTTCATAAGCTGTACACCGGAAGAGTTTTAAGTTTTTTACTATTAATCAATTGAGTTTAATTCTTCGTATTTATTATGGCTCTTCCTAGAGGCGAAATCGACAGATACAAGTTCCTCATCCACAAGAAATCTCTTCAACTCGCCAAATGGCGTTGCCATTTAAAGTTCAACCAGTTATGTGAACGGCTAGTGTTTATCCCTCCATCCCTCCGTGTAAAGGATCCTGTTGGAAACCCCTTCTCAGCAGAACTTATGAGAAGAATCCAATGGCAACTCTTACGGGCAAGAACTAAAGGTTGCCTTTCCCAAATTAGATTCCTCACCAAATCAATCAAAGGGCTGATATGCATAACCTCCCAAAACGTTCATGAATCTGATCTCACAGCTCTCATAGAAAGAACCACCTCAGATATTAAGGTACAAGACCGAAGTATACAGCTTAGACACGATAAAAAGCTAGCGTTCTGGTCCCAAAAATACTCCTTCCCACTCGATCACAAGTATGCCAACCCCGAGGCTTCAAACAACATCATCAATCTGTCTAGCGTAACCCTCACCCCTGCTGAAAACAGTCTCCTCTCTAAAGGCCTCAAATATCGACTTCCCGCCAAACCCGATATACCCAGGATCATCAGTGGAATAGAGGCCTCCGTTAAGAATCATAACCATCAAGACAGATGCGCCATCAGAAACCATGTATCCCGGGTACTCCAGAGACCTCTCCCCCCACCCCCAAATTCCCAAACTGAATCCAAGGCCCTCCGCAGACTAATGAAACAACGTTCAATTGTCATCAGCAGATCAGATAAGGGCACTGACACCGTAATCCTAGACCGATCTTCGTACCACGCCAAAATCTTGGAAATATTGCAGGACACAGCCACATTTTTTCTCAAATTTCCGCACAAGAGAGCACAATAGCACTAAAAACCTTCAAGTCCTCTCTCAACCGAATGAAAAGAACCATTCTCATCTCAACGGAGGAACACAAATCCTTTACCACTAATCTCCCCAATGGTACCTACATCTACGGCCTTCCCAAGGTCCACAAACCTTCTGTCCCTCTGCGCCCTATCATTGCGTATCACCTCTCTCCCGCCTACCCCCTAGCTAAGTACCTCTCAAATTATCTCTCACCTCTTTTAAACAACAATAGAAGTAATCTCACAGTTTCCAGCACCCCCACACTCATTCAAGAAATAACCGGCCTACACCCCCCCCCAAAACTTCACCATGTGTTCATTTGACGTTTCATCCCTATACCTCAGTCTCCCCCATCACCTGATAATTGACAGCCTCAACCAATTTTTGGTTTCCATCAACACAGATCCCGTCAAGACCAACTCTATCACATCCCTCTCACAGATATGCTTAAACATGAGCACCTTTACCTTTGACCATATCCATTTCAAACAGATAAGGGGATCGCCTATGGGAAGCCCCCTCTCCTCCATAGCTGCTGAGCTGGTTATGACCAGAATAGATAAATGGGTCTGCAACCTCCATTGTGATGACATTCTTTTCTGGCGACGATATGTCGATGATATCCTTTGCATATGTAAAACCGACCTTGAAGAAACCATCCTGTCCACCCTCAACAGTTACAACCCTAACCTCTCGTTCACCATGGAAAAAGAACAGGGACACATCATTCCCTTCCTAGACATCTTAATCATACGTACCCCGGCATCATTCCACACCACAGTATACTACAAGAATAGCAGTACCCCCACCTACACCCATTTCTACTCCTTCTGCCCCATAGTACACAAAATTAACATCGTTAAAACACTCACCAGGCGCCTTCACACACACTGCTCTCTACCCATCTTTAAAACCACAGAAAAAGCCCGTATCATCTCCCATCTCACCGCCGCCTCCTATCCACTAACATTCATTAATAAACATACCTATTCTCCCGCCCCCTCCAATCCTCCCCCAGTCTTCAGGACTACCTGCATGTTGCCCTATTCTCCTTTAACAGTTAGTATCTCCCGTCTCATCAGGCCATTTGGCATTCGCACCTTTTTCATTAATACCCCCAGTATCCACTCACTTCTCCGACACCCCATTACAAAAACTGGTACACAACTCAGTCCTCTGGATTCTTCTGGGGCGGTCTACTCTGTCTCATGCGAACATTGTTCCGCCACTTATGTGGGTGAGACAGGTAGAACCGTCGCCATTAGAATGTCAGAACACACCCGCAACATTAATAACAACGACCCACGTTCCCTCATCTATCAGCATGTTGCATCCACTGGCCACTCTTTTAATACCAACCACCCCACTATCCATTACCGTAACATACCCAACCTACACCAAAGATTAATGTTAGAATCCATAGTATCCACCAAACTTAAAAGCATAAATAGAAAAATAGAAATTCCTGAAATTTATGATATCTTTGTTTCAAGTTAATCTATTCCTTTTTTACATAGTTAAAAATCTAGTATACAACATCTTATTACCATATCAATACAATAGTTACTTATTAAAAATTAAAAATTCTTACTGCTAAGTTATAAAAATTTTTTATTATGTAAATCATCCCTTGTATATAGGTCGGTCTCTCGCCTTAATTTTCTGTCAAACCTGTAGAAGGGCGTTTGCCCGAAAGCTCGTCACGTTTACAAATAAAAGATACCTATCTTCTATTTAATGATACGTTTTTTCATAAGCTGTACACCGGAAGAGTTTTAAGTTTTTTACTATTAATAGTTCGCTTACTAATTAGAATACTTGATCTAAATCGAAATATTTATAGACGCTCGCTCGATTTGAAGATTTATATCGTAACTAATCTGACTGTAAAGTTTGGAGCGGGACGTTTCAAAAGAGTGACATCCACGGCGCCAATTTATAATTGTAACGAATAGTGTTTGAATAAACCATTTAATATGTTAAACCAGGGCGTTGCCCGGGTCATTCATCTAGTTTGAGATAAAGGGATAACAGTAATATCTATTTGGGGCAATGTTGTATTCAATGGGATTATTTGCACAAGATTCATTTTTCATTGTCCATCTTATTCCATTCTTTTACCTCGGCTGCATGCAATTTTCTCACTGAAGACTTCCCGTCGTTAGATCGAGAGGCTTAGTTTGAATCCGCCTTTACATAGGCCAGACATTCTTTAGTCTTCACTTCCATCCTTAGCAACTTTAAAAAATTCTAATTTATTGTCCACAGATATAGGTATATCCAGGTCATACTCATTATACCAGGACACAGAGCTCCTCTGCCATATCTTGAGTTCTTCAGGTAGACTGGACTCTATCAATGGGTAGAGAAAGGCCCCATTTCTCTCTGGATTTATAAGCTTAATGATTCCAAAGATCGGAGGTGAAACTCCAACTGATCATAAAGGCGGATTAGAGACATTGCTCTTTTTCGGGCTTTGTCAATAACTAGACCCAAAATAAGATGCCTGCACTAGTTTTCGGTTTCAAAGAACCAAGTATTGAGATTTGTCTACTTCTAATAATCTAAAATCATTATGAATCTTCTCGAAATTAGACCACCAGCTCAACCATTGAATGTACGAACCAACGTACTTTGTGAGTTCCAATTTTGGTAATTTATAGGCTCTAGCTGTCTCATTATCGTTGGTGTTACAAATACTCCGAGCCACATCGGATCCACTTATAGAAGTAGAGATGAAGTAACTTTTCTTACCTTTAATTCAATTCTAATCCACCTTTCCTCATACTTCTTTACGGTTTCGAGTTCGTCCACCAGATCCCTTTATGGAGTAGCCTCGTCTTCCAATAGCAAATCCATAATTTGACCATCTGCTATTCTGAAATCACTTATATAGCCTTCAAGAATCTTATGTTTTACTTCTATTAATTCCTTTAAAGTATTTTCCTTTACCAGATCATGTCTCTACCTACTTTGGTGATTGAAGTTCATAAAACTGATTGTTGCTCTCACCAGCTCGCTTCATTTCAAAATACAAATAAACAATAGATGGTAAATTTATTTTGATATTATATTTGACTTCCAAGAGTGACCGGGTTAAGTCATTTTTGTAGGCTATGGTACCTTATGGGACTGTTTTCTATACAAAGTAACCTGCAATGAATAATCACCTTTGTAAAACCCAAAAATGACATAGGATATAATATAACAACCTACAATAAGAGACCACCTCTTGAAAAGGCAAAAAGTATCTAAATTTCTGGGTAATATCTCATTAAAGGTTCTAATGTATGTATTAGATTATAAAACAAGATGTATTTAGGTTCCAAATAATGGGAAGACACATGTTTCTTAGCCAGAAGATTCACTTGACTTTTCTAACTCTTCACCTTTTATATAAAAGACAATATTCTAGGAAGGGAACGACAGCCTGTTCTAAGCCATGTTTTATCTCAATAATTGGAATATAGAACAACACATCACACTTGACAATTAAAAAAACAGTTTATTGATATCTAGTCAACGGTCAAAAGAGAGTTTATAAAGTTTAAAACAGTGTAGGAAATATGTACACCAGACGAGGCCTTCACTGAAGGGACGTCCAGGAACCCTCCATAAGTTTAGACAGTCCCAGGCATGTTGCCTGCATGCTCAACATGCTCGATGATAGGTTTGAGGAACTTGGCGAGAATATTCTCAGAGGAGAGTGAAGAATAAAATAAATATTTCTGAATGTGCCATTTAACAAATAGATAAATAGAATTAGAAATAAAAGCGGTGGGGGATGATAATCATTTATGCAGAAAATAGGTATAAATTTAATGAAAGGTATAATCTTGCTAATCATTTGCTTCATATAAAATCACATTGATCTCAAATTTATTATTATTGTACCCCCCCGCTTTTATTTCTAATTCTATGAATCTATTTGTTAAATGACACATTCAGAAATATTTATTTTATTCTTGGGGGATGATCATCGTTTATGCGTTAAATAGACAAAAATTTAATGAAAGGCGTAATCTTGCTAATCATTTGCTTCATATAAAAAAACACAAAAATCTCAAATCCATGGCTATTATCCCTCACCGCTTTTTATTTCTAAGTCTATTATTTTATTTGTTAAATGGTACCTTCAGAAAAAAGGCAATACTTCAAAAATATATTTTTTGTTATTTTTAGTGCATTTTAAATAAAAGCTTTTTTTTTAAAGTGTTTTATAATTAATTTATTTTTAATACATTAATATGTTTTAATACCTTGATAAAGGTTGGCGTTCTGCCAACTGAAATATTGGTAAAATATATGATATTTTTATCCAATATATGCCTTTTAAATTAAATTTTTATTTAGGGATTGCTCTATTTTCAAAATAAATTATACTGAAATTGTCTTTCTTTGAAGCTCTGCTTGGTCTGCTGTATCAAATTTTACCGCAATCTTTGTGCCTCTGATATTTGTTTTTCAACTTTCATTTTCTCGACATAATCTTTTATTGGACAATCTTGAAACTCTGATAATCATCTATTAGTTAGAAGTTGATTCAGAGAAAAACATAGTTACATTCTACTGAAGACAGGAAGTCATAGAAACATAGGGAGTTAAACTATAGGTTGATGTGTTTTTCTCTGAATCTTGAAACTGTTTCTTTTCCACATTTGTCTTTGATCTCTCTTCGCTTTTCTCTTCATATTCCTACATTAACATCTTCACGTACTTCTTCAATATTGTCGCGTATACGGCCTCAAAATGACTACAACCTCCGCCAATAGATGGCGCTTTCGCCTGTTTCCATCTGAAACTGGTGTGGGAATAGCCGACTGCTGTGATCCCGTTTTCTGGGGAAAATGTTTGTAAATAGATGTTCATATTGGCCCCAGGAGGTGGCGTAATGTAAATATCCGTTGTTTAATATTCAAGTTATGTGTAATGTTTAGTTGTAAATGACAATAAAAGTAGTGTTTGAAGTCTCGACAATATTATATTTTTGCCATTTTATCTCTTTTCGACTTACTTTATTTTTAATAATACAGTTAAACCTGTCTATAGAGTCCCCTCTTGGGATTCACTAAAATAGGGTGCTATAGAGAGGGGATGCTATAGACAAGTCACTTTTAATGTAAATCGCATCATACTACGTATTTAAAATCGGGCGCTATAGAAAGGGAGGCGCTATTTAGAGGGGGCGCTATAGACAGGTTTTTATCTATTTTCGACTTACTTTATTTGCAAGGACGCACAGCAGCTCCTCACCTCTGAGACCACCATGAAGAGACTAGCGCCCACGCTGACAGAAGAACAGGTCGCCACCGTCGACAAGTTGCACGACACCTTCAAGGCCTCGTGCCCAGACTCCAACTCCACCATCCGCAAGACCCTCCAGAAGACCAGGAAGGTCCGGCGAGATCTACAGCGCCAATGAACCACCGCGTCGCCACCATCAACGCGCGAGGGCTCGCCACTCGGTGGAGGAGCCTTGCCCTTTGTCATCTCCTCAAACAACATCACGTGGACATCGCGTTTGTCCAGGAGACAAACGCATTTCATCTGAGCAGCGGCCAAGACCTCTGCCTCGGCTACAGCGCTGTTATATTGGCCCATCCCGTAGCCATCTCGGGATCCGGACTCGCCTGCGTCTTCGGACCAGGCGTCGCCGTGCTACGACAGCGTATCCTGTGGCCGGGCCACATCGCCTTGGCAACAATAGATGTCCACGGCGAGGAGATGACGGCCATCGCCGTTCATCTGGCACATGAACCCCGGGAGCGAAACCGGCAACTGGAGCTCCTGGCGGCGACAGCGGCACAGGAGGAGGAGGGGGCCTGCTGGATCATCGGCGATTTTAATATCAGGGATCGGGGGCCCTCATCATCATCATCGTCAGATGCCCTCGCCGCTCTTCTGGACCTGGCCGCGCTGGTCGACGTGGCCACCCAGTTCGACGCCGCCCACCTGCCACCAGAGTCGCCATGCACGGCGACCAAGTCGAATCGAACCGCCTGGACCGGATACTCGTCCCTGCTAGAGTCCTGGATCGCGTGTCCATCTATGCGACCAGCCACTACCACCTCTCGGACCACCGCCTCGTGCTGCTCCAGGTGGGCCCGCCCACCATCGCCGTCTCCTCCCCCACCCAGCCTCGCTTGGCCGCGATGCTCCGCTCGGGCCTTGTTCTCGAACATCTGGCTGGCTACATCCGGGAGTTGGAAAGACGCAGCGC
The DNA here is from genome assembly GCA_030710605.1 of Cordylochernes scorpioides. Classification (NCBI taxonomy): domain Eukaryota; kingdom Metazoa; phylum Arthropoda; class Arachnida; order Pseudoscorpiones; family Chernetidae; genus Cordylochernes; species Cordylochernes scorpioides. The sequence continues at coordinate 73,184,631 of CP092869.1, forward strand.
ACGATGACGACGACGGGACCTTCTGGGATAGGTGGACCTCCATCAAGGCGGGGCTGCTGGCGGAGGCCAGATCCCTGCACGACCCACGCCACGCTGCCAGCGACAGCTACGTCTACAGGGCGAGACGTTACATCGCGGCGCAGCTCGAGGCCTCCTCCATCCGGGCCGACTACCCATCGCTGCCGGACCTGGCACGCGCCATCCGCCTCCGACGCCCGGTCAGCGTCATCAGGGACGACGATGATAACGTCATCGAGGGCCCCGAGCTTCGGCGGAGGGCGTTCGCGACCTTCCGGCCCCGCTTCGCCCGTCCCACCACCGATCCAGCTGCGGGAGCTGCCTTCATCGCCAGCAGCGCGCCCACCACCACCTGCGAGCTGAGTGAGGAGGACCCGCTCCACCGGCCGGACATCAGCCCCAGCGAGATCGCCAACGCCATCGAGCACCTCCTTCGCGGAAAGGCCCCCGGCTGGGACGGCTTGCCGTGCGAACTCCTCCTTGCCTTCAACGAGGACTTCTTCGCGGAAGCTCTGGCCCGGGTGTTCGCGGCTTCACGGCTCCGCGGTGCCCTACCTCCGTCGACGCGGCGCAGCTCCATCTGCCTCGTGCCCAAGGCCCGCGGAGGTCGCGGCCTTGACGGCTACAGGCCCGTCGCGCTGCCCTCGGCCGAGTACAGGGTCCAGGCCGCCATCCTTCACCGGCGCCTCAAGCCCCACCTGCGGACCCTTGTGCCGGAATGCCAGACTTACGCCGTCCCCGGTAGGTCCCCATCCTGGAACATCGCCAAGGTGACGGATGTTGTTGAGGAGGCAACCGCCATGGGCTCGCCGCTGGCCGTCATGGGCGTCGACTTGGAGTCCGCCTTCGATTCCCTGGACCGCGGCTTCCTGGAGTCCCTGATGACGTCCCTCCACCTCCCGCCGGCCTTCATGGGCTGGATTAACATCTTGTATGCCGGGGCGGACGCAACGATCCGGGCTGGAGGCTTTCACACCACCGCCTTCCCCCTCCTCAACGGCCTAAGACAGGGCTGCGCCGTGAGTGCCGCCCTCTTTAGCATCGCTACGGGGCCGCTGCTTCGTCGCCTGGAGTTGACCCTCGGCGTGGGTAACGTCATCGCCTACGCCGACGACATCGTCCTCCTTTTCCATCGCGACGAAGAATTCGAGCGGGTGGCGACCATCCTCGAAGACTTCAAGCGGGCCTCAGGTATCGCCGTCAACCTCGGGAAGAGCGCGGGCCTTTGGTGCGGAGCCTGGCGCAACCGCGGCGACTCCCCTCTCGGCGCCTCCTGGTCGACCACCTCCATCAGGGTCCTCGGGCTCGACATCGCCCCCAGAAGCTCCGTAGCCCATCAGGAGCAGCATCTTCTCGCCCTCCTGGAGTCCGCCTGCCGCAGATGGACGCCCTTCACCCGCGGCCTATCCCTCGTCGGACGAGCTAGAGCGGCGAACTCGCTGGTGGGCTCCACCATCCAGCATCACCTGCACGGGTACCTGCCATCACCCCCGACCATCGCCAAGCTGCAAGCCAGACTAGCGAGGTTCGTCTGGGGGCCCGAGCACACGGCGTGGCTTCCCGCCGCCGTCATGGCGAGGCCCGTAGCAATCGGAGGCCTCGGCCTCCTCGACCTGGCAACCCAACTCCAGCTCGCCTGCCTCAAGGGTGTGCAGGTCGCGCTCCGCGGAGGCAGGAACGGCTTCGACTGGCTGGTCGCCAGCGGCAGCGAGGCCTGGATCCGCCCTCCACCAGACGGCACGCGTTTCCAGCCCCGCCGTCTCCGGTTGCTGAAGCTGTGGGAGGAGGCCTCCAAGATCCTGAGCCTCAATCACCGGGCGGTCCCCGCATCCCTGCTGCTGGACATCCCAATCATTGGTGGCTGCCGGTTCCTTCGCCCTCCCGACCTCCTGGCCCCTGCCCGCTGGCGCGGAGCCCGAGTCCGGGACCTTCTGACGCCCGCTGACGCCGCGGCCCTGGGCGCCTTCTGTCGGAGGCTGACCTCCGAGAACGCCGTGGGCTTCGGGGCGGAGTCTGCACCCTCATCTAGCTCTCTAGCTGCGGCCGTGGTGCTGCGAGGGACGGCTACGCCGTTCCTCAACGGCCTCACGACCCGCTCGGCCCGACAGGCCCTGGATCGCCCGCGCCTCGCCGCCACGCCCATCTCAAGGTTTACCTCGAGATGGTCGCCCACCATCGGTCCACCACCATCCAGGATCGACTGGGCCTCGCTGCGGCGCTGCGCCCACTCGGGCCACGAGGCTGACGCGGCCCTCAAGTTGGCCCTCCACGCCCTGCCCCATCCTGCCCATCCTGCCTCGGTCGGCCCCTCCTGTCCTGCCTGCGGGTCCATCGACCGCTCCCTCGGCCACCGTTACTGGTGCTTCTGCTCCATCAGGCCTCTCATCAGAGAGGCCTTCAACATCATAGGGCGGCCCCCTGACCTGCAGGCTTGGATCTTCGGCGGGTCCGGCCTTGAGGACGACGCCCTTTCCATCCTGGCGTCGGCAAAGTTGCGAATTTATCGTTACTTTGTCCAGGTTGGGCTCGGAGAAGCGGTGGAGGACCCGCTCATCGCCTGGTCCAGGACCCTCCAGCTTCGAGGTTTCCTATCTTCATCCCCCTTGTAAAATATATGTAATATATATGTAAATCTTTCATTCATTCTTTTTGTATTTTTTTCTTTTCTTCTCTTTCGCTCTCTCTTTGATTGATTGAGGTAATATTGTCTAAGATGACAATAAATATTTTTTTAATTGTCAATTGTCACACACACACACATATACATTCATTTTTATATATATATAGATATTTAAAGCGCTATGTCCCCCTAGGGTCATTTGCGCTGTCATATATGTATGCCTTTACATTTGTCTATACATATATATATATATAATAATTTTAGGCCGTGAAAAGAATAGTCATATGATGAGAAGGAGAGAAAAAAACGAGAAAAGAGCTGTGTACAAAATAAATAAGTGTCTGGTAATATGTACAATAAAAATAATAATTTAAAATAATAAATAGTTTAAAGATATCTCATATATCACTTTTAAAACTTTATATTCTTTTATATAACCTATAACTTAATCACTAAATGAATTTCTTCCAATATAATTGTCTTATCGTAAAGATTGAGGTTACCTGGCCGGCGGCATTCATAGTTCTTCAAATAAAAGACACTACGGCCAGTAAATCTTTTTATTGTCTCGACGTTTCGACAAAATTATTTTGTCCTCGTCAGGAGCGAACACAAATTAAAACATTTGGCAAAGCTTTAGAAATTATTCTTCTTATTATAATAAAGAATAATTTCTAACACTTTGCCAAATGTTTTAATTTGTGTTCGCTCCTGACGAGGACAAAAGATTTTTGCCGAAACGTCGAGACAATAAAAAGATTTACTGGCCGTAGTGTCTTTTATTTGAAGAACTATAATTGTCTTAATTATAAAAGCATTGTGGGTGAAGTCATTGACTTAGTTGGTTCTATGATCAGATAAATCGAGTGTTTTAGAGCGTCAGAGGTTTCCTTAAGAAATCTGAGAACAGAATCAAGGGCTGCGATGGTCGAGGGGCAGAATGTGTCGTCGTAGACAACCAAACTTGATATTAGCTCGATATCTTCCTATCTTGAGTTCAACATGGAAGTGGAATTTCTGGAAAATCTCCTGGGTAGATTGGCTTGTCCATTACAGCCATATTTTTCCTGTATTGACAAATTTTGTCTTCAATCGCGATAAGCTATATCACAAAACTAGCTTTGAAAAAAAAAGGCTTTTTGAATAGATCTTTCTTCTTGAGTAAAAATGAAAAATATTTCGAGAAGTCTTTAGCGCCGATTCTGAAAAGAGAAGTCTCTGCAATGAAAATTCGGGACATCAAGCTTGTTTAATTTATATAAAACCAATCTTACTTAGGAAATTCAAATATTCATTTTTTTCATTTAAACCAGTCAAAGACTGGATGATCTAGGGGCAGAATGTGCTTTCTCAGTTAAACTTAAATAAAACTTGTATTTAAGTTGCAGCCATTTTCTTCCATTCTTTCATTGAAGTGGCTCTTCTTGGCAATCTTTTGGAGGATGGGCTTGGACATTAGAACATTAGTTATTAACATTAACAAAGGTTTGCTATGAATTGCAGAAAAAACTGTCTCAAAAATGATAATTTGTAAAAAAACTCGTGATTTGAACTTTATCTCCTTGGAGAAGATTTTTTCATATAAATCTGATTCTGAAGAGATAAATCCCAGCTTATAACTTTCTTGTCAATCGGCATATAGCAATTGTATTTGAACATATGATTGTTGACGTTGGGAATTTAGATAAATTTGGATTCCTTGTGGATATTCAAATATTTTTCGGGGGAAAACAAAATTAAAACTCCATATACTGATGATCCATCATTATATCGTGTTAGCTGGAAATGTTGGTTGGCAAGTGAGAGAAGTAATTGTTATTCCAGCTAGATACAGCTCTAATCTGATATATAGTGTTCTAGGAATCAATGGGAAATGTTTTTACCTAATAATTATCATAACCAACGATATGTGAAATAAACTCTGAGAGAAAACTGACAAAAACTATAACAAGACTTATAACAAAACACTATAAAGGAATGGCAATACATCCAGATGGCACAAGAACCTATAGAGCATGCAACAACTGTCCTGGTGTGGAACTAACAGCTACTCACATATTCTCATGCCCAGCAATGGCCGCAGCCTTGCAGAAAATTGACTTAGACCCAGAGCAGCAGCTTTACACACCCAAGATAGTGGATATTGCTGCTGCTGTGTTGGAGATGCATGGAGACATTTGAGACTCTTCTTTGGACACGACAACAACAACAACATCATAACCAACATGGAGTTCAATCTTGGACCTTCCTTCCTCTTTACCAGCATGTAGCTTACTCCAGTCCTTGAGGCATTTGGTTCATATTCTTCTTCTTAGTATTCCCATGTTTTCTTAGGTATCCTTCCACACACAAGGCCAAATTCAAATTACTCTTTGCAACAAAGATCTACAGAAAAGCGCCAAAGATGATTCTTTTAAAATTATTGTCTTTTTTTAAGACTGAAGAATAACATGAGGTATTACATTTCAAAGCGCCTTGTCCTAAAAAAACTTATGAGAGATGGTTAAAAATCTTAGATAAAACGCTAGTTTTTTTCTTTCTGGAGGTGGTCTCTTATTGGAGACGGAGTTCATTTAGTTCTAGTCATCTATATAAATATATCTGTCTGTCTGTCTGTGGTACACGATTTCAACCTCGAAACTGCTTGGAGTTGAAATTTTTTCAGCGATTTATAATAACCTAAAAGGAGGAAGAAATCCTAAATCCATGATTCCTATCTCAAACCTCCTTATAATTATAAGCAAAATCTGGCACAAATCAATATAAATTTTATTAAATATGTTATAATTAGGTAATCAGCATCAAATATCATCACACACGTATATTTATATCTTCTACTTATATATTTGCCTTATTCTGTCTGTTTGTCTGAAGCTCACGGATGGGATTTTTCATAACCATCGGTGGTTCAGTGGTAGAATGCTCGCCTGCCACGCGGGCGGCCCGGGTTCGATTCCCGGCCGATGCATTTTTTTTTTTTTTTTACAATTTTTAAAACTCATTTATATATTATACAAGAATGACATCCACGGCGCCAATTTATAATTGTAACGAATAGTATTTGAATAAAAGCATTTAATCGGGTAAAACCCGGGCGTTGCCCGGGTCATTCGTATATAATAATTGTATAAACGAATGCAAGACAAAATCACCGCGAATGTTTCTTTTTTTAAGGCAATTTCTTTTAAGGCAATTATCGTTATTTATCGTTAATTTTTGTTTCGATTTTATTGAAAAAAAACGATATGGTGCCTTTAAAAAATGATCTTTATTACTATGAAGTTTTCTATTTAGTCAATATACCTAAGTTCATGTTGCAAATGTAATTATCTCTATCGATTTAGTAGTTGAAATGCAAAAAAAAAAAAAATCGACATGATGAAATCTTTATGAAAATTCACATTTTATTTTTATATTTTCAAGACACACACAGTTTGGGGCGGGACGTTTCACAAGAGATACATCCACGGCGCCAATTTATAATTGTAACGAATAGTATTTTAATTAAAACATTTTAAAAACACACAGTTTGGAACGGGACGTTTCACAAGAGTGACATCCATGGCGCCAATTTATAATTGTAACGAATAGTATTTGAATTAAAACGTTTTTAAAATATATACGCACTCGGGTAAAACCCGGGCGTTGCCCGGGCCATTCGTCTAGTCTATATATAATTACACTAGGGAGAACAGCTGTTTTGGTGGTGGAATATGGAGCTTATTTTATATGAATTTAATGTCTTTAACTCAAATATGGTATTAGTGTTTGCGTAGGAGATCAAATTTCTAAAATATATTACATTATAGTGAAATATACGTAATACAGTACAACCTCTCTTTAGCGGACACCCCGCTAGCAGACACCTCTCCACAAAGGAGAGTTTTCATTTGCAAAATTACCATTTTTACAATTTAGCAACTCTCCGGTAAGAGAACACCTCTCACTAAAGGACACTTTGGCTCTGCAATTAGGTGTCCTTTACAGGGATGTTCTACTGTACTAGGGTCGTAGCCAGGGAAGAGCCTTTCTTCTCCCAACTGCCATCTTTTTTGTTAATTAATTTGACTTGAAATGCTCATGAGCTTGATGACAGGCAAATGACTCCTTTGTCATTACTAACCCACCATGCAAGAGCTAAAAGGTCGGGTGTCTGAGAAACCAGCAGACCTCAGTGAAAGGCAGGTTGAAGGGCTGAGAAGGTGTCAGCAAGCTGTGGTCCAGCAATACCCTCCCAGATCTTAAGCTACTGGTGCATGATGAGATATTGTAACAAATTAAGAAAAATTAACAGATGTTATAGTACATGTTCACCCCTGTATCCCTTTAACAAATCAACAAAAATATAGCAAAAAAATAGTTAAAAAAACCTGGCCCTGGATTGCTTGCTGATTTGTTAGAAATATGTAATAATAATAATAATATTTATTTTTGATAAAATATTTGTAAGAAAATCAGAGGTTGGATCTCAGAAAGTATCGTTTAATTATCAAATAGATTATATTAAGATGACAAAAGGAACATAGAGAGTTAAAAGAAGAAGGTACGCCCAGAGAGTCAACAAGCAAAACTGTAATATTATACAGGTGCGGGCCGGCGCCAGGTCACGTGATGTCTGGGGGAAGCTGGGTTGTTGCTATGGGTGCGACGTTACTTTCCAATACTCCCACCCAACGTGCACTCCGTTGTTTCAAACAGTCCTAGTTGGCTTCTTAGTCTTCTATAACTTTCTGGAGGTAGAGCTTTCGTAAATATGTCTGCAGCTTGATCATTGGAGCAGACATAAAGAAGGTCAATTGCATGTTTTCGAAAATGATCTCTGATAAAGTGATATGAAATATCAATATGTTTAGTTCTTTTCTGGTATTCTGGGTTGTGAACAAGTCTTATGCAGCTTTGATTGTCGCAAAAAATTGTTGTAGGCTTTACTTGTTCTTGATGTAGCTCGCGTAGAAGTTGTCTCAGCCAAATTGCTTCTTTCGTTGCTTTGGAAGCTGCAATATATTCAGATTCTGTTGTTGACAGAGACACACAATTCTGTTTTTGACTGCACCAAGAAATAGGTCCATTATTCAACATGAACACATATCCGGTGGTTGATTTTCTTGTGTCCAGGTCTCCAGCAAAATCAGCATCGGAAAAACCTATCAGAGATGTAGTGCAGGAACTCCTACCAAAACAAATACCGATGTTTTTCGTAGCTTTTAAATATCCAAATATTTTCTTTACTGCGGTCCAATGTGAAGGTCCTGGGTTGTTCATAAATTGGCTAACCCTGCTGACTGCGTAGGCAATATCAGGTCTAGTTCCAGTCATGAGGTACATTAAACTACCAATTGTCTGTCTGTATGGAATCTTGTTCATTTCTTCAATTTCCTGATCATCCTTTGGGCACATCTCTTTTGTTAGTTTTGAGTAAGGATCAGAAGGTACAGATTGTAACTTAATTTCAAGAAGGTTGTAATGTTCAAGTGTTCTTTCAATGTATGAGGCTTGATGCAGAAATAACATTTTAGTTGTTCTATCTCGATATATTTGTAGGCCAAGGAAATAATCGGCAGTAAAAGTTTTTATTTCAAAATTGGAATTTAAGTACTGTACTATATCATCTAAATGTTGTTTATTTACACTGCAGATTAAGCAATCATCTACATATATTGCAAGTAATATGTAAGCCTGTTTACATTTCATTGTATAGACACATGAATCTGATATGCTAGGTTTGAGATCAAACTTAATTAAAAACTCATGAAATTTCTTGTTCTACATTCTGGGGGATTGCTTAAGACCATAGATGCTTTTCTGAAGAGAGCAAACATGATTTGGAAAATCTGGGTTTTCATAACCTTGGGGTTGTTCCATGTAAAGTTCTTCTTCCAAATCACCATTCAAGAAGGCAGATTTTACATCTAATTGAATCATTTCCATATCAAGTGATGCACAAAGTGATAAGATTGTTCTAATTGAATCGAATTTTACTACTGGAGAAAAAGTTTCACCATAATCAAGTCCTGGTTTTTGTGAATAACCTTTCGCAACTAGTCTAGCCTTAAACATTTTATTTGATCCATCTGCATTTTGCTTTATTTTGTATACCCACTTGCATGCAATAGCTTTTCTGTCTGATGGTAGTGTCACATAAGTCCATGTTTGATTTTTCATCAAGGAATTGAATTCATCGTCCATAGCTAGTTTCCACTGTTTTGAGTTTTGTCCTACAGTTGCATCTTCATAGTTCAATGGTTCTTGGTCATGGACATAACAAGCATATGAAATAGCTCTTGTACAGCTGGTTGATGATTGTTCCTTTTCTCTGATTCTATTCCTGAGAGGGTATCGACATGATTCTTCTGGTTTGGAACTGGTATTTGTGTTATCAACACTTTCTTCACTATATATAGTTACCTGCTCTTGTTGGTTATCCTGAATATTTTCTGATGTATTAGCTTCAGTAAATATTACATTTCTGCTTATGATAATTTTTTCTAGCAATAGGATCCCACATTCTATAATTTTTGTTAGTTTCAGTATATCCAACAAAAAATGTACGAATACTCTTTTTGTCTAATTTCTTTCTGTTATCTTTTGGTATATGCACATAAGCGTTACATCCAAAAGTTTTCAAATGTAAGATGGAGGGTTTTCTCTTGTACCATATTTCATAAGGTGTAGAATTTCCCAATACTTTAGTAGTACATCTATTTAAGAGATAGACTGCTGTGTTTACGGCTTCAGCCCACAGTTCAAGCGGCATTTTTCTTCCATGTAACATGCATTTAGCTGATTCAACTATTGTTCTGTTATCTCTTTCAGCAATTCCATTCTGTTCTGGGGTATATGGAGCAGTGAGTTCATGAACAATTCCTAGAGATTTTAGATAATCAGAAAAATTCTTATTTAAGAATTCTGTGCCATTATCTGTTCTGAATCTTTTTATTTTATTTCCAGTTTCAGTCCTAACTCTTTTTACAAATTCTTTAAATTTCTCAAGTACATCTGATTTATGCCTAATGAAGTAGGCCACTCTAAATCTTGAAAAATCATCCTTGAATGATACAAAATATAATGATCCACCTGGTGATCTTTTATCATTGGTCCACAAACATCCGAATAGATCAGCTCTCCTGGATAGGTCGAATTTGGACTTGTTGACGCGTGAAAACTTTTCTATTTTGTTTTCCATAGATGCATGCTTCACATAGTAAAGAATCAGGCTTTTCTCTAATTTTAATGTCTTCTTCAAAAACATTATTTTCAAACATTTGGGTTAATTTTATAGGATTTACATGACCCATTATTTGATGCCATATATCTAGACTTAACTGAGCAACATGAGTTTGTGAAGATTGCTTTGCTTTAATAAAAATTCTATAAAGATTTGAATTGTCCTTTATTCCAGTAACTAGCACTTTCGAATTTTTAGTCAATTTTATCTGATTTCCTTTACAAATGAGCGTCAAACCATGTTTTGTTGCAGTAGATATTGAGAAAAGATTGGTCTCCAATTCAGGTATATAGAGAACATCCAAAAGAGTTGCATTAATTTCCTGACTATCAACATAAGAGAGAATATCAATATTTCCCTTACCTTTTGCATAGATCTGCTTTCCATCTCCAAGGTACACAGGATGAACACCTTCTGGTATTTCTTCGAACGTAGAGAACCATTCTCTTCTGGAAGTCATGTGATCCGTTGCTCCAGAATCTGCAATCCAGGAATCCTTTGTTTCAGCGAGGAAGGCACTTGTCTCAGCTGAAAAAGCACAGCTATCATCTCTGGATGAATAACTTGGCTGTTGTCCTTTTTGTTCTTCCTTTCTTTTATAGCATTCTTTCCACCAATGTCCTTTTTTCTTGCAATAACCACAGTGTGTGTTCTTTTTATCTTTAATGGATTGTTGATGCTGCTGTTGTTTGTTGGAAGCTGTCGAATTTCTTTTGAACTTTGAAAAAGTCACCAAGGCATTATCTGGTTTAAAATTTCCTGAAGAATCCCAATGATCCTGTAAGCTTTCTTCTTTCAGTAATCTTGCCGTCAAGTTTTCTAAAGTCTTTTCTTCTGATGAAACTGAATCCCATGCTGTTATGAAATTCCTGTATTTATCAGGCAAGCTGCAAAATATCTTTGTAATTAGGGCAACATCAGAGATTGGCTCACCTAGATCTTTCATTTGTTGTGCCAGAGTTTCAACTTTGGAAATATGAGTAGCAATGTTATCATTTGGATTCATTTTATATTCGAAAAATCTTTGTTGCAGCAAATATTTGTTTGTTTCAGATTTCAGTTCATATATTGTTGATAATTTCTTCCACATTTCTGCTGAAGTCTGGCAATTAACAATCTGTTGAAGATATTTAAACTCTAGAGCAGTAGTGATCAGCATTTTGGATTTTGCATCTTTCTTTTTCTAGTTAGAGAATTTTGCAATATCCTCTATTTCAGGTTTTACCTCAGAGCCATCAGTTATACTGAGAAGATCTTTTGCTTCTAGAATAATCTTCATTTGAAATTTCCATAGATGAAAATTATCGCCGTTGAATTTTTGAATTTGTGGAAGTTCAGTTGTCATCTTGAGCAAGCAAACGAATTTCAGCTTAGATAAACAAAAATATTTGATACCAACCAAGCTCTGCTGCCATGTAAGAAAATCAGAGGTTGGATCTCAGAAAGTATCGTTTAATTATCAAATAGATTATATTAAGATGACAAAAGGAACATAGAGAGTTAAAAGAAGAAGGTAAGCCCAGAGAGTCAACAAGCAAAACTGTAATATTATACAGGTGCGGGCCGGCGCCAGGTCACGTGATGTCTGGGGGAAGCTGGGTTGTTGCTATGGGTGCGACGTTACTTTCCAATAATATTGATCTGGACCATAGTATAGAAACTGAAGTAGGTTAGGCAAGATATGTTATTCCAACATTTACTTATATAATTACCTTATTCTGTCTGTGTGAAGTTCACGGATAGATTTTGGTCAGAATGGATAAAATAAAAAAATTGTCAAGGGATGGGAATCGAACCCACGACCTTCCGCTTACCAGGCAGATGCCATGACCACTAGGCTACCTAGGACAACGATAGGTTATTTTAAACTATAAATAAATTAAATATTAAAACTATATATTCAAATTATTCTACTTAGCTCACGAACAGCGCCCTCTATCAAGGTTATAAATACGTTTAAAATCGAAATCTTTTCAAAATTTTATTAATAATAGTTCGCTTACTAATTAGAATACTTGATCTAAATCGAAATATTTATAGACGCTCGCTCGATTTGAAGATTTATATCGTAACTAATCTGACTGTAAAGTTTGGAGCGGGACGTTTCACAAGAGTGACATCCACGGCGCCAATTTATAATTGTAACGAATAGTTTTTGAATAAACCATTTAATATGGTAAACCCGGGCGTTGCCCGGGTCATTCGTCTAGTTTGAGATAAAGGGATAACAGTAATATCTGTTTGGGGCAATATTGTATTCAATGGGATTATTTGCACAAGATTCATTTTTCATTGTCCATCTTATTCCATTCTTTTACCTCGGCTGCATGCAATTTTCTCACTGAAGACTTCCCGTCGTTAGATCGAGAGGCTTAGTTTGAATCCGCCTTTACATAGGCCAGACATTCTTTAGTCTTCACTTCCATCCTTAGCAACTTTAAAAAATTCTAATTTATTGTCCACAGATATAGGTATATCCAGGTCATACTCATTATACCAGGACACAGAGCTCCTCTGCCATATCTTGAGTTCTTCAGGTAGACTGGACTCTATCAATGGGTAAAGAAAGGCCCCATTTCTCTCTGGATTTATAAGCTTAATGATTCCAAAGATCGGAGGTGAAACTCCAACTGATCATAAAGGCGGATTAGAGACATTGCTCTTTTTCGGGCTTTGTCAATAACTAGACCGAAAATAAGATGCCTGCACTAGTTTTCGGTTTCATAGAACCAAGTATTGAGATTTGTCTACTTCTAATAATCTAAAATCATTATGAATCTTCTCGAAATTAGACCACCAGCTCAACCATTGAATGTACGAACCAACGTACTTTGTGATTCCAATTTTGGTAATTTATAGGCTCTAGCTGTCTCATTATCGTTGGTGTTACAAATACTCTGAGCCACATCGGATCCACTTATAGAAGTAGAGATGAAGTAACTTTTCTTACCTTTAATTCAATTCTAATCCACCTTTCCTCATACTTCTTTACGGTTTCGAGTTCGTCCACCAGATCCCTTTATGGAGTAGCCTCGTCTTCCAATAGCAAATCCATAATTTGACCATCTGCTATTCTGAAATCACTTATATAGCCTTCAAGAATCTTATGTTTTACTTCTATTAATTCCTTTAAAGTATTTTCCTTTACCAGATCATGTCTCTACCTACTTTGGTGATTGAAGTTCATAAAACTGATTGTTGCTCTCATCAGCTCGCTTCATTTCAAAATACAAATAAACAATAGATGGTAAATTTATTTTGATATTATATTTGACTTCCAGGAGTGACCGGGTTAAGTCATGTTTGTAAGCTATGTTGCCTTATGGGACTGTTTTCTATACAAAGTAACCTGCCATGAATAATCACCTTTGTAAAACCCAAAAATGACATAGGATATAATATAACAACCTACAATAAGAGACCACCTCTTGACAAGGAAATAAGTACCTTAATTTCTGGGTAATATCTCATTGAAGGTTCTAATGTATGTATGTCGCAATATTGTTGCGGAATTTCTTGTTGTTGGATGAGAATGGTGTAGATTGTTGGAAGCGCAGTCGTTTGAGTGGAAGGTGAAGCATACAGTGGGGAATAACCAGGACACGTTTTGGGGTTTGAAAATAAAAGGCAACTGGTCGGAGGAAAGAAAGGCTTTGGAGAAGATGGAGCGGATTGTCTATTAACTATCTAATCACATGGCGGTGATTGACTTAGCTGATAAGGATGAACGGGGTAGGTCTCTAGAGCAGGTGTTACCTCGGTGAGATCGAAGTGAAGACTGACTATTCCTGGTTCTCGATTTAACACGAGAACCTTTCTTACTTCCCATTGGTGGAAAGGTGTGACGTGGCGGTTCTCTATTGGTTGACCTTTGAGAAGTTGCTTCCTAATTGGTCTACGTTACTTCTTTTGTCTCAAGACATGTCCCAGCTTGACCAGGAAGTAATAGTTTGTTGAACCCCAACTTTTATTAGTTCCGCTATAATAAAACTGGGTATAATTTTGCTAATGATCGTGCTAACTTCTAAGCCTCTTTTCTAGGCCTTTCCTCTAGGCTTTTCTGTCCTCCAATTACCTTGTTTTATTGAAACAAATCATACATTTCATACATATTGGATTAGGTTGGCATCTAATTATACAAATTATGACAGATGCGCCCCCTACATGTGAAGAATTTATGAAGGGGTTTTAGTCTGAATAAATTCTGTTAAACAAAGAAAATAATTTTGAGCGAAAATTAATTGGTTATAGGGAGGTTATATACAACATTGATAAGGATATAAGAAAAAAAAGTAGTGTTAATGCTATATAGTTGGTTGTTAGTTAATAGAAATCAAAATTTTATAAAGGTGCATCATATGTTGAGTACTATTGTACATAGTAAAAAAAAAGGAAAAATTGCCTAACTACATTTTTTGCTCGAGATGGGGAAGGAAATCGAGGAAATTTCATGAGGTAATTTTAGAAATCAAAAATAAAAATAATAAAAATAGTTGATTGAAATCAAAGTGAAGACGTGGTTGAAAAAGAAAAATGCCTTGTTGCGTTAAAAAAAAAGAAAAATGCTTTATTGCGTAAAAAAAAAGGGAAAAAATGCTTTGTTGCATTGGTGACAAAGAAAAATGCCTAATTACTTTTTGCTCGAGTTTGGGAAGGAAAACGAGGAAATTTCATGAGGTATCAAAAAATAAAATAAAAGAAATGTTGAGCGAAATCAAAGTTGAATGCTTGGTTGCGTAAAAAAAAAAGAAAAATGAAAAAGGTTTTTCAAAAATAAAGGATGACTTAATGTCTTAAGTTTAACCGAAAACTAATGTGTTTTCGTTGATAAATGGAACTACGATAAAATAAACTAAGTGGTAAATAAAATGGTAAATAATTACTAAAATAAGTGATAATAAATTGAATAATTTGCTAAATTGGTTAAATATTTTAATTTTAATTTTAAAAAATAGTGAAAATGGTTAGTATATAAACAAAAAAAAATATATATATAGTGGTTTGAACCCGTTGTGTATCTACATGCCCTGATCTAGATGTCTTAATTTATTAATTATGCCCTATAAATGTTTTGTCTCTTCTGTAGCGACACTTAGGCGGAAACGTGATCCTAATCCTCAAGAGCGAATTTATGCTATGTATACAGGAGACATGGAAATCTATATAACCTTTACATGTATTTTTGTCTTGTGTCATTGTTTTTTGAGATCTCAAAAGCCGAGTGTCGATTTTAATTTGTCTCGAGCCTTACTGCGTTCTAGGGGTTTTTATGCGATCCCCTGGGGCACTTAAGATGTGCTCGCCCAATATCCACTTTATATATTGGGTATCGGTACCTATAATAATACCTTGAATACAGGATTCGAGGAGAATCTCGATCCTTCTAAAAGGTCGTTTAATCCCTTTTTGGGAGAATACGTAAGTTTGAAAACTAACTAACAATTAAAGCGGTAGTGTGCGTGAACTTTGTTCATATTTGACTTTGAGATCTACGTGTGGGGTGGAGTATGTAACGTTTTTTTGGAAGTCTGTAAGAATAATTAGGATTTAATTATACTAGGGATGTAATAGAGGCGTGAATTCATTAAGATGTGTTGGTACGTCTTGTGTGAGTGAAGTTGTATTTGTAAAAGTCGATATGTAGCTGGAATGGGGAATGCAAGATTGGTGACATGGAGAAATCTGTGGATGGGGAAACGCGGTGACCTATTTTTATGTGCCGGCCAAAAGAGGGATCCAAGGTAATTTGAGATCCGGAAACGGGACTCTCACCCTCTGTTTGCATGGGGAATTTTTATTGCCTCGCGGGGCCACTTGCTTCCTGCCTGCCGCCTAATTGATTTTGTGTGCGACTCGAATCTTATGTTACTGGAGTGGGATTTTTTCTTTCTTTCGGCACTGGTTTGTTACCTTTCAGTTACTTCTATCTCCTCGGCATTTATTTAGATTTTCTGCAAAAATGCTTCCTAAAATTATAATAAGTTTTACAAATGATTGTCCTAAATGAAAAACAGCCTCTTGCAGCTCGAAAACTCTATTAGAAGGCATGGTATAGGTTAACAAATAACTAAGGAATAAAACTGGGGTACATTTATAGGGTAGGACTAGCAGACAAAGGATAAAAATCAGATGAAAGATAGGGTATTGATACATGTTCTTCCATGTTGTTGTAAATGGTGATTCTGAAATATTTGCTCGAACCTTATTCATTGTTGATCGTTCAATTTCGCACTGCTTGTTATCGTTGGGGAGTGGCGTGTATCTTTTTTGGGACAGAATGATAGGATTGAAATGATTGTCGGGTTCGCAGTTCTTAATATCGGGGAAGAATGGCGTAAATCGCCTTGTTGAAAAAATGGCAGGGTCTAAATGCCTGAAAGGCTCGCTGTTTGTGGGTTTGAATCTTAATGGCTCTGCTGGGAATAATTCGGGTGTGAAATGCTTAAACGGGAACGTGTAATCGGGTTTGTGCTTTATATGACATATTCTATCGGCGGGCGGTGATATATAACGGACTGTTTCTGTATACAGCTTAAGCTTGTTGACGTGGATCGTATCAGTATCTCTTTGAAGAGGTTGATTTGGTCGATCTATACGGACCACATTTGGTGAAATAATTTCTAATACTGTGTGGGGTCCTGTGAAATATGGCGCGAGTTTCCCTGTATTGGGGTGGTGATATAATTTTACTAACACTAGATCACCTACTTCGAAATGTGGTTGTTTGTGTCGTTGATCATAAATGTTTTTGTCTTGTAGATGCTTGTTTTGTGTTCGTGTGTGTGCAATCTTTCTAGCTCTGTCGATATCTGGGTAAGGTGTGCTGTGGTTAGAGAGTTCTGGGGGTAGGATGCCAAACATTAGGTAGATGGGTGGAAAACCTGTGGTAGAGTGTGGGGTTTTGTTATATATGATTGTAACTCTTTTGACCAACTTGGTCCATGCGATCTTAGGATTTTCTAAATGTAACAGCCTAAGTTTTCCCGTGAGGGTGGCGTTCAGGCGTTCACATAGACCATTGGCTTGTGGATGGTTGCTGGTTGTAAGTAGTGGGTGGATGTTTCTATTAAGTAGGAAACTACTAAATTTTGGCGAAGTGAAGGCAGGGGCTCTATCCGTAAGGAGGCGTTTCGGAGAACCATCCTGTAATACTCGCTTAAGTACCTGTTGATAGGTGGTGATGCTGGTGGATTTAGATGGAAAAGTCCACGCGTAGCGCGAAAAATGGTCGACTACAACATGGAGGTATATTTTGGTGTTGCCATATTTGGCAAATCCTGCTATGGTGTCTAGGGATAAAAGGTCAAAGGGTTCTTTGGCTTCCGGAGGGTGACTTAACTCCCCGTAGGTGGGTCCCAATGGACGTTTTGTTAACTGGCAGGTGGGGCAGGTCTTAACCTTTTGTTTAATATCTTTTGACATATCTTGCCAGTAATATTGCGTGGAGATGAGTCGTGACATTTGTGAAATACCGGGGGTGATTGTATTGTGTGTGTATAGATGGAGCGGATTGTCTATTAACTATCTAATCACATGGCGGTGATTGACTTAGCTGATAAGGATGAACGGGGTAGGTCTCTAGAGCAGGTGTTACCTCGGTGAGATCGAAGTGAAGACTGACTATTCCTGGTTCTCGATTTAACACGAGAACCTTTCTTACTTCCCATTGGTGGAAAGGTGTGACGTGGCGGTTCTCTATTGGTTGACCTTTGAGAAGTTGCTTCCTAATTGGTCTACGTTACTTCTTTTGTCTCAAGACATGTCGCAGCTTGACCAGGAAGTAATAGTTTGTTGAACCCCAACTTTTATTAGTTCCGCGATAATAAAACTGGGTATAATTTTTCTAATGATCGTGCTAACTTCTAAGCCTCTTTTCTAGGCCTTTCCTCTAGGCTTTTCTGTCCTCCAGTTACCTTGTTTTATTGAAACAAATCATACATTTCATACATATTGGATTAGGTTGGCATCTAATTATACAAATTATGACATGTATTAGGTTATAAAACAAGATGTATTTAGGTTCTAAATAATGGGAAGACACATGTTTCTTAGGCTGAAGTTTAACTTGACTTTTCTAACTCTTCACCTTTTATATAAAATACCACATTCTAGGAATGGAACGACAGCCTGTTCTAAGCCATGTTTTATCTCAATAATTGGAATATAGAACAACACATCACACTTGACAATTAAAAAAACAGTTTATTGACATCTAGTCAACGGTCAAAAGAGAGTTTACAAAGTTTAAAACAGTGTAGGAAATAGGTACACCAGACGAGGCCTTCACTGAAGGGACGTCCGGATCTCAGGAGCCAAAATCCTCCATAAGTTTAGATAGTCCCAGGCATGTTGCCTGCAAGCTCAACATGCTCGATGATAGGTTTGAGGAACTTGGCGAGAATATTCTCAGAGGAGAGTGAGCAGAGGAGACACATCCTATCAAGGTCGGATTGGACCGCAAGAACACATCACACTTGACAATTATAGGAATATATTAAATCTAGAGAATTGTCAATCTAACTTCTCTCACTCTGCTAAAATTTTCTATTAACTAATTAAAGATCACTAGCCATTTATTTCTATAATAAACTAAAATTGATAATTTATACTTTAATTTAAAAGGCATATATTGGATCAAAATATCATTTATTTTACCAATACTTCAATTGGCAGAACGCCAACCTTTATTAAGGAAATAAAACATATTAATATGTTTTAATACATTAATATATGAAAAAATAGAAAGATAAAAAGGTCAGTTGTTGATATTAAAATAAAAAAGGCATATCCTGTAAATCACATGTACTCCTGGTCAGGATATGCCTTTTTATTATTTTTAATACAT
Organism: Cordylochernes scorpioides; assembly: GCA_030710605.1. NCBI lineage: Eukaryota > Metazoa > Arthropoda > Arachnida > Pseudoscorpiones > Chernetidae > Cordylochernes > Cordylochernes scorpioides. The sequence goes on from CP092869.1 coordinate 73,203,339, forward strand.
TAATATGTTTTAATACCTTGATAAAGGTTGGCGTTCAGCCAACCAAAATATTGGTAAAATAAATGATATTTTGATCCAATATATGTCTTTTTAATTGAATATTTATTTATGGATTGCTCTATTTTCAAAATAAATTATACTGAAATTGTCTTTCTTTGAAGCTCTGCTTTATCTGTTGTATCAAAATTAATTCGCAATCTTTGTTCCTCTGATATTTGCTTTTCATTGCTTTCAACTTTCAATTTCTCGACTCAATATTTTACTGGACAATCTTGAAACTCTGATAATCATCTGTTGGATGGAAGTTGTTTCAGAGAAAAACAGCCACATTCCTCTGAAGAGAGTGACAGGAATTCATTGAAACATCGTCGGGAGTTAAACTATTGGTTGATGTGTTTGTTCTCTGAATCTTGAAACTGTTTCTTTTTTCCACATTTATCTTTGATCTCTCTTCGCTTTTCTCTTCATATTCCTACATTAACATCTTCACGTACTTCTTCAATATTGTCGCGTAAAAGGCCTCAAAATGACAACAACCTCCGCCAATAGATGGCGCTTTCGCCTGTTTCCATCTGAAACTGGTGTGGGAATAGCCGACTGCTGTGATCCTGTTTTCTGGGGGAAAATGTATGTAAATAGATGTTCATATTGGCCCCAGGAGGTGGCGTAATGTAAATATCCGTTGTTTATTATTCAAGTTATGTGTAATGTTTAGTAGTAAATGACAATAAAAGTAGTGTTTGAAGTCTCGACAATATTATATTTTTGAAATTTTATCTCTTTTTGACTTACTTTATTTTAAATAATACAGTTAAACCTGTCTATAGTGTCCCCTCTAGGGACTCACCAAAATAGGGTACTATAGAGAGGGGGTGCTATAGACAAGTCACTTTTAATGTAAATCGCATCATACTACGTATTTAAAATCGGGCGCTATAGAAAGGGAGGCGCTATAAACAGGTTTAACTGTAGTTGTTATGATGCGAGAGAAAATGAAAATCTCAGAATGACACAGCAATTAAATTTTTTTTAGAAATTTCTAAATATTGAAGAATGGCCATTTCAACGAATGGGTCTACAATCACAGCCAGTTCAGCCTTAATTAAAATAAAGAATAGGTATATCCAAGAGAGATTATAGGTTTTATTAATAAATTTTGAGGAATTTACCCTAAATAAAATATGTAAAAAAAGATTATAAATTTTATTCAAAAAGTCAGTGCCAAATAAATATCATGTCTTTGACACTATTGAATTTTCAGAAACTTTTGTCAATGTTGTCAGGGAAAAAACCATGGGTGATAGGAAAATGCTGTTTTCATTTTTGAATTCAGCTTGTGAAAAGTTACATTAGAAACACTATCAATGTTTCTTGTGCAAATATTGTGTTATATAACCAGTTTAATACTTGAATTAATTAATATTTCCATAAAGTATTTTGAAAAATATAAGATTAGAGGCATGTATATGTTATATTAAAATATTATTTAAAATTAAATTTTAAATACTCTGATAAATCGACCTCCAGAGGTCACGATTCCCCTATAAAAACTGATTGTTGTTGCTTCCCGATGACCGGCTCAAACCTTTTATACATTATGTAAATAATTTTTTTATTTTTTTTATTCTTACGCCTTAGGCCAGGCAGTACTTTTAACAAAAAATGTTTTTTGTATATTCCTTTAGCTCAATTAAAATCAATTACTGATCAAAACTATTTTATATTATTATAGTTTCAATAATTTAACCATGACTGCATTACCATAGCATAATCCTCAAGATAATCAAAGTCAACAGAAAATCATATTTTTATAACATATATAAAGATAAATAAAATATCCTTAAATAGTACACCAAAATTGTTTTATTAAAATCCCAAGATACATATAAACTTGAAGAAATATTTAAAAAGTACAATATATTTTAAAACAAATATATATACTTTATAAATGTTCATGAAACTGTATGAACAATAATTCTCCTAAAAGTTATTATTAAATTGGAAAGAAAGTAACAGAATCTTCATATTCTGAATGTATGTGTAGGAATGACCATTTTCAAATAATATCATTGCATCACACACAAATATTTGAAGATATTCAACAGAATACTCGGCAAAAGGTTTTCCATAGTAGTTGAATAAATATTTAAAATATTTTTCTACAATTTTTCCAACACGATGGAATATTTGAATAATCCTAGATAAATGCATAATTTGTTGCTAAATGAGCAATGAATATGCTCACAAACATTGAATGTGGAAAATTATCACAAAGACAACTTTTATTACCTTTTATAATGTTAAACAAGTTTATTGAGTCCTAAATAGAAAATAAATACAAAATATAAATAAACAAGAACTATATACTAATGAAAATATTAAGAGAGTAAATATAATAATGGAATGAGCATAATTGTTGAAAATATCAAATTAAATAGGCTTATAAGTTTTTCATTTTTCTAAAATTATTTTCTTCAAAATTTTCAAAACAAATTCAATACTGAATAAATAGAGTAAAGAAATATATGGCTAAATATAAAAAATAGGCTTTCAAGTTTTTCATTTTAAAAATTATTTTCTTCAAATGAATTCTCAAAACAGATCCCACACCAACTAAATTCAGACGCAGTCTCCAGTGACGTGAGTTGTCAGTCTTGGGTCGAACTACCAAATTCCGCCCTTCCAGCTCTACCCCGTTCATGGTGTTGATGGCCATAGTGGCGGCACTGGGTTCCTTAAATTCTATGAAGCCATAACCTTTGGACCTTCCACTGGGAGCCGTGACTATCTTGACTTTGGTAATCCATCGACAGAGTTTAAAAAGTCTGATGAGAATCCCTGATTGGGCTATGTAGGGAATATTCCCAACGTAGATACTGCAGTTATCTACTACACATGGCTTAGATGTCTCTGTAGCTGGGGTCTTTTCTTGACCTGGCATATTGATGGTTGCCACATTGTTTTCTCTGGCTTGGCCATTATTGTCGCTATGAGTATTTTCATTTTGTTCTTCTGGTATCTGTACCTCAGGTTTATTGCTCTCTTCTCGATTCTGCTGTTTTGTCCCTCCAGTTCTAATTTCGTTGTGTGTCGCGTTTATCTGTGATGTAGTACCATTTTGACTGTGCCCGCCATTGTTATTCTGGCGTTGCACTTTACTTCTATTGTTATATTTTATCTCTTGCCGCTGACTTGGCCCACGTCTGGTTCTTCCATCATTGAAAGTGATGTTCATCTGAGAAGTTATGTCCCTCTGATGTTGGCGTCTTTGCATTTTTCTCTTGTTCTCTTTCTTTTTCTGAGAGTTTTCCTGATTGCTGTCCATTTTCTATCTTTAGTTAATTATTTATTTTATTTTAAAATTGTAATTAAATTAGTTAATATATTGAAACTGAAAGATAAAGCACCAAATCAACTTTTATTTATTTTTTAACAGATTCAAAATAATGAAATATTTTAAAATTAACAATAATATATCAATATAAATGAGTAAAAAATATTTTAACATCGAATTTCAAAATATAAAGATATAGTAATTCATCAATATGTCCCATTTAAAACATGACAGCCTGCTAAATCTGATTTGGACATTCCAGATTGTTCAACTAAGTGTTACCATTACAGGACCATTGAAATTATTTAAAAATATATATATTTTTTTATATTAATATATAATTGAAAATACAGTTAAGCCTGTCTATAGCGCGCCCTCTAAATAGCGCCCGATTTTAAATACGTAGTACGATGCGATTTACATTAAAAGTGACCTGTCTATAGCACCCCCTCTCTATATCGCCCTATTTTGGTGAGTCCCAAGAGGGGGCGAGAGGTTTAACTGTATATATTTTAAATATGGCATAGATTAGGAATTCATTAAAAAAGAGAAAATAAATATTTGAGCTAAAGCCAAAGAACAATAAGATTTATACAAGTCAAATTGAAAGCGACGTGGCAATGGATAAGTATAAATGTACAGACTTCTCAGAAGTCACAGAAACTAACAAGATAAATATAGAAGATGAATAAGAGAAACTCGGATACTTAGTCAAAGCGCGCGCCTCTACCCTTCATAAAAATTCATTGAAACATTGTATTTTAGGAATAATTTTTCATAGCTCTAATTTTCAATTATATAATTAAAAACTATATCTACAGCCCTTATACTGTAAAGATTAAAAAATTAAGAGAGGAAGGGCATAGCTCATCAGTGGTGAACCCTCCTAGAAGAGTTTCACCATTTTAATCTCAAAAGCTACGAGAAACAACCAAATCTTAAATTCAAGAAATTTTATCACTGTGCTCACAAGTTAATTGGAGGAGGAAGAAAATTTTGGACATTTAAAGAAGGGGATTGTCAAATATTTCTATTAAGCTCTAATTGTCAAAGATCCCACAGCTGTTGACGAGCTGGTGAAATTTTGTCGACAGCTGGATATTATGAAGCAACGCCGCATTAAAAGAACACGATATGAAAGATTACCAAACGCGACTCCGATCTCGTCGGACTTTGAAGAAGATTTGGCCCTAAAGATTCGACGGATTGTCCAAGAAAAGTTGCAAAAGATTATGCTTAAAATGACCGAGGTGGAACCCTTTAGGACAAGTGACGCGAATTCATTGGAAGCCATAGTTAAAGAGGAGGTGCAACAAGTACTCGTACCAATTACAAGGCGAAATATTCAATCTCAAAGAAGGAGAACGTTTGTGCCAAGATTTCGACGAGAAGATGACTACACTCAATATGCCTCCAGAACTTCTGGCCAATGGCGAACGGTTGATAACCAACCTTTGTTTCTATTGTGGGAAGCCAGGTTGTTTTACGTTACTGTCGAGAAAGAAGACGTACAAGAGTTCAACTTAGAGGAGTCCTTCTTCACCATGACAATGCAAGACCGCACACCTCAGCCCAAATATTAGACTTTTAGCCAACTCTGGTATCCAATTAGTCACTCAACCACCATATTCACCAGACCTAACACCTTGTGATATTTTTTAATTTCAAAAGTTAAGTTATTGTTGAAAGGGATAAAATGTGACACTGATTATGAAGCACTGCAAGCCTTTATCAATGCCGTAAATTCCATCCCCGAAGATGAATGGTGTAAGTGCTTCGATAATTGGTTTTCAATGATGAAATCTTGCATAGGTGCTAAGGGTGAATATTTTCAGAACCTTGAAAAATTGAATGTTGCAGTTCAAGAAAAATAAGTGATTGCAAAAACATTTGGAGTGACCCTTGTACTTTTGAGGAGACCAGATTAAGAAGAACACTTCCAACAGCCGGGAATTCGACCACAGAAAAACCTTAAGATTTGAACGATAATTTTCTAACTCTCTATAGACCAGGAGGCTGCAGTGTTTCACCATATCCAGGCAGAGGAAGAATGGAAAGACGAAGAAGCCAATCGCCAGGGACATGTCGTTTGTCAAGCCGCTCACCCCGACGCTAAAATGAAGAAAACTCGGATGCGCGACCTTTGGTGACTGCGACAACAGGCCACACACGGCCAAACACACTATGGAAATTTTAAGTTTCTATTGCTTCGAGGATGATTCTTTGAGCTTTAGTTGTGGTTTCGAGTTGATTTATACCTAAACCATCATAGAGCAATCAGATTCTCTATATGAGAACAAACATTTTTTTATTAAAGAACAATTGTCAAATTATATTGACAAATATTTGCAATCTTATCATATCTTATCCTGAGATTAGTGGAAAGAATTTTTGTTTTCGTTTGTTTGTGAAAAAATCTCTCCTGCCTTCTCATTGGACGAATGTGGCCATGTTTGTATATAAAGTGGGCTATGGTATGGGTCGAGAAGAGTGTTGTGGATTATCGTGTGGAGACGCTTAAAGTGTTCTCTGCGTGCTATATCCCTGACTGGCAATCTCGTCGCATACCTGTGTAACCCCGGTCCGATCCCTACCTAAGCAGCAATAAAGCTAAGTACTGTTTTTTTATTTGATTTAACAAATTGTGATTTATTATTTACTTTTTTTTGTGTTGTACTTTTGAGTCCACGAATTTTCTGTGTTTAAGTTACTCTCACTGTAGGCCCTAGTATATTGTATCTTGTGTTAACCCGTACAAAGTAACTTTTGTCACAATAAATATTAGAATTGACAGAAATATACATAATTATCAGGTATCTTCACAGTATGATACATGGATGGATCAAGGGTTGTCTAAAATCAGAATATAAAGTAAGTTCTTCAATATAAAATCCAAAGAAGGATACAAGTGAGATATTGTTAGCGAATTATTTGCAGTAAGCATTTTGTTGTTTGTTGTTGAATTGATTGAGTAATCAGTTGTAGTAGGCCTTAATGTTATCTTACAAAAATTAGACATGTTTTCATCAAAAAACAATAAGTGGGAATATATATAAGCAGATTCTCCATATGACTTACATAGTCGAAGTAGACTCACTATTTTGTTATGTCTCACCTATACATAATTCGCTTTATCCCTACAGAACTTCCATGTCTATCTGAATTACTATTGGCACCACGCTGTCACCAGTTAGACATGTATAGGTGATATCTGGCTGAATCAAGATGTATGTGGCCACTAGTCAGGAATAATAGGAAATCAAACGTTTAAATGTTATTTACCCCGATAGATGGAGCTTTGCCATTTTTAATTCCTATTCGCGTATGTCGTTTTAAATACCACATCTTCATTTCACCATTCCTTATAAATATTTTACATTAAAATATCACTTTAGTATATATACGTTATGGGTCGTGACCCACAGATATTTGAGTTGCCGAGCCGTGCGACCCCTGCTCCGGGAGGTGTTCGCCTCCTGCGAAGTGCCCCTGGATCTGCAGATCTGGCTCTTCGGTGTCGGCCTCCAGCCCGAGGCAATGAAACTAACAAGTGTGGCGAAGGCTACCATCTACAAGTACCATCTTGGTCTTGAGGTGGGCAACGCCAGCCAGCACCTAGACCTGCCCACTCTGTAGGAGAGAACTCTCGCAGTCCATCGGTGGCGGAGTCTTTCCTGCAGTAGGCGCCACCAATGACGACTTTTATATATTTTATATATATATGTATATTTATCAACTATTTTTTATCTATTTATTCCTATATTTATCATTATGTAATCTTATTTATATTTGTATTTATTCAATTTTGTAATTATAACCATATATAATCTTATATATGAACATTGTAATAAATCGGTTTCAATCTCAATCTCAATCTCTCTCTCTCTCTGAAAACCTTGTATATATATTTATATATATGTATATTCATCAATTATTTTTATCTATTTATTTATATTTATTCATATATTTATCATTATATAATATTACACTGATAGACAAAACTTAAGGAAGTTGTACCTTATAGCATATATATATCGGGATTCAAACAATAACTCTGAGAGATATTTTCTGAATCCCGATATATATATGCTATAAGGTACAACTTCCTTAAGTTTTGTCTATCAGTGTTATTTATTCATATTTATATTTTTTTTCTGTATTTAACCTTATATAATCTTGTATGGACTTTGAAATAAAGTAGTTTCAATCTCAATCTCTCTTGTCTTTGTATCTCAATTCTAAACCTGATATATTCACCTCTCTAATGGTTCCACCGGCGGCGTGGCGGCGTGGATGTCACTCTTGTGAAACGTCCCGCTCTAAACTTTGTGTCTGAGAAGCGATATTTTTATAGAAAGATGATCTGGCTCTTGTTTTCTGCTCGAATGAATGTTTTTCTGTTAGAATTTTGTTCCTGAGTACAAAATAATGAGCTGGTTTCACCCGTGGTCTCTGCTTTTTGGAATTTTTCCCGATATAATTTTGTATCTGATAATCTTACATGATACAGCAATATCGTCATCATCATTTTCTGACTAATATTAGGAGTACAAATAAGTTTTGAGGGATTTTTTTTATAAATTCGAAGCTTTATTCAGAGAAATCAGTACAATATATTTCATTCAAAGTATTGTCCATCTTTAGCTACGACTTTTTCCCATCTTTCAGGCAGCATACGGATTCCGTGTCGAAAAAAATTCCTCGTTTTTTGAGGCGATCCAAACAATGACCCAATTTTTCGCCTCTTCGTAAGAAGTGAAGTGCTGCTCGGCCAGGCCATGTGTCATCGAACGGAACATGTGGTAGTCTGAAGGAGCAATGTCTGGTGAATACAGCGGGTGGGGTAGGACATCCCATTGAAGCGCCTCCAAAGTCTCCTTGACAACATTTGCAACATGTGACCGAGCGTTGTCGTGCTGATAGATCACCTTGTCATGTCTTTTGGCATATAGTGGGCGTTTGATCTTCAATGCTCGGCTTAATCGCATCAATTGTTGTTGGTAACGTTCTCCAGTGATGGTTTCGTTAGGCTGAAGTAGCTCATAGTAGATCACTCCGAGCTGATCCCACCAGATGCACAGCATTAGCTTCTTGCCATGAATATTCGGTTTGGCCGTTGAAGTTGATGCATGACCGGGCTTAACCCACGATTTTCTGCGCATTGGGTTGTCGTAGTGAATCCACTTTTCGTCCCCCTTCACGATTCGATGCAAAAAAACCCTTCCGATTTTGTCTTTTTAGCAGTATTTCGCACGTACAAATACGGCGCTCGATGTTTCCTGGCTTGAGTTCATATGGAACCCAATTTCCTTGTTTTTGCACCATACCCATAATCTTGAGACGGTTCGAAATCGCTTGTTGAGTCACTCCCAAGGTTTCAGCGAGCTCCTCTTGAGTTTGGCTTGAATCTTCGTCCAATAAAGCCTCCAACTCAGCGTCTTCAAACTTTATTGGCCTCCCTCCGCGTTCTTTGTCTCTGGTGTCAAAATCGCCACTTTTGAAACGCCGAAACTAGTACTCACATAATTTTATTGATAGAGCATGTTTACCATATGCCTCACACAGCAATTGATGTCCATCAGTTGCACTTTTCTTCAAATTAAAACAAAAAAGCAGCGCTTCCCGCAAATTGTGTTTTGTTGGCAAAAAGGTTGACATGGTTAGAGCACCAAAAAAAAAAAGTTCCTTACACTTGAGGGAAAAGACTTCTTCTGATTTTTTTGGGGAAATGATGAAGCCTTAACATGAAACCTTACAAACAAGGTCCGATGATATTTATATACTATTTGTTGTGGCTTCTTTTGCAAATCCCTCAAAACTTATTTGTACTCCCAATAATATATAGTTTAATAATTGATTTATATATTTTTTAAAATAGCCTATCGTCTTCCCCGTATTTTTTTACCTATGTATGGAAATTTTGGTTTGAATTAGTGAACTACTGCGAATTTGTATACCGGACATACAAACCAACAAACAAACAAACAAACATACAAACATTCATTTATATATATATAGAAGATATAATATAAATGAGTTTTAAAAATTGTTAAAAAAAAATGCATCGGCCGAGAATCGAACCCTGGCCGCCCGCGTGGCAGGCGAGCATTCTACCACTGAACCACCGATGCTTTAAAAAAATGGCCATATTTAGGTATTCATTCCATTCCGGAATGGAATTAATTCCATTCCGCGTAAAAAAAGTTCTTCAAATGAAAAAAATAAATAGCCAAAAATACTAATCAAAATGCAGCCGAAAATTTTCCTCAGGTTTATAAAAAGCGACATGCAAAATTTGGTACCAATTGGTTCAGTAGTTTTGAGTTTATCGCGAAACAGACAGACAGACAGAAATTGACTTTTATATATATAGAGAAGAGATATATATGGCCAGTAAATTTATTTGTTACAAATTTTATCGATAGATGGCAATTAAAATTATAAATTTAAAATAATATATTTTTTATTTTATTGTATACTAGCGGACGTACCCGGCTTCGCCCCGGGTTTTATCCGAGTAAAGGTTTGTCTAACGAATCTCTCGATAAAGTGAACATTTTTTTCCCGGTCCCTTGAAAAATACTCGATAAGTTGAATAAAATCAATATTAATTGGTTCCCTCGGTAATTGGAAGTTAAAGGAATAGTATCTTGTCTTGGAATTGTATCATTATTCTTGTCTCAAATAAATTGCCGTGTCATCCTGAATTTTGTCTTTCCTAATTTTCTACATTACAAAATCATCGTATCATCATGATAATATTTAGAGCAGATTGTTGAATTATAACAGATAAATTAGAATATTTATCTTGATTATTTTAAAGTGAAAAGTTATTTCAAAAATTTTATTTGCTAGAAACCTTCCCAGTACTATACTAAATAACTTCCCAAAGTTTCATGGCGTTCCAATGAGTGGTTTGGTCAGGCATAAAGGACAGACACACACACACACACACACTCGAGCATGCGGCCACGCTTTCGCGAGCTCCGCCGTTTTCGCCTCTGGAGTGTGTGTCATTGGCGCTGAAACCTGCCGAATCCGGTGTCAGAAGATAGCCCTCGATCCGCTGATAACGTGCCTGAAAGGCCCAGCACTGGATCTCAACCAGGCGAGGAGTTTTCGCCGAAAACAGAAAATATGAAGAATACGAAAGAAAATTCTTCTGAAAATCAAATAGATGCAAATCCGCCGGCAGGCGATATGCATGTAAATCTGGCCGCCGCGCGTGATGACGTCACGGCGCCAACGACTGCTGCTTCAACCAGCGCTACAACAGCCAGCCCGGCCTCGCTCAACTGGGCCGACAGCGAGATGGCGGAGGTGGACGCCAACGAAGGCTACACCGTCGTGAAGAGCAAGAAAAGGCGCCTCTCTTCAACACCTGAGCACGCCGCAAAGCAGGCAAGCAGGCCTGCTGAGAGACGCGGCCCCCAGCAGCAGAAGCGGACAACAGGGCCGAGGTCAATGCCGCCCCAGGAAATCAAGGCGACGCGCGCCAACATCGCCGACGCCAGGGCGAGGCAGGCCACTACCAACCACGAGAACTATGTCTTCGTGGAGCTGTGCCCAGACATCCCGGACTACTCCTACAGCGCTCGCCAGGCAAGGGAACGGCAACCCCAGGCAAGCAGCGTCTCCCACCGACGCAAGGCCTCCCCCTCCTCCTCCTCCTCAGCAGCCATGAAAGCCGGCACCAGCGCCCGCAACACCGGCGTCCCCTGTCCAACCAGCGTAGACTTCAACCGAGGCTCAGGCGATCCCCTCGGCACACCAGCCTGCCGAACAGATGGATGTCACCCACCCCGCCCCTGCTGCCCACCCGGCTTCCCTGTCTGCCCCGCGGCCCCCCGAGCCTCGCAACTCTCCGCTCGACCACGAGATGTCGGTGGAGGGGCTGACCTCACCTCCATCCACGCCTGCCCGGGGAGAATCCGCACTCAAACAGCTGCTGAAGCACATCGAGGAGACCCCCACCCTTTCCATCGACTGGCACAAGCTGCCCGGCCTTAACTGCAAGGACGCACAGCAGCTCCTCACCTCTGAGACCACCATGAAGAGGCTAGCGCCCACGCTGACAGAAGAACAGGTCGCCACCCTCGACAAGTTGCACGACACCTTCAAGGCCTCGTGCCCAGACTCCAACTCCACCATCCGCAAGACCCTCCAGAAGACCAGGAAGTTCCGGCGAGATCTACAGCGCCAATGAACCACCGCGTCGCCACCATCAACGCGCGAGGGCTCGCCACTCGGGGGAGGAGCCTTGCCCTTTGTCATCTCCTCAAACAACATCACGTGGACATCGCGTTTGTCCAGGAGACAAACGCATTTCATCTGGGCAGCGGCCAAGACCTCTGCCTCGGCTACAGCGCTGTTATATTGGCCCATCCCGTAGCCATCTCGGGATCCGGACTCGCCTGCGTCTTCGGACCAGGCGTCGCCGTGCTACGACAGCGTATCCTGTGGCTGGGCCACATCGCCTTGGCAACAATAGATGTCCACGGCGAGGAGATGACGGCCATCGCCGTTCATCTGGCACATGAACCCCGGGAGCGAAACCGGCAACTGGAGCTCCTGGCGGCGACAGCGGGACAGGAGGAGGAGGGGGCCTGCTGGATCATCGGCGATTTTAATATCAGGGATCGGGGGCCCTCATCATCATCATCGTCAGATGCCCTCGCCGCTCTTCTGGACCTGGCCGCGCTGGTCGACGTGGCCACCCAGTTCGACGCCGCCCACCTGCCCACCAGAGTCGCCATGCACGGCGACCAAGTCGAATCGAACCGCCTGGACCGGATACTCGTCCCTGCTGGAGTCCTGGATCGCGTGTCCATCTACGCGACCAGCCACTACCACCTCTCGGACCACCGCCTCGTGCTGCTCCAGGTGGGCCCGCCCACCACCGCCGTCTCCTCCCCCACCCAGCCTCGCTTGGCCGCGATGCTCCGCTCGGGCCTTGCTCTCGAACATCTGGCTGGCTACATCCGGGAGTTGGAGGAAGACGCAGCGCACGATGACGACGACGGGACCTTCTGGGATAGGTGGACCTCCATCAAGGCGGGGCTGCTGGCGGAGGCCAGATCCCTGCACGACCCACGCCACGCTGCCAGCGACAGCTACGTCTACAGGGCGAGACGTTACATCGCGGCGCAGCTCGAGGCCTCCTCCTTCCGGGCCGACTACCCATCGCTGCCGGACCTGGCACGCGCCATCCGCCTCCGACGCCCGGTCAGCGTCATCAGGGACGACGATGATAACGTCATCGAGGGCCCCGAGCTTCGGCGGAGGGCGTTCGCGACCTTCCGGCCCCGCTTCGCCCGTCCCACCACCGATCCAGCTGCGGGAGCTGCCTTCATCGCCAGCAGCGCGCCCACCACCACCTGCGAGCTGAGTGAGGAGGACCCGCTCCACCGGCCGGACATCAGCCCCAGCGAGATCGCCAACGCCATCGAGCACCTCCCTCGCGGAAAGGCCCCCGGCTGGGACGGCTTGCCGTGCGAACTCCTCGTCGCCTTCAACGAGGACTTCTTCGCGGAAGCTCTGGCCCGGGTGTTCGCGGCTTCACGGCTCCGCGGTGCCCTACCTCCGTCGACGCGGCGCAGCTCCATCTGCCTCGTGCCCAAGGCTCGCGGAGGTCGCGGCCTTGACGGCTACAGGCCCGTCGCGCTGCCCTCGGCCGACTACAGGGTCCTGGCCGCCATCCTTCACCGGCGCCTCAAGCCCCACCTGCGGACCCTTGTGCCGGAATGCCAGACTTACGCCGTCCCCGGGAGGTCCCCGTCCTGGAACATCGCCAAGGTGACGGATGCTGTTGAGGAGGCAACGGCCATGGGCTCGCCGCTGGCCGTCATGGGCGTCGACTTTGAGTCCGCCTTCGATTCCCTGGACCGCGGCTTCCTGGAGTCCCTGATGACGTCCCTCCACCTTCCGCCGGCCTTCATGGGCTGGATTAACATCTTGTATGCCGGGGCGGACGCAACGATCCGGGCTGGAGGCTTTCACACCACCGCCTTCCACCTCCTCAACGGCCTAAGACAGGGCTGCGCCGTGAGTGCCGCCCTCTTTAGCATCGCTACGGGGCCGCTGCTTCGTCGCCTGGAGTTGACCCTCGGCGTGGGCAACGTCATCGCCTACGCCGACGACATCGTCCTCCTTTTCCATCGCGACGAAGAATTCGAGCGGGTGGCGACCGTCCTCGAAGACTTCAAGCGGGCCTCAGGTATCGCCGTCAACCTCGGGAAGAGCGCGGGCCTTTGGTGCGGAGCCTGGCGCAACCGCGGCGACTCCCCTCTCGGCGCCTCCTGGTCGACCACCTCCATCAGGGTCCTCGGGCTCGACATCGCCCCCAGAAGCTCCGTAGCCCATCAGGAGCAGCATCTTCTCGCCCTCCTGGAGTCCGCCTGCCGCAGATGGACGCCCTTCACCCGCGGCCTATCCCTCGTCGGACGAGCTAGAGCGGCGAACTCGCTGGTGGGCTCCACCATCCAGCATCACCTGCACGGGTACCTGCCATCACCCCCGACCATCGCCATGCTGCAAGCCAGACTAGCGAGGTTCGTCTGGGGGCCCGAGCACACGGCGTGGCTTCCCGCCGCCGTCATGGCGAGGCCCGTAGCCATCGGAGGCCTCGGCCTCCTCGACCTGGCAACCCAACTCCAGCTCGCCTGCCTCAAGGGTGTGCAGGTCGCGCTCCGCGGAGGCAGGAACGGCTTCGACTGGCTGGTCGCCAGCGGCAGCGAGGCCTGGATCCGCCCTCCACCAGACGGCACGCGTCTCCAGCCCCGCCGTCTCCGGTTGCTGAAGCTGTGGGAGGAGGCCTCCAAGATCCTGAGCCTCAATCACCAGGCGGTCCCCGCATCCCTGCTGCTGGACATCCCAATCATCGGTGGCTGCCGGTTCCTTTGCACTCCCGACCTCCTGGCCCCTGCCCGCTGGCGCGGAGCCCGAGTCCGGGACCTTCTGACGCCCGCTGACGCCGCGGCCCTGGGCGCCTTCTGTCGGAGGCTGACCTCCGAGAACGCCGTGGGCTTCGGGGCGGAGTCTGCGCCCTCATCTAGCTCTCTAGCTGCGGCCGTGGTGCTGCGAGGGACGGCTACGCCGTTCCTCAACGGCCTCACGACCCGCTCGGCCCGACGGGCCCTGGATCGCCCGCGCCTCGCCGCCACGCCCATCTCAAGGTTTACCTCGAGATGGTCGCCCACCATCGGTCCACCACCATCCAGGATCGACTGGGCCTCGCTGCGGCGCTGCGCCCACTCGGGCCACGAGGCTGACGCGGCCCTCAAGTTGGCCCTCCACACCCTGCCCCATCCGGCCCATCCTGCCTTGGTCGGCCCCTCCTGTCCTGCCTGCGGGTCCATCGACCGCTCCCTCGGCCACCGTTACTGGTGCTGCTGCTCCATCAGGCCTCTCATCAGAGAGGCCTTCAACATCATAGGGCGGCCCCCTGACCTGCAGGCTTGGATCTTCGGCGGGTCCGGCCTTGAGGACGACGCCCTTTCCATCCTGGCGTCGGTAAAGTTGCGAATTTATCGTTACTTTGTCCAGGTTGGGCTCGGAGAAGCGTTGGAGGACCCGCTCATCGCCTGGTCCAGGACCCTCCAGGGTCGAGGTTTCCTATCTTCATCCCCTTTGTAAAATATATGTAATATATATGTAAATCTTTCATTCATTCTTTTTGTATTTTTTTCTTTTTCTTCTCTTTCGCTCTCTCTTTGATTGATTGAGGTAATATTGTCTAAGATGACAATAAATATTTTTTTAATTGTCAATTGTCACACACACACACACACACATATACATTCATTTATATATATATATATATATATAGATATTTAAAGCGCTATGTCCCCCTAGGGTCATTTGCGCTGTCATATATGTATGCCTTTACATTTGTCTATACATATATATATATATATAATAATTTTAGGCCGTGAATAGAATAGTCATATGATGAGAAGGAGAGAAAAAAACGAGAAAAGAGCTGTGTACAAAATAAATAAGTGTCTGGTAATATGTACAATAAAAATAATAATTTAAAATAATAAATAGTTTAAAGATATCTCATATATCACTTTTAAAACTTTATATTATTTTATATAACCTATAACTTAATCACTAAATGAATTTCTTCCAATATAATTGTCTTATCGTAAAGATTGAGGTTACCTGGCCGGCGGCATTCATAGTTCTTCAAATAAAAGACACTACGGCCAGTAAATCTTTTTATTGTCTCGACGTTTCGACAAAAATATTTTGTCCTCGTCAGGAGCGAACACAAATTAAAACATTTGGCAAAGCTTTAGAAATTATTCTTCTTATTATAATAAAGAATAATTTCTAACACTTTGCCAAATGTTTTAATTTGTGTTCGCTCCTGACGAGGACAAAAGATTTTTGCCGAAACGTCGAGACAATAAAAAGATTTACTGGCCG
The DNA here is from genome assembly GCA_030710605.1 of Cordylochernes scorpioides. Classification (NCBI taxonomy): domain Eukaryota; kingdom Metazoa; phylum Arthropoda; class Arachnida; order Pseudoscorpiones; family Chernetidae; genus Cordylochernes; species Cordylochernes scorpioides. Next base: position 73,219,105 of record CP092869.1, read on the forward strand.
TAGTGTCTTTTATTTGAAGAACTATAATTGTCTTAATTATAAAAGCATTGTGGGTGAAGTCATTGACTTAGTTGGTTCTATGATCAGATAAATCGAGTGTTTTAGAGCGTCAGAGGTTTCCTTAAGAAATCTGAGACCAGAATCAAGGGCTGCGATGGTCGAGGGGCAGAATGTGTCGTCGTAGACAACCAAACTTGATATTAGCTTGATATCTTCCTATCTTGAGTTCAACATGGAAGTGGAATTTCTGGAAAATCTCCTGGGTAGATTGGCTTGTCCATTACAGCCATATTTTTGCAGTATTGACAAATTTTGTCTTCAATCGCGATAAGCTATATCACAAAACTAGCTTTGAAAAAAAAGGCTTTTTGAATAGATCTTTCTTCTTGAGTAAAAATGAAAAATATTTCGAAAAGTCTTTAGTGCCGATTCTGAAAAGAGAAGTCTCTGCCATGAAAATTCGGGACATCAAGCTTGTTTAATTTAGATAAAACCAATCTTACTTAGGAAATTCAAATATTCATTTTTTCATTTAAACCAGTCAAAGACTGGATGATCTAGGGGCAGAATGTGCTTTCTTAGTTAAACTTAAATAAAACTTGTATTTAAGTTGCAGCCATTTTCTTCCATTCTTTCATTGAAGTGGCTCTTCTTGGCAATCTTTTGGAGGATGGGCTTGGACATTAGAACATTAGTTATTAACATTAACAAGGGTGCTATGAATTGCAGAAAAAACTGTCTCAAAAATGATAATTTGTAAAAAAACTCGTGATTTGAACTTTATCTCCTTGGAGAAGATTTTTTCATATAAATCTGATTCTGAAGAGAAAAATCCCAGCTTATAACTTTCTTGTCAATCGGCATATAGCAATTGTATTTGAACATATGATTGTTGACGTTGGGAATTTAGATAAATTTGGATTCCTTGTGGATATTCAAATATTTTTCGGGGGAAAACAAAATTAAAACTCCATATACTGATGATCCATCATTATATCGTGTTAGTTGGAAATGTTGGTTGGCAAGTGAGAGAAGTAATTGTTATTCCAGCTAGATACAGCTCTAATCTGATATATAGCCTGCTAGGAATCAATGGGAAATGTTTTTTACCTAATAATTATCATAACCAACGATATGTGAAATAAACTCTGAGAGAAAACTGACAAAAACTATAACAAGACTTATAACAAAACACTATAAAGGAATGGCAATACATCCAGATGGCACAAGAACCTATAGAGCATGCAACAACTGTCCTGGTGTGGAACTAACAGCTACTCACATATTCTCATGCCCAGCAATGGCCGCAGCCTTGCAGAAAATTGACTTAGACCCAGAGCAGCAGCTTTACACACCCAAGATAGTGGATATTGCTGCTGCTGTGTTGGAGATGCATGGAGACATTTGAGACTCTTCTTTGGACACGACAACAACAACAACATCATAACCAACATGGAGTTCAATCTTGGACCTTCCTTCCTCTTTACCAGCATGTAGCTTACTCCAGTCCTTGAGGCATTTGGTTCATATTCTTCTTCTTAGTATTCCCATGTTTTCTTAGGTATCCTTCCACACACAAGGCCAAATTCAAATTACTCTTTGCAACAAAGATCTACAGAAAAGCGCCAAAGATGATTCTTTTAAAATTATTGTATTTTTTTGAGACTGAAGAATAACATGAGGTATTACATTTCAAAGCGCCTTGTCCTAAAAAAAACTTATGAGAGATGGTTAAAAATCTTAGATTAAACTCTAGTTTCTTTCTGGAGGTGGTCTCTTATTGGAGACGGAGTTCATTTAGTTCTAGTCATCTATATAAATATATCTGTCTGTCTGTGGTACACGATTTCAACCTCAAAACTGCTTGGAGTTGAAATTTTTTCAGCGATTTATAATAACCTAAAAGGAGGAAGAAATCCTAAATCCATGATTCCTATCTCAAACCTCCTTATAATTATAAGCAAAATCTGGCACAAATCAATATAAATTTTATTAAATATGTTATAATTAGGTAATCAGCATCAAATATCATCACACACGTATATTTATATCATCTACTTATATATTTGCCTTATTCTGTCTGTTTGTCTGAAGCTCACGGATGGGATTTTTCATAACCATCGGTGGTTCAGTGGTAGAATGCTCGCCTGCCACGCGGGCCGCCTGGGTTCGATTCCCGGCCGATGCATTTTTTTTTTTTACAATTTTTAAAACTCATTTATATATTATACAAGAATGACATCCACGGCGCCAATTTATAATTGTAATGAATAGTATTTGAATAAAAGCATTTAATCGGGTAAAACCCAGGCGTTGCCCGGGTCATTCGTATATAATAATTGTATAAACGAAGGCAAGACAAAATCACCGCGAATGTTTCTTTTTTTAAGGCAATTTCTTTTTAAGGCAATTATCGTTATTTATCGTTAATTTTTGTTTCGATTTTATTGAAAAAAAAAACGATATGGTGCCTTTAAAAAATGATCTTTATTACTATGAAGTTTTCTATTTAGTCAATATACCTAAGTTCATGTTGCAAATGTAATTATCTCTATCGATTTAGTAGGTGAAATGCAAAAAAAAAAAAAAAATCGACATGATGAAATCTTTATGAAAATTCCCATTTTTATTTTTATATTTTCAAGACACACACAGTTTGGGGCGGGACGTTTCACAAGAGAGACATTCACAGCGCCAATTTATAATTGTAACGAATAGTATTTTAATTAAAACATTTTAAAAACACACAGTTTGGAACGGGACGTTTCACAAGAGTGACATCCATGGCTCCAATTTATAATTGTAACGAATAGTATTTGAATTAAAACGTTTTTAAAATATATACGCACTCGGGTAAAACCCGGGCGTTGCCCGGGCCATTCGTCTAGTCTATATATAATTACACTAGGGAGAACAGCTGTTTTGGTGGTGGAATATGGAGCTTATTTTATATGAATTTAATGTCTTGAACTCAAATATGGTATTAGTGTTTGCGTAGGAGATCAAATTTCTAAAATATATTACATTATAATGAAATATACGTAATACAGTACAACCTCTCTTTAGCGGACACCCCGTTAGCAGACACCTCTCCACAAAGGAGAGTTTTCATTTGCAAAATTACCATTTTTACAATTTAGCAACTCTCCGGTAAGAGAACACCTCTCACTAAAGGACACTTTGGCTCTGCAATTAGGTGTCCTTTACAGGGATGTTCTACTGTACTAGGGTCGTAGCCAGGGAAGAGCCTTTCTTCTCCCAACTGCCATCTTTTTTGTTAATTAATATGACTTGAAATGCTCATGAGCTTGATGACAGGCAAATGACTCCTTTGTCATTACTAACCCACCATGCAAGAGCTAAAAGGTCGGGTGTCTGAGAAACCAGCAGACGTCAGTGAAAGGCCGGTTAAAGGGCTGAGAAGGTGTCAGCAAGCTGTGGTCCAGCAATACCCTCCCAGATCTTAAGCTACTGGTGCATGATGAGATATTGTAACAAATTAAGAAAAATTAACAGATGTTATAGTACATGTTCACCCCTGTATCCCTTTAACAAATCAACAAAAATATAGCAAAAAAATAGTTTTAAAAACCTGGCCCTGGATTGCTTGCTGATTTGTTAGAAAGATGTAATAATAATAATAATATTTATTTTTGATAAAATATTGATCTGGACCATAGTATAGAAACTGAAGTAGGTTAGGCAAGATATGTTATTCCAACGTCTACTTATATAATTACCTTATTCTGTCTGTGTGAAGTTCACGGATAGATTTTGGTCAGAATGGATAAAATAAAAAAGTGTCAAGGGATGGGAATCGAACCCACGACCTTCCGCTTACCAGGCAGATGCCATGACCACTAGGCTACCTAGGACAACGATAGGTTATTTTAAATTATATATAAATTAAATATTGAAACTATATATTCAAATTATTCTACTTAGCTCACGAACAGCGCCCTCTATCAAGGTTATAAATACGTTTAAAATCGAAATCTTTTCAAAATTTTATTAATAATAGTTCGCTTACTAATTAGAATACTTGATCTAAATCGAAATATTTATAGACGCTCGCTCGATTTAAAGATTTATATCGTAATTAATCTGACTGTAAAGTTTGGAGCGGGACGTTTCACAAGAGTGACATCCACGGCGCCAATTTATAATTGTAACGAATAGTGTTTGAATAAACCATTTAATATGGTAAACCCGGGGGCGTTGCCCGGGTCATTCGTCTAGTTTGAGATAAAGGGATAACAGTAATATCTGTTTGGGGCAATGTTGTATTCAATGGGATTATTTGCACAAGATTCATTTTTCATTGTCCATCTTATTCCATTCTTTTACCTCGGCTGCATGCAATTTTCTCACTGAAGACTTCCCGTCGTTAGATCGAGAGGCTTAGTTTGAATCCGCCTTTACATAGGCCAGACATTCTTTAGTCTTCACTTCCATCCTTAGCAACTTTAAAAAATTCTAATTTATTGTCCACAGATATAGGTATATCCAGGTCATACTCATTATACCAGGACACAGAGCTCCTCTGCCATATCTTGAGTTCTTCAGGTAGACTGGACTCTATCAATGGGTAGAGAAAGACCCCATTTCTCTCTGGATTTATAAGCTTAATGATTCCAAAGATCGGAGGTGAAACTCCAACTGATCATAAAGGCGGATTAGAGACATTGCTCTTTTTCGGGCTTTGTCAATAACTAGACCCAAAATAAGATGCCTGCACTAGTTTTCGGTTTCATAGAACCAAGTATTTAGATTTGTCTACTTCTAATAATCTAAAATCATTATGAATCTTCTCGAAATTAGACCACCAGCTCAACCATTGAATGTACGAACCAATGTACTTTGTGAGTTCCAATTTTGGTAATTTATAGGCTCTAGCTGTCTCATTATCGTTGGTGTTACAAATACTCCGAGCCACATCGGATCCACTTATAGAAGTAGAGATGAAGTAACTTTTCTTACCTTTAATTCAATTCTAATCCACCTTTCCTCATACTTCTTTACGGTTTCGAGTTCGTCCACCAGATCCCTTTATGGAGTAGCCACGTCTTCCAATAGGAAATCCAAAATTTGTCCATCTACTACTCTGATATCCATTATATAGCCTTCAAGAATCTTATGTTTTACTTCTATTAATTCGTTTAAAGTATTTTCCTTTACCAGATCATGTCTCTACCTACTTTGGTGATTGAAGTTCATAAAACTGATTGTTGCTCTCACCAGCTCGCTTCATTTCAAAATACAAATAAACAATAGATGGTAAATTTATTTTGATATTAAATTTGACTTCCAAGAGTGACAGGGTTAAGTCATGTTTGTAAGCTATGTTGCCTTATGGGACTGTTTTCTATACAAAATAACCTGCCATGAATAATCACCTTTGTAAAACTTTAAAATGGCATAGGATAGAATATAAAATCCTACAATTAGAGACCACTTCTTGGAGAGACAAGAAGTATCTAAGTTTCTGGGCAATATCTCATTGGAGATTCTAATGTATGTATTAGGTTATAAAACAAGATGTATTTAGGTTCTAAATAATAGGAAGACACATGTTTCTTGGGCTGAAGATTCACTTGACTTTTCTAACTCTTCACCTTTTATATAAAAGACAATATTTCTTGGAGAGACAAGAAGTATCTAAGTTTCTGGGCAATATCTCATTGGAGATTCTAATGTATGTATTAGGTTATAAAACAAGATGTATTTAGGTTCTAAATAATAGGAAGACACATGTTTCTTAGCCAGAAGATTCACTTGACTTTTCTAACTCTTCACCTTTTATATAAAAGACAATATTCTAGGAAGGGAACGACAGCCTGTTCTAAGCCATGTTTTATCTCAATAATTGGAATATAGAACAACACATCACACTTGACAATTAAAAAAAAACAGTTTAGTGATATCTAGTCAACGGTCAAAAGAGAGTTTACAAAGTTTAAAACAGTGTAGGAAATAGGTACACCAGACGAGGCCTTCACTGAAGGGACATCCAAGGAGCCCAAATCCTCCATAAGTTTAGACAGTCCCAGGCATGTTGCCTGCATGCTCAACATGCTCGATGATAGGTTTGAGGAACTTGGCGAGAATATTCTCAGAGGAGAGTGAAGAATAAAATAAATATTTCTGAATGTGCCATTTAACAAATAGATAAATAGAATTAGAAATAAAAGCGGTGGGGGGATGATAATCATTTATGCAGAAAATAGGTATAAATTTAATGAAAGGTATAATCTTGCTAATCATTTGCTTTCATATAAAATCACATTGATCTCAAATTTATTATTATTGTACCCCCCCGCTTTTATTTCTAATTCTATGAATCTATTTGTTAAATGACACATTCAGAAATATTTATTTTATTCTTGGGGGATGATCATCGTTTATGCGTTAAATAGACAAAAATTTAATGAAAGGCGTAATCTTGCTAATCATTTGCTTCATATAAAAAATCACAAAAATCTCAAATCCATGGCTATTATCCCTCACCGCTTTTTATTTCTAAGTCTATTATTTTATTTGTTAAATGGTACCTTCAGAAAAAAAGGCAATACTTCAAAAATATATTTTTTTGTTATTTTTAGTGCATTTTAAAAAAAAGTTTTTTTTTTTAAAGTGTTTTTATAATTAATTTATTTTAATACATTAATATGTTTTAATACCTTGATAAAGGTTGGCGTTCTGCCAACTGAAATATTGGTAAAATATATGATATTTTTATCCAATATATGCCTTTTAAATTAAATTTTTATTTAGGGATTGCTCTATTTTCAAAATAAATTATACTGAAATTGTCTTTCTTTGAAGCTCTGCTTGGTCTGCTGTATCAAATTTTACCGCAATCTTTGTGCCTCTGATATTTGTTTTTCAACTTTCATTTTCTCGACATAATCTTTTATTGGACAATCTTGAAACTCTGATAATCATCTATTAGTTAGAAGTTGATTCAGAGAAAAACATAGTTACATTCTACTGAAGACAGGAAGTCATAGAAACATAGGGAGTTAAACTATAGGTTGATGTGTTTTTCTCTGAATCTTGAAACTGTTTCTTTTCCACATTTGTCTTTGATCTCTCTTCGCTTTTCTCTTCATATTCCTACATTAACATCTTCACGTACTTCTTCAATATTGTCGCGTATACGGCCTCAAAATGACTACAACCTCCGCCAATAGATGGCGCTTTCGCCTGTTTCCATCTGAAACTGGTGTGGGAATAGCCGACTGCTGTGATCCCGTTTTCTGGGGAAAATGTTTGTAAATAGATGTTCATATTGGCCCCAGGAGGTGGCGTAATGTAAATATCCGTTGTTTAATATTCAAGTTATGTGTAATGTTTAGTTGTAAATGACAATAAAAGTAGTGTTTGAAGTCTCGACAATATTATATTTTTGCCATTTTATCTCTTTTCGACTTACTTTATTTTTAATAATACAGTTAAACCTGTCTATAGAGTCCCCTCTTGGGATTCACTAAAATAGGGTGCTATAGAGAGGGGATGCTATAGACAAGTCACTTTTAATGTAAATCGCATCATACTACGTATTTAAAATCGGGCGCTATAGAAAGGGAGGCGCTATTTAGAGGGGGCGCTATAGACAGGTTTTTATCTATTTTCGACTTACTTTATTTTAAATAATACAGTTAAACCTTGTCTATAGCGTCCCCTCTTGGGACTCACCAAAATAGGGTGCTATAGACAGGTCACTTTTAATGTAAATCGCATCGTACTACGTATTTAAAATCGGACGCTATAGAGAGGGAGGCGCTATTTAGAGGGGGCGCTATAGACAGGTTTAACTGTATTTGTTACAATGAGAAAGAATGAGAAAATAAAAATCTCAGAATGACACAGCAATTAATTTTATTTAGAAATTTCTAAATATTGAAGAATGGCCATTTCTACAAATGGGTCTACAATCACAGCCACTTCAGCAAGTTTTCCCTAAATGAATATAAAGAATAGGTATTTCCAAGAGAGATTCTAGGTTCTATTAATAAATTTTGAGGACTTTACCCTAAATAAAATATGTAAAAAAAGATTATAAATTTTATTTAAAAAGTCAGTGCCAAATAAATATCATGTCTTTGACACTATTGTATTTTCAGAAACTTTTCGTCAATGTTGTCAGGGAAAAAACCATGGGTGATAGGAAAATGCTGTTTTCATTTTTGAATTCAGCTTGTGTGTGAAAAGTTACATTAGAAACACTATCAATGTTTCTTGTGCAAATATTGTGTTATATAACCAGTTTAATACTTGAATTAATTAATATTTCCATAAAGTATTTTGAAAAATATAAGATTAGAGACATGTATATGTTATATTAAAATATTATTTAAAATTAAATTTTAAATATTCAAATACTCTGATAAATCGACCGCCAGAGGTCACGATTCCCCTATAAAAACTGATTGTTGTTGCTTCCCGATGGCCGGCTCAAACCTTTTATACATTATGTAAATAAATTTTTATTTTTTTTATTCTTACGCCTTAGGCCAGGCAGTACTTTTAACAAAAAATGTTTTTTGTATATTCCTTTAGCTCAATAAAATCAATTACTGATCAAAACTATTTTATATTATTATAGTTTCAATAATTTAACCATGACTGCATTACCATAGCATAATCCTCAAGATAATCAAAGTCAACAGAAAATCATATTTTTATAACATATATAAAGATAAATAAAATATCCTTAAAATAGTACACCAAAATTGTTTTATTAAAATCCCAAGATGCATATAAAAAAACTTGAAGAAATATTTAAAAAGTACAATATATTTTAAAACAAATATATATACTTTATAAATGTTCATGAAACTGTATGAACAATAATTCTCCTAAAAGTTATTATTAAATTGGAAAGAAAGTAACAGAATCTTCATATTCTGAATGTATGTAGGAATGACCATTTTCAAATAATATCATTGCATCACACACAAATATTTGAAGATATTCAACAGAATACTCGGCAAAAGGTTTTCCATAGTAGTTGAATAAATATTTAAAATATTTTTCTACAATTTTTCCAACACGATGGAATATTTGAATAATCCTAGATAAATGCATAATTTGTTGCTAAATGAGCAATGAATATGCTCACAAACATTGAATGTGGAAAATTATCACAAAGACAACTTTTATTACCTTTTATATTGATTTGAATGGACACAGTTCTTTAGGTAGAATTTTATAAAATATTCTTTTTTAATTAGAGGTTTTCTGTTTACATATAATCGAAATTTTTTTGAAACATATATTATTAGATGTAATAAAAACACTCAGGGTATTTTTATAATGTTAAACAAGTTTATTGAGTCCTAAATAGAAAATAAATACAAATATAAATAAACAAGAACTATATACTAATGAAAATATTGAGTAAATATAATAATGGAATGAGCATAATTGTTAAATATCAAATTAAATAGGCTTATAAGTTTTTCATTTTTCTAAAATTATTTTCTTCAAAATTTTCAAAACAAATTCAATACTGAATAAATAGAGTAAAGAAATATATGGCTAAATATAAAAAATAGGCTTTCAAGTTTTTCATTTTAAAAATTATTTTCTTCAAATGAATTCTCAAAACAGATACCACACCAACTAAATTCAGACGCAGACTCCAGTGACGTGAGTTGTCAGTCTTGGGTCGAACTACCAAATTCCGCCCTTCCAGCTCTACCCCGTTCATGGTGTTGATGGCCATAGTGGCGGCACTGGGTTCCTTAAATTCTATGAAGCCATAACCTTTGGACCTTCCACTGGGAGCCGTGACTATCTTGACTTTGGTAATCCATCGACAGAGTTTAAAAAGTCTGATGAGAATCCCTGATTGGGCTATGTAGGGAATATTCCCAACGTAGATACTGCAGTTATCTACTACACATGGCTTAGATGTCTCTGTAGCTGGGGTCTTTTCTTGACCTGGCATATTGATGGTTGCCACATTGTTCTCTCTGGCTTGGCCATTATTGTCGCTATGAGTATTTTCATTTTGGTCTTCTGGTATCTGTACCTCAGGTTTATTGCTCTCTTCTCGATTCTGCTGTTTTGTCCCTCCAGTTCTAATTTCGTTGTGTGTCGCGTTTATCTGTGATGTAGTACCATTTTGACTGTGTCCGCCATTGTTATTCTGGCGTTGCACTTTACTTCTATTGTTATATTTTATCTCTTGCCGCTGTCTTGGCACACGTCTGGTTCTTCCATCATTGAAAGTGATGTTCATCTGTGAAGTTATGTCCATTTGATGTCGGCGTCTTTGCATTTTTTTCTTGTTCTCTTTCTTTTTCTGAGAGTTTTCCTGATTGCTGTCCATTTTCTATCTTTAGTTAATTATTTATTTTATTTTAAAATTGTAATTAAATTGTTAATATATTGAAACTGAAAGATAAAGCACCAAATCAACTTTTATTTATTTTTTAACAGATTCAAAATAATAAAATATTTTAAAATTAACAATAATATATCAATTTAAATTAGTAAAAAATATTTTAACATCGAATTTCAAAATATAAAGATATAGTAATTCATCAATATGTCCCATTTAAAACATGACAGCCTGCTAAATCTGATTTGGGCATTCCAGATTGTTGAACTAAGAATCATATTACCATTACAGGACCATTGAAATTATTTTTAAAAAAACATGTTTTTTATATTAATATATAATTGAAAATACAGTTAAACCTGTCTATAGCGCGCCCTCTAAATAGCGCCCGATTTTAAATACGTAGTACGATGCGATTTACATTAAAAGTGACCTGTCTATAGCATCCTATTTTGGTGAGTCCCAAGAGGGAGCGACAGGTTTAACTGTATATATTTTAAATATGGTATAGATTAGGAATTCACTAAAAAAGAGAAAATAAATATTTGAGCTAAAGTCAAAGAACAATAAGATTTATACAAGTCAAATTGAAAGCGACGTGGCAATGGATAAGTATAAATGTACAGACTTCTTAGAAGTCACAGAAACTAACAAGATAAGTCTAGTGGATGAATAAGAGGGTTTGAAACTCGGATACTCAGTCAAAGCGCGCGCCTCTCTACCCTTCATAAAAATTCATTGAAACATTGTATTTTAGAAATAATTTTTCATCTCTATTTTTCTATTTTATAATTAAAAACTATATCTACAACCCTTATACTGAAAATATTTAAAAATTGAGAGAGGGAGGGCATAGCTCATCAGTGGTGAACCCTCCTAGAAGTTTCACCATTTTAATCTCAAAAGCTAGGAGAAACAACCAAATTTTAAATTCAATAAATTTCACCACTGTGCTCACAAGTTAATTGGAGGAGGAAGAAAATTTTGGACATTTAAAGAAGGGGATTGTCAAATATTTCTATTAAGCTCTAATTGTCAAAGATCCCACAGCTGTTGACGAGCTGGTGAAATTTTGTCGACAGCTGGATATTATGAAGCAACGCCGCATTAAAAGAACACGTTATGGAAGATTACCAAACGCGACTCCGATCTCGTCGGACTTTGAAGAAGATTTGGCCCTAAAGATTCGACGGATTGTCCAAGAAAAGTTGCAAAAGATTATGCTTAAAATGACCGAGGTGGAACCCTTTAGGACAAGTGACGTGAATTCATTGGAAGTCATAGTTAAAGAGGAGGTGCAACAAGTACTCGTCCCAATTACAAGGCGAAATATTCAATTTCAAAGAAGGAGAACGTTTGTGCCAAGATTTCGACGAGAAGATGACTACACTCAATATGCCTCCAGAACTTCTGGCCAATGGCGAACGGTTGATAACCAACCTTTGTTTCTATTGTGGGAAGCCAGGTTGTTTTACGTTACTGTCGAGAAAGAAGACGTACAAGAGTTCAACTTAGAGGAGTCCTTCTTCACCATGACAATGCAAGACCGCACACCTCAGCCCAAATATTAGACCTTTTAGCCAACTCTGGTATCCAATTAGTCACTCAACCACCATATTCACCAGACCTAACACCTTGTGATATTTTTTAATTCCAAAAGTTAAGTTATTGTTGAAAGGGATAAAATGTGACACTGATTATGAAGCACTGCAAGCCTTTATCAATGCCGTAAATTCCATCCCCGTAGATGAATGGTGTAAGTGCTTCGATAATTGGTTTTCAATGATGAAATCTTGCATAGGTGCTAAGGGTGAATATTTTCAGAACCTTGAAAAATTGAATGTTGCAGTTCAAGAAAAATAAGTGATTGCAAAAACATTTGGAGTGACCCTTGTACTTTTGAGGAGACCAGATTAAGAAGAACACTTCCAACAGCCGGGAATTCGACCACAGAAAAACCTTAAGATTTGAACGATAATTTTCTAACTCTCTATAGACCAGGAGGCTGCAGTGTTTCACCATATCCAGGCAGAGGAAGAATGGAAAGACGAAGAAGCCAATCGCCAGGGACATGTCGTTTGTCAAGCCGCTCACCCCGACGCTAAAATGAAGAAAACTCGGATGCGCGACCTTTGGTGACTGCGAGGATGATTCTTTGAGCTTTAGTTGTGGTTTCGAGTTGAGTTATACCTAAACCATCATAGAGCAATCAGATTCTCTATATGAGAACAAACAATTTTTTTATTAAAGAACAATTGTCAAATTATATTGACAAATATTTGCAATCTTATCATATCTTATCCTGAAATTAGTGGAAAGAATTTTTGTTTTCGTTTGTTTGTGAACAAATCTCTCCCGCCTTCTCATTGAACGAATGTGGCCATGTTTGTATATAAAGTGGGCTATGGTATGGGTCGAGAAGAGTGTTGTGGATTATCGTGTGGAGACGCTTAAAGTGTTCTCTGCGTGCTATATCCCTGACTGGCAATCTCGTCGCATACCTGTGTAACCCTGGTCCGATCCCTACCTAAGCAGCAATAAAGCTAAGTACTGTTTTTTTTATTTGATTTAACAAATTGTGATTTATTATTTACTTTTTTTTTGTGTTGTACTTTTGAGTCCACGATTTTTCTGTGTTTAAGTTACTCTTACTGTAGGCCCTAGTATATTGTATCTTGTGTTAACCCGTACAAAGTAACTTTTGTCACAATAAATATTAGAATTGACAGAAATATACATAATTATCAGGTATCTTCACAGTATGATACATGGATGGATCAAGGGTTGTCTAAAATCAGAATATAAAGTAAGTTCTTCAATATAAAATCCAAAGAAGGATACAAGTGAGATATTGTTAGCGAATTATTTGCAGTAAGCATTTTGTTGTTTGTTGTTGAATTGATTGAGTAATCAGTTGTATTAGGCCTTAATATTATCTTACAAAAATTAGACATGTTTTGATCAAAAAATAATAAGTGGGAATATATATAAGCAGATTCTCCATATGACTTACATAGTCGAAGTAGACTCACTATTTTGTTATGTCTCACCTATACATAACTCGCTTTATCCCTACAGAACTTCCATGTCTATCTGAATTACTATTGGCACCACGCTGTCACCAGTTAGACATGTATAGGTGATATCTGGCTGAATCAAGATGTATGTGGCCACTAGTCAGGAATAATAGGAAATCAAACGTTTAAATGTTATTTACCCCGATAGATGGAGCTTTGCCATTTTTAATTCCTATTCGCGTATGTCGTTTTAAATACCACATCTTCTTTTCACCATTCCTTATTAATATTTTACATTAAAATATCACTTTAGTATATATACGTTATGGGTCGTGACCCACAGATATTTGAGTTGCCGAGCCGTGCGACCCCTGCTCCGGGAGGTGTTCGCCTCCTGCGAAGTGCCCCTGGATCTGCAGATCTGGCTCTTCGGTGTCGGCCTCCAGCCCGAGGCAATGAAACTAACAAGTGTGACGAAGGCTACCATCTACAAGTACCATCTTGGTCTTGAGGTGGGCAACGCCAGCCAGCACCTAGACGTGCCCACTCTGTAGGAGAGAACTCTCGCAGTCCATCGGTGGCGGAGTCACCAATGACGACTTTTATATATTTTATATATATATGTATATTTATCAACTATTTTTTATCTATTTATTCCTATATTTATCATTATGTAATCTTATTTATATTTGTATTTATTCAATTTTGTAATTATAACCATATATAATCTTATATATGAACATTGTAATAAATCGGTTTCAATCTCAATCTCAATCTCTCTCTCTCTCTCTGAAAACCTTGTATATATATTTATATATATGTATATTTATCAATTATTTTTATCTATTTATTTATATTTATTCATATATTTATCATTATATAATATTACACTGATAGACAAAACTTAAGGAAGTTGTACCTTATAGCATATATATATCGGGATTTAAAACAATAACTCTGAGAGATATTTTCTGAATCCCGATATATATATGCTATAAGGTACAACTTCCTTAAGTTTTGTCTATCAGTGTTATTTATTCATATTTATATTTATTCTGTATTTAACCTTATATAATCTTGTATGGACTTTGAAATAAAGTAGTTTCAATCTCAATCTCTCTTGTCTTTGTATCTCAATTCTAAACCTGATATATTCACCTCTCTAATGGTTCCACCTATTTGAATGTCCTAGATTGAAAATCTTGACGTTCACATTCTTTATGTTTATTAGGATAATAATAATATGAGTTTTATATATTGGAATTGTAACCTTTATCCACGTATAAAGTACCTCTATATATCGAGATATTTTAAAAATAATTTAAAGTTGAGTAGAGCTATGTATAATAAAAAATAGTTTGTACATTCGAGATTGTGGATCTATTTAGTTTTGTTCATAATGCAGAATATTTACTCGAGTAAAATGATAAATAAAATTTATAACAAATTTACTGGCAATGTGTTTCTTTTCAATAATATTTGAATGATAATTTCATTGCAGTAAGGTCTGTAGAGATAATATTATTGAAAAGAAACATATATATATATACTAGCCGAATGACCCGGGCAACGCCCGGGTTTTACCCGATAAAATGTTTTTATTTAAATACTATTCGTTACAATTATAAATTGGCGGCCTGGATGTCACTCTTGTGAAACGTCCCGCTCCAAACTTTGTGTCTGAGAAGCGATATTTTTATAGAAAGATGATCTGGCTCTTGTTTTCTGCTCGAATGAATGTTTTTCTGTTAGAATTTTGTTCCTGCGTACAAAATAATGAGCTGGTTTCACCCGTGGTCTCTGCTTTTTGGAATTTTTCCCGATATAATTTTGTATCTGATAATCTTACATGATACAGCAATATCGTCATCATCATTTTCTGACTAATATTAGGAGTACAAATAAGTTTTGATGGATTTTTTTTATAAATTCGAAGCTTTATTCAGAGAAATCAGTACAATATATTTCATTCAAATTATTGTCCATATTTAGCTACGACTTTTTCCCATCTTTCAGGCAGCATACGGATTCCGTGTCGAAAAAAATTCCTCGTTTTTTGAGGCGATCCAAACATTGACCCAATTTTTCGCCTCTTCGTAAGAATTGAAGTGCTGCTCGGCCAGGCCATGTGTCATCGAACGAAACATGTGGTAGTCTGAAGGAGCAATGTCTGGTCAATACGGCGGGTGGGGTAGGACATACCATTGAAGCGCCTCCAAAGTCTCCTTGACAACTTTTGCAACATGTGGCCGAGCGTTGTCGTGCTGATAGATCACCTTGTCATGTCTTTTGGCATATAGTGGGCGTTTGATCTTCAATGCTCGGCTTAATCGCATCAATTGTTGTTGGTAACGTTCTCCAGTGATGGTTTCGTTAGGCTGAAGTAGCTCATAGTAGATCACTCCGAGCTGATCCCACCAGATGCACAGCATTAGCTTCTTGCCATGAATATTGGGTTTGGCCGTTGAAGTTGATGCATGACCGGGCTTAACCCACGATTTTCTGCGCATTGGGTTGTCGTAGTGAATCCACTTTTCGTCCCCCTTCACGATTCGATGCAAAAAAACCCTTCCGATTTTGTCTTTTTAGCAGTAGTTCGCACGTGCAAATACGGCGCTCGATGTTTCCTGGCTTGAGTTCATATGGAACCCAATTTCCTTGTTTTTGCACCATACCCATAATCTTGAGACGGTTCGAAATCGCTTGTTGAGTCACTCCCAAGGTTTCAGCGAGCTCCTCTTGAGTTTGGCTTGAATCTTCGTCCAATAAAGCCTCCAACTCAGCGTCTTCAAACTTTATTGGCCTCCCTCCGCGTTCTTTGTCTCTGGTGTCAAAATCGCCACTTTTGAAACGCCGAAACCAGTACTCACATGATTTTATTGATAGAGCATGTTTACCATATGCCTCACACAGCAATTGATGTCCATCAGTTGCACTTTTCTTCAAATTAAAACAAAAAAGCAGCGCTTCCCGCAAATTGTGTTTTGTTGGCAAAAAGGTTGACATGGTTAGAGCACCAAAAAAAAAAGTTCCTTACACTTGAGGGAAAAGACTTCTTCTGATTTTTTTGGGGAAATGATGAAGCCTTAACATGAAACCTTACACACAAGGTCCGATGCTTTTTATATACTATTTGTTGTGGCTTCTTTTGCAAATCCCTCAAAACTTATTTGTACTCCGAATAATATATAGTTTTAATAATTGATTTATATATTTTTTAAAATAGCATATCGTCTTCCCCGTATTTTTTTTTACCTATGTATGGAAATTTTGGTTTGAATTAGTGAACTACTGCGAATTTGTATACCGGACATACAAACCAACAAACAAACAAACATTCATTTTTATATATATAGAAGATATAATATAAATGAGTTTTAAAAATTGTTAAAAAAAAATGCATCGGCCGGGAATCGAACCCCGGCCGCCCGCGTGGCAGGCGAGCATTCTACCACTGCACCACCGATGCTTTAAAAAAATGGCCATATTTAGGTATTCATTCCATTCCGGATTAGTCCGCGTAAAAAAAAGTTCTTCAAATGAAAAAAAGAAATAGCCAAAAATACTGTTAAAAGTCGTGGCATAGACTATGTAAATATCTCTTTTGAGTGTATAACCTGGAATGTAAATTTCTTTTAAATTAATTATTATTATGTCAAATATATTTTGAATGAATTGTTATTATGTAAATTTTCTTTTGTATATAACTGAGCCGTGTTGTGGAAATAAAGAGAGTTTTCTTAGAGTTTCTGAGAGTGTCTTACTAGAGCGAGATCTTCTGCGTGTAGTAGCCGCTGGTTTCTGCCTGCGTTGTTTTCCTTCCTGACTTGATCACCCAAGGCAGTCCAAACTGATATCTAGACTCTAGGTGAGGGTCTTACTTGTTGGGAGAAGGTTCTTCAATTCTTGACCTCTCGTAATCTCAACATTTAGTGGCGTCCCCGGGTGGGCTGCGTGGCCTGGTCAAGTGGGGAAGACGGGAAGACCTGTAGGCGCTGTCTCCCGAGGAACAGAAGGCGGGAAGACCTGTAGGCGCTGTCTCCCGAGGAACACAAGGCGGGAAGACCTGTAGGCGCTGTCTCCCGAGGAACACAAGGCGGGAAGACTTGTAGGCGCTGTCTCCCGAGGAACACAAGGCGGGAAGACTTGTAGGCGCTGTCTCCCGAGGAACACAAGGCGGGAAGACTTGTAGGCGCTGTCCTCCCGAGGAACAGAAGGCGGGAAGACCTGTAGGCGCTGTCTCCCGAGAAACAGGAAGCTCAGGGTACAAGAAGCTAAGGAAGCTCAGGGTACAAGAAGCTAAAGAGGCTCAAAGTACAAGAAGCTAGGGAAGCTCAGGGTACAAGAAGCTAAGAAGCTCAGGGTACAAGAAGCTAAAGAAGCTCAAGATACAAGAAGCTAAGGAAGCTCAGGGTACAAGAAGCTAAAGAAGCTCAAGGTACAAGAAAGCTAAGGAAGCTCAAGGTACAAGAAAGCTAGGGAAGCTCAAGGTACAAGAAAGCTAAAGAAGCTCAAGATACAAGAAGCTAAGGAAGCTCAGGGTACAAGAAGCTAAAGAAGCTCAAGGTACAAGAAAGCTAAGGAAGCTCAAGGTACAAGAAAGCTAGGGAAGCTCAAGGTACAAGAAAGCTAAGGAAGCTCAAGGTACAAGAAAGCTAAGGAAGCTCAAGGGTACAAGGAAGCTAAGGAAGCTCAAGGTACAAGAAAGCTAAGGAAGCTCAAGGTACAAGAAAGCTAAGGAAGCTCAAGGTACAAGAAAGCTAAGGAAGCTCAAGGTACAAGAAAGCTAGGGAAGCTCAAGGTACAAGAAAGCCAAGGAAGCTCAAGGTACAAGAAAGCTAAGGAGGCTCAAGGGTACAGGGAAGCTAGGGAAGCTCAGGGTACAAGAAGCTAAAGAAGCTCAAGGTACAAGAAGCTAGGGAAGCTCAGGGTACAAGAAGCTAAAGAGGCTCAGGGTACAAGAAGCTAAGGAAGCTCAGGGTACAAGAAGCTAAAGAAGCTCAAGGTACAAGAAAGCTAAGGAAGCTCAAGGTACAAGAAAGCTAGGGAAGCTCAGGGTACAAGAAGCTAAAGAAGCTCAAGGTACAAGAAGCTAAGGAGGCTCAGGGTACAAGAAGCTAAAGAGGCTCAAGGTACAAGAAGCTAGGGAAGCTCAGGGTACAAGAAGCTAAAGAGGCTCAAGGTACAAGAAGCTAGGGAAGCTCAGGGTACAAGAAGCTAAAGAAGCTCAAGATACAAGAAGCTAAGGAAGCTCAGGGTACAAGAAGCTAAAGAAGCTCAAGGTACAAGAAAGCTAAGGAAGCTCAAGGTACAAGAAAGCTAGGGAAGCTCAAGGTACAAGAAAGCTAAGGAAGCTCAAGGTACAAGAAAGCTAAAGGAGCTCAAGAAGCCCTGGTTAAAGGTTTAAAGGAGCTCGAGAAGCCCGTGGTTAAAGGTTTAAAGGAGCTCAAGAAGCCCTTTGTTAAAGGTTCAAAGGAGCTCAAGAAGCCCTTTGTTAAAGGTTTAAAGGAGCTCAAAAGGCCCTTCGTTAAAGGAAAAAGAGCTCAGTGAAGCTCAAGGTTTAAAGGAGCTCAAGAAGCCCGTGGTTAAAGGTTTAAAGGAGCTCAAGAAGCCCTTTGTTAACGGTTCAAAGGAGCTCAAGAAGCCCTTTGTTAAAGGTTTAAAGGAGCTCGAAAGCCCTTTGTTAAAGGTTTAAAGGAGCTCAAGAGGCCCTTTGTTAAAGGTTTAAAAAGAGCTCAGTGAAGCTCAAGGTTTAAAGGAGCTCAAGAGGCCCTTTGTTAAAGGTTTAAAGGAGCTCGAGAAGCCCTTTGTTAAAGGTTTAAAGGAGCTCGGGAAGCCTTTGTTAAAGGTTAAAAAGAGCTCAAGAGGCCCTTTGTTAAAGGTTAAAAAGAGCTCAGTGAAGCTCAAGGTTAAAAGGAGCTCAAAAGGTCCTTTGTTAAAGGTTAAAAAGAGCTCCTACCTACAAGGTGAAAGGCTACCTACAAGGTAAAAAGGATACCTACAAGGCGAAAGGATAACTACAAGGAGAGATGGAGGATGTTAGCAGAAGGCGTAGAGAGGCGATAAGAGGCGTTTTTACCGAAGTGGTAAATGATATGAATACAGAGTTAAGGAATCCTCTTATTGACAAAAGTGGCATATATGCCAAATTTGATAGATTGGAAGCTCTCTATTTGGAGCTGGTGGTATTGAACGAACAATACCAGGAAATTTTATTAGCCAAAGCTGAGGCGACTGACGATGAAATTGATAAAGAATTTGAGGAGTGTGAAGTCTACATCATGGAGAGATATTATTTAAAGGCCAGAATTCGCGAAATGCGTGAGCAGGATAGGGATGCTCAGGCCAAGACTTTTCAAATTCCACCAGGGGCGTCTAGTGCCTCTCCGAATTCAGAAACCAATAATCAGAAAGTTATCAAACTTCAGACTACTTCTACGTCTCTATCGAAAAGCCCGGAAGAGTCCATGAAAAATGAAATTGAAGGCGTGGAAAAAGAGGATTCTGTAAAAACTGCTAGAGCTACGGAGGTGAAGCCTGCTCAAGCTAAAGCTAGACTGCTAAAGGAAGCTTGTTCAGCTCCCTCTATAATAGATATTGAATATGAGGGCAAAAAGGGTGCTATGAGTGCTATTAAAGAAAAGGAATTGAATGTGGCAGTTAAATGCAATAAAGTGAAGGATTCTGAAACTGCAGTTGATAGCTATGTAGGTGTGAGGGAAGCTGAGGCTAAAAACAAAGCAAATGAAGCGAAAGCAAAACCTGATAAAGCGAATCTTA
This sequence comes from Cordylochernes scorpioides, assembly GCA_030710605.1. NCBI lineage: Eukaryota > Metazoa > Arthropoda > Arachnida > Pseudoscorpiones > Chernetidae > Cordylochernes > Cordylochernes scorpioides. Next base: position 73,239,253 of record CP092869.1, read on the forward strand.
AGGGCGACGGAGTAAATGATTCTGAAGCGAAGCCTAAGGGCGAAGGCGTAAAGGAATCTGAAGTGAATTCTAAAGACGGAGATAAAGGAGATCAAGTAAAAGAATCTGAAGGTCAAAAAGCAGGAGATGAAGGCGACGGAAAAAAGGATTCTGAAGATGAGCCTAAGGGCGACGAAGTAAAGGATTCTGAAGATGAACCTAAGGGCGACGGAGTAAAGGATTCTAAAGATGAGCCTAAGGGCGACGGAGTAAATGATTCTGAAGCAAGACCAACTGGAGATACGGAATCTAAGATAAAGAATAGGGGAGATCTACAAAAACTTAAGGGCAACCCAGGGGATTGGCTCTCAAGGTGGGGGCAATTTGGTAGAAATAATGCCAATGAAAAATATGAAGATGCAAATTTAAAGGATAGGGAAGATTCTGAAGCGAAGCTTAAGGGCGATGGAGTGAAGGATTCTGAGACGGCAATTAAAAGTTATGAACCGGTAAACAATTCTAGAGCGGTAGCTGAAGGCGCTGACCAAGTAAAGATTTCAGATGAAACTGAATCGATTGATGATAATGAGGAAAATGAGGAAGGAGTTGTCAGAGTTCCAGCATCGAGGAAATTGGTGGAAACAGGACCAACGAGAGATGCGGAAATTAAAATAAAGGATAATTATAAAGAAACAGAATCCCAAGATTTGAAAACCATAAATAAATCTGATTATGCAAAGAATAAGGACGATAAATACAACAAGGGAACAGATCATGATGAAAATGAAGCGAAAAATATAGATGCAGAACAGGGTACTGATCCAAAAGTGGAAGAAAAGCTAGATGCAGAACAGGGTACTGATTTAAAGGTGGAAGAAAACCTAGATGCAGAACAAGGTACTGAATCAAAGGTGGAAGGATACTATTGGCCTCGTCACCTTTTGTTTAGGAATGGGTCCAGGGCTACGCCTATGCGGCCAGTATTTGGCGACGCTTCCTGTCGAGAACACGGCGCACTCGCCTTAAGACGGTATTTGAGGAGGAGACCCATTCTACTGAGGAGAATCCCGGAAATAGGGATAAAACTTCGGAAAAATAAGTACGGAGTTTTGGCCGACATGAGGAGATATTTCCAGGTAATGGCCATCAAGGAAAATGATTGGGACTACCTCCGATTTCTTTGGAGGAGAAAGATGGACGCTTAAGGGGCAACCTCCGGTGGTGTGTATGGAGAGGGTGCCGCAGTATGCCGGATTTTTTCTTTTTACAAAAAAGAAAGGTGGGGGTATGTTAAAAGTCGTTGCATAGACTATGTAAATATCTCTTTTGAGTGTATAACCTGGAATGTAAATTTCTTTTAAATTAATTATTATTATGTCAAATATATTTTGAATGAATTGTTATTATGTAAATTTTCTTTTGTATATAACTGAGCCGTGTTGTGGAAATAAAGAGAGTTTTCTTAGAGTTTCTGAGAGTGTCTTACTAGAGCGAGATCTTCTGCGTGTAGTAGCCGCTGGTTTCTGCCTGCGTTGTTTTCCTTCCTGACTTGATCACCCAAGGCAGTCCAAACTGATATCTAGACTCTAGGTGAGGGTCTTACTTGTTGGGAGAAGGTTCTTCAATTCTTGACCTCTCGTAATCTCAACAAATACTAATCAAAATGCAGCCGAAAATTTTCCTCAGGTTTATAAAAAGCGACATGCAAAATTTGGTACCAATTGGTTCAGTAGTTTTGAGTTTATCGCGAAACAGACAGACAGACAGAAATTGACTTTTATATATATAGAGAAGAGATATATATGGCCAGTAAATTTATTTGTTACAAATTTTATCGATAGATGGCAATTAAAATTATAAATTTAAAATAATATATTTTTTATTTTATTGTATACTAGCGGACGTACCCGGCTTCGCCCGGGTTTTACCCGAGTAAAGGTTTGTCTAACGAATCTCTCGATAAAGTGAAAATTTTTTCCCGGTCCCTTGAAAAATACTCGATAAGTTGAATAAAATCAATATTAATTGGTTCCCTCGGTAATTGGAAGTTAAAGGAATAGTATCTTGTCTTGGAATTGTATCATTATTCTTGTCTCAAATAAATTGCCGTGTCATCCTGAATTTTGTCTTTCCTAATTTTCTACATTATAAAATCATCGTATCATCATGATAATATTTAGAGCAGATTGTTGAATTATAACAGATAAATTAGAATATTTATCTTGATTATTTTAAAGTGAAAAGTTATTTCAAAAATTTTATTTGCTAGAAACCTTCCCAGTACTATACTAAATAACTTCCCAAAGTTTCATGGCGTTCCAATGAGTGGTTTGGTCAGGCATAAAGGACAGACACACACACACACTCGAGCGTGCGGCCACGCTTTCGCGAGCTCCGCCGTTTTTCGCCTCTGGATTGTGTGTCATTGGCGCTGAAACCTGCCGAATCCGGTGTCAGAAGATAGCCCTCGATCCGCTGATAACGTGCCTGAAAGGCCCAGCACTGGATCTCAACCAGGCGAGGAGTTTTCGCCGAAAACAGAAAATATGAAGAATACAAAAGAAAATTCTTCTGAAATCAAATAGATGCAAATCCGCCGGCAGGCGATATGCATGTAAATCTGGCCGCCGCGCGTGATGACGTCACGGCGCCAACGACTGCTGCTTCAACCAGCGCTACAACAGCCAGCCCGGCCTCGCTCAACTGGGCCGACAGCGAGATGGCGGAGGTGGACGCCAACGAAGGCTACACCGTCGTGAAGAGCAAGAAAAGGCGCCTCTCTTCAACACCTGAGCACGCCGCAAAGCAGGCAAGCAGGCCTGCTGAGAGACGCGGCCCCCAGCAGCAGAAGCGGACAACAGGGCCGAGGTCAATGCCGCCCCAGGAAATCAAGGCGACGCGCGCCAACATCGCCGACGCCAGGGCGAGGCAGGCCACTACCAACCACGAGAACTACGTCTTCGTGGAGCTGTGCCCAGACATCCCGGACTACTCCTACCTCAAGGCCATGAGCACGCTACTCGGGGGGCCAAGGAGCATCACGCAGTTCCATCGAATGAACGGCCACTTTATCGTGGGTCTTGCGGACAAGAAACTCGCGAACCGTCTGGTCGCGGACGGCCTGGAAATCGAGGGTACGTCCCTCAGGGTCTTCCCCTTCCGCAAGAGGGCGGAGCGAATAGTCGTGGCCAACCTGCCCGGCTTTGTGGAGGACAGCACCATCGTGAACACCCTGGGCCAATTCGGGAAGGTCACCTCCATCGCCCCCATCCTGGTCAAAATGGGGGAGTTCACCTTCACCGACGGCCGCCGGGAGGCGTTCATCCTGCTCCGCGATGGCGTAAGGCTAGAGACGCTGCCCACCCGACTAACCATCCAATCCAAGGGAGACACCCCTGTCGGCCTTCCTCTCCTTTGGAATCAAGTGTTCCAAATGCGGTAAACAGGGCCACCGCAGAGCCAACTGCCCAGCGCTCGCCAGGCAAGGGAACGGCAACCCCAGGCAAGCAGCGTCTCCCACCGACGCAAGCCCTCCCCCTCCTCCTCCTCCTCAGCAGCCAAGGAAGCCGGCACCGGCGCCCGCAACACCGGCGTCCCCTGTCCAACCAGCGAAGACTTCAACCGAGGCTCAGGCGATCCCCTCGGCACACCAGCCTGCCGAACAGATGGATGTCACCCACCCCGCCCCTGCTGCCCACCCTGCTTCCCTGGCTGCCCCGCGGCCCCCCGAGCCTCGCATCTCTCCGCTCGACCACGAGATGTCGGTGGAGGGGCTGACCTCACCTCCATCCACGCCTGCCCGGGGAGAATCCGCACTCAAACAGCTGCTGAAGCACATCGAGGAGACCCCCACCCTTTCCATCGACTGGCACTAGCTGCCCGGCCTTAACTGCAAGGACGCACAGCAGCTCCTCACCTCTGAGACCACCATGAAGAGGCTAGCGCCCACGCTGACAGAAGAACAGGTCGCCACCCTCGACAAGTTGCACGACACAAGAAATCCTAAATCCATGATTCCTATCTCAAACCTCCTTATAATTATAAGCAAAATCTGGCACAAATCAATATAAATTTTATTAAATATGTTATAATTAGGTAATCAGCATCAAATATCATCACACACGTATATTTATATCATCTATATATAATTACACTAGGGAGAACAGCTGTTTTGGTGGTGGAATATGGAGCTTATTTTATATGAATTTAATGTCTTGAACTCAAATATGGTATTAGTGTTTGCGTAGGAGATCAAATTTCTAAAATATATTACATTATAGTGAAATATACGTAATACAGTACAACCTCTCTTTAGCGGACACCCCGCTAGAAGACACCTCTCCACAAAGGAGAGTTTTCATTTGCAAAATTACCAATTTTACAATTTAGCAACTCTCCGGTAAGAGAACACCTCTCACTAAAGGACCCTTTGGCTCTGCAATCAGGTGTCCTTTACAGGGATGTTCTACGGTACTAGGGTCGTAGCCAGGGAAGAGCCTTTCTTCTCCCAACTGCCATCTTTTTTGTTAATTAATATGACTTGAAATGCTCATGAGCTTGATGACAGACAAATGACTCCTTTGTCATTACTAATCCACCATGCAAGAGCTAAAAGGTCGGGTGTCTGAGAAACCAGCAGACGTCAGTGAAAGGCCAGTTAAAGGGCTGAGAAGGTGTCAGCAAGCTGTGGTCCAGCAATACCCTCCCAGATCTTAAGCTACTGGTGCATGATGAGATATTGTAACAAATTAAGAAAAATTAACAGATGTTATAGTACATGTTCACCCCTGTATCCCTATAACAAATCAACAAAAATATAGCAAAAAAATAGTTTAAAAAACCTGGCCCTGGATTGCTTGCTGATTTGTTAGAAAGATGTAATAATAATAATAATATTTATTTTTGATAAAATATTGATCTGGACCATAGTATAGAAACTGAAGTAGGTTAGGCAAGATATGTTATTCCAACATCTACTTATATAATTACCTTATTCTGTCTGTGTGAAGTTCACGGATAGATTTTGGTCAGAATGGATAAAATAAAAAAAGTGTCAAGGGATGGGAATCGAACCACGACCTTCCGCTTACCAGGCAGATGCCATGACCACTAGGCTACCTAGGACAACGATAGGTTATTTTAAATTATATATAAATCAAATATTAAAACTATATATTCAAATTATTCTACTTAGCTCACGAACAGCGCCCTCTATCAAGGTTATAAATACGTTTAAAATCGAAATCTTTTCAAAAATTTATTAATAATAGTTCGCTTACTAATTAGAATACTTGATCTAAATCGAAATATTTATAGACGCTCGCTCGATTTGAAGATTTATATCGTAACTAATCTGACTGTAAAGTTTGGAGCGGGACGTTTCAAAAGAGTGACATCCACGGCGCCAATTTATAATTGTAACGAATAGTGTTTGAATAAACCATTTAATATGTTAAACCAGGGCGTTGCCCGGGTCATTCATCTAGTTTGAGATAAAGGGATAACAGTAATATCTATTTGGGGCAATGTTGTATTCAATGGGATTATTTGCACAAGATTCATTTTTCATTGTCCATCTTATTCCATTCTTTTACCTCGGCTGCATGCAATTTTCTCACTGAAGACTTCCCGTCGTTAGATCGAGAGGCTTAGTTTGAATCCGCCTTTACATAGGCCAGACATTCTTTAGTCTTCACTTCCATCCTTAGCAACTTTAAAAAATTCTAATTTATTGTCCACAGATATAGGTATATCCAGGTCATACTCATTATACCAGGACACAGAGCTCCTCTGCCATATCTTGAGTTCTTCAGGTAGACTGGACTCTATCAATGGGTAGAGAAAGGCCCCATTTCTCTCTGGATTTATAAGCTTAATGATTCCAAAGATCGGAGGTGAAACTCCAACTGATCATAAAGGCGGATTAGAGACATTGCTCTTTTTCGGGCTTTGTCAATAACTAGACCCAAAATAAGATGCCTGCACTAGTTTTCGGTTTCAAAGAACCAAGTATTGAGATTTGTCTACTTCTAATAATCTAAAATCATTATGAATCTTCTCGAAATTAGACCACCAGCTCAACCATTGAATGTACGAACCAACGTACTTTGTGAGTTCCAATTTTTGTAATTTATAGGCTCTAGCTGTCTCATTATCGTTGGTGTTACAAATACTCCGAGCCACATCGGATCCACTTATAGAAGTAGAGATGAAGTAACTTTTCTTACCTTTAATTCAATTCTAATCCACCTTTCCTCATACTTCTTTACGGTTTCGAGTTCGTCCACCAGATCCCTTTATGGAGTAGCCTCGTCTTCCAATAGCAAATCCATAATTTGACCATCTGCTATTCTGAAATCACTTATATAGCCTTCAAGAATCTTATGTTTTACTTCTATTAATTCCTTTAAAGTATTTTCCTTTACCAGATCATGTCTCTACCTACTTTGGTGATTGAAGTTCATAAAACTGATTGTTGCTCTCACCAGCTCGCTTCATTTCAAAATACAAATAAACAATAGATGGTAAATTTATTTTGATATTATATTTGACTTCCAAGAGTGACCGGGTTAAGTCATTTTTGTAGGCTATGGTACCTTATGGGACTGTTTTCTATACAAAGTAACCTGCAATGAATAATCACCTTTGTAAAACCCAAAAATGACATAGGATATAATATAACAACCTACAATAAGAGACCACCTCTTGAAAAGGCAAAAAGTATCTAGATTTCTGGGTAATATCTCATTAAAGGTTCTAATGTATGTATTAGATTATAAAACAAGATGTATTTAGGTTCCAAATAATGGGAAGACACATGTTTCTTAGCCAGAAGATTCACTTGACTTTTCTAACTCTTCACCTTTTATATAAAAGACAATATTCTAGGAAGGGAACGACAGCCTGTTCTAAGCCATGTTTTATCTCAATAATTGGAATATAGAACAACACATCACACTTGACAATTAAAAAAACAGTTTATTGATATCTAGTCAACGGTCAAAAGAGAGTTTATAAAGTTTAAAACAGTGTAGGAAATATGTACACCAGACGAGGCCTTCACTGAAGGGACATCCAAGGAGCCCAAATCCTCCATAAGTTTAGACAGTCCCAGGCATGTTGCCTGCATGCTCAACATGCTCGATGATAGGTTTGAGGAACTTGGCGAGAATATTCTCAGAGGAGAGTGAAGAATAAAATAAATATTTCTGAATGTGCCATTTAACAAATAGATAAATAGAATTAGAAATAAAAGCGGTGGGGGATGATAATCATTTATGCAGAAAATAGGTATAAATTTAATGAAAGGTATAATCTTGCTAATCATTTGCTTTCATATAAAATCACATTGATCTCAAATTTATTATTATTGTACCCCCCCGCTTTTATTTCTAATTCTATGAATCTATTTGTTAAATGACACATTCAGAAATATTTATTTTATTCTTGGGGGATGATCATCGTTTATGCGTTAAATAGACAAAAATTTAATGAAAGGCGTAATCTTGCTAATCATTTGCTTCATATAAAAAATCACAAAAATCTCAAATCCATGGCTATTATCCCTCACCGCTTTTTATTTCTAAGTCTATTATTTTATTTGTTAAATGGTACCTTCAGAAAAAAAGGCAATACTTCAAAAATATATTTTTGTTATTTTTAGTGCATTTAAAAAAAAAGCTTTTTTTTAAAAGTGTTTTTATAATTAATTTATTTTTAATACATTAATATGTTTTAATACCTTGATAAAGGTTGGCGTTCTGCCAACTGAAATATTGGTAAAATATATGATATTTTTATCCAATATATGCCTTTTAAATTAAATTTTTATTTAGGGATTGCTCTATTTTCAAAATAAATTATACTGAAATTGTCTTTCTTTGAAGCTCTGCTTGGTCTGCTGTATCAAATTTTACCGCAATCTTTGTGCCTCTGATATTTGTTTTTCAACTTTCATTTTCTCGACATAATCTTTTATTGGACAATCTTGAAACTCTGATAATCATCTATTAGTTAGAAGTTGATTCAGAGAAAAACATAGTTACATTCTACTGAAGACAGGAAGTCATAGAAACATAGGGAGTTAAACTATAGGTTGATGTGTTTTTCTCTGAATCTTGAAACTGTTTCTTTTCCACATTTGTCTTTGATCTCTCTTCGCTTTTCTCTTCATATTCCTACATTAACATCTTCACGTACTTCTTCAATATTGTCGCGTATACGGCCTCAAAATGACTACAACCTCCGCCAATAGATGGCGCTTTCGCCTGTTTCCATCTGAAACTGGTGTGGGAATAGCCGACTGCTGTGATCCCGTTTTCTGGGGAAAATGTTTGTAAATAGATATTCATATTGGCCCCAGGAGGTGGCGTAATGTAAATATCCGTTGTTTAATATTCAAGTTATGTGTAATGTTTAGTTGTAAATGACAATAAAAGTAGTGTTTGAAGTCTCGACAATATTATATTTTTGCCATTTTATCTCTTTTCGACTTACTTTATTTTTAATAATACAGTTAAACCTGTCTATAGAGTCCCCTCTTGGGATTCACTAAAATAGGGTGCTATAGAGAGGGGATGCTATAGACAAGTCACTTTTAATGTAAATCGCATCATACTACGTATTTAAAATCGGGCGCTATAGAAAGGGAGGCGCTATTTAGAGGGGGCGCTATAGACAGGTTTTTATCTATTTTCGACTTACTTTATTTTAAATAATACAGTTAAACCTTGTCTATAGCGTCCCCTCTTGGGACTCACCAAAATAGGGTGCTATAGACAGGTCACTTTTAATGTAAATCGCATCGTACTACGTATTTAAAATCGGACGCTATAGAGAGGGAGGCGCTATTTAGAGGGGGCGCTATAGACAGGTTTAACTGTATTTGTTACAATGAGAAAGAATGAGAAAATAAAAATCTCAGAATGACACAGCAATTAATTTTATTTAGAAATTTCTAAATATTGAAGAATGGCCATTTCTACAAATGGGTCTACAATCACAGCCACTTCAGCAAGTTTTCCCTTAATGAATATAAAGAATAGGTATTTCCAAGAGAGATTCTAGGTTCTATTAATAAATTTTGAGGACTTTACCCTAAATAAAATATGTAAAAAAAGATTATAAATTTTATTTAAAAAGTCAGTGCCAAATAAATATCATGTCTTTGACACTATTGTATTTTCAGAAACTTTTCGTCAATGTTGTCAGGGAAAAAACCATGGGTGATAGGAAAATGCTGTTTTCATTTTTGAATTCAGCTTGTGTGTGAAAAGTTACATTAGAAACACTATCAATGTTTCTTGTGAAAATATTGTGTTATATAACCAGTTTAATACTTGAATTAATTAATATTTCCATAAAGTATTTTGAAAAATATAAGATTAGAGACATGTATATGTTATATTAAAATATTATTTAAAATTAAATTTTAAATATTCAAATACTCTGATAAATCGACCGCCAGAGGTCACGATTCCCCTATAAAAACTGATTGTTGTTGCTTCCCGATGGCCGGCTCAAACCTTTTATACATTATGTAAATAAATTTTTATTTTTTTTATTCTTACGCCTTAGGCCAGGCAGTACTTTTAACAAAAAATGTTTTTTGTATATTCCTTTAGCTCAATAAAATCAATTACTGATCAAAACTATTTTATATTATTATAGTTTCAATAATTTAACCATGACTGCATTACCATAGCATAATCCTCAAGATAATCAAAGTCAACAGAAAATCATATTTTTATAACATATATAAAGATAAATAAAATATCCTTAAAATAGTACACCAAAATTGTTTTATTAAAATCCCAAGATGCATATAAAAAAACTTGAAGAAATATTTAAAAAGTACAATATATTTTAAAACAAATATATATACTTTATAAATGTTCATGAAACTGTATGAACAATAATTCTCCTAAAAGTTATTATTAAATTGGAAAGAAAGTAACAGAATCTTCATATTCTGAATGTATGTAGGAATGACCATTTTCAAATAATATCATTGCATCACACACAAATATTTGAAGATATTCAACAGAATACTCGGCAAAAGGTTTTCCATAGTAGTTGAATAAATATTTAAAATATTTTTCTACAATTTTTCCAACACGATGGAATATTTGAATAATCCTAGATAAATGCATAATTTGTTGCTAAATGAGCAATGAATATGCTCACAAACATTGAATGTGGAAAATTATCACAAAGACAACTTTTATTACCTTTTATATTGATTTGAATGGACACAGTTCTTTAGGTAGAATTTTATAAAATATTCTTTTTTAATTAGAGGTTTTCTGTTTACATATAATCGAAATTTTTTTGAAACATATATTATTAGATGTAATAAAAACACTCAGGGTATTTTTATAATGTTAAACAAGTTTATTGAGTCCTAAATAGAAAATAAATACAAAATATAAATAAACAAGAACTATATACTAATGAAAATATTGAGTAAATATAATAATGGAATGAGCATAATTGTTAAATATCAAATTAAATAGGCTTATAAGTTTTTCATTTTTCTAAAATTATTTTCTTCAAAATTTTCAAAACAAATTCAATACTGAATAAATAGAGTAAAGAAATATATGGCTAAATATAAAAAATAGGCTTTCAAGTTTTTCATTTTAAAAATTATTTTCTTCAAATGAATTCTCAAAACAGATACCACACCAACTAAATTCAGACGCAGACTCCAGTGACGTGAGTTGTCAGTCTTGGGTCGAACTACCAAATTCCGCCCTTCCAGCTCTACCCCGTTCATGGTGTTGATGGCCATAGTGGCGGCACTGGGTTCCTTAAATTCTATGAAGCCATAACCTTTGGACCTTCCACTGGGAGCCGTGACTATCTTGACTTTGGTAATCCATCGACAGAATTTAAAAAGTCTGATGAGAATCCCTGATTGGGCTATGTAGGGAATATTCCCAACGTAGATACTGCAGTTATCTACTACACATGGCTTAGATGTCTCTGTAGCTGGGGTCTTTTCTTGACCTGGCATATTGATGGTTGCCACATTGTTCTCTCTGGCTTGGCCATTATTGTCGCTATGAGTATTTTCATTTTGGTCTTCTGGTATCTGTACCTCAGGTTTATTGCTCTCTTCTCGATTCTGCTGTTTTGTCCCTCCAGTTCTAATTTCGTTGTGTGTCGCGTTTATCTGTGATGTAGTACCATTTTGACTGTGTCCGCCATTGTTATTCTGGCGTTGCACTTTACTTCTATTGTTATATTTTATCTCTTGCCGCTGTCTTGGCCCACGTCTGGTTCTTCCATCATTGAAAGTGATGTTCATCTGTGAAGTTATGTCCATTTGATGTCGGCGTCTTTGCATTTTTCTCTTGTTCTCTTTCTTTTTCTGAGAGTTTTCCTGATTGCTGTTCATTTTCTATCTTTAGTTAATTATTTATTTTATTTTAAAATTGTAATTAAATTAGTTAATATATTGAAACTGAAAGATAAAGCACCAAATCAACTTTTATTCAATTTTTAACAGATTCAAAATAATGAAATATTTTAAAATTAACGATATTATATTAATTTGAATGAGTAAAAAATATTTTAACATCGAATTTCAAAATATAAAGATATAGTAATTCATCAATATATCCTTTTAAAACATGACAGCCTGCTAAATCTGATTTGGGCATTCCAGATTATTCAACTAAGTGTTACCATTATAGGACCATTGAAATTATGAAAAAAAACATGTTTTTTTTAATTATAATATATAATTGAAAATACAGTTAAACCTGTCTATAGCGCGCCCTCTAAATAGCGCCCGATTTTAAATACGTAGTACGATGCGATTTACATTAAAAGTGACCTGTCTATAGCACCCCCTCTCTATAGTACCATATTTTGGTGAGTCCCAAGAGGGGGCGACAGGTTTAACTGTATATATTTTAAATATGGTATAGATTAGGAATTCATTTAAAAAAAAGAGAAAATAAATATTTGAGCTAAAGACAAAGAACAATAAGATTTATACAAGTCAAATTGAAAGCGACGTGGCAATGGATAAGTATAAATGTACAGACTTCTTAGAAGTCACAGAAACTAACAAGATAAATCTAGAAGATGAATAAGAGTGTTTGAAACTCGGATACTCAGTCAAAGCGCGCGCCTCTCTACCCTTCATAAAAATTCATTGAAACATTGTATTTTAGAAATAATTTTTCATCTCTATTTTTCTATTTTATAATTAAAAACTATATCTACAACCCTTATACTGAAAATATTTAAAAATTGAGAGAGGGAGGGCATAGCTCATCAGTGGTGAACCCTCCTAGAAGTTTCACCATTTTAATCTCAAAAGCTAGGAGAAACAACCAAATTTTAAATTCAATAAATCTCACCACTGTGCTCACAAGTTAATTGGAGGAGGAAGAAAATTTTGGACATTTAAAGAAGGGGATTGTCAAATATTTCTATTAAGCTCTAATTGTCAAAGATCCCACAGCTGTTGACGAGCTGGTGAAATTTTGTCGACAGCTGGATATTATGAAGCAACGCCGCATTAAAAGAACACGTTATGGAAGATTACCAAACGCGACTCCGATCTCGTCGGACTTTGAAGAAGATTTGGCCCTAAAGATTCGACGGATTGTCCAAGAAAAGTTGCAGAAGATTATGCTTAAAATGACCGAGGTGGAACCCTTTAGGACAAGTGACGTGAATTCATTGGAAGCCATAGTTAAAGAGGAGGTGCAACAAGTACTCGTCCCAATTACAAGGCGAAATATTCAATCTCAAAGAAGGAGAACGTTTGTGCCAAGATTTCGACGAGAAGATGACTACACTCAATATGCCTCCAGAACTTCTGGCCAATGGCGAACGGTTGATAACCAACCTTTGTTTCTATTGTGGGAAGCCAGGTTGTTTTACGTTACTGTCGAGAAAGAAGACGTACAAGAGTTCAACTTAGAGGAGTCCTTCTTCACCATTACAATGCAAGACCGCACACCTCAGCCCAAATATTAGACTTTTTAGCCAACTCTGGTATCCAATTAGTCACTCAACCACCATATTCACCAGACCTAACACCTTGTGATATTTTTTAATTCCAAAAGTTAAGTTATTGTTGAAAGGGATAAAATGTGACACTGATTATGAAGCACTGCAAGCCTTTAACAATGCCGTAAATTCCATCCCCGAAGATGAATGGTGTAAGTGCTTCGATAATTGGTTTTCAATGATGAAATCTTGCATAGGTGCTAAGGGTGAATATTTTCAGAACCTTGAGAAATTGAATGTTGCAGTTCAAGAAAAATAAGTGATTGCGAAAACATTTGGAGTGACCCTCGTACTTTTGAGGAGACCAGATTAAGAAGAACACTTCCAACAGCCGGGAATTCGACCACAGAAAAACCTTAAGATTTGAACGATAATTTTCTAACTCTCTATAGACCAGGAGGCTGCAGTGTTTCACCATATCCAGGCAGAGGAAGAATGGAAAGACGAAGAAGCCAATAGCCAGGGACATGTCGTTTGTCAAGCCGCTCACCCCGACGCTAAAATGAAGAAAACTCGGATGCGCGACCTTTGGTGACTGCGACAACAGGCCACACACGGCCAAACACACTATGGAAATTTTAAGTTTCTATTGCTTCGAGGATGATTCTTTGAGCTTTAGTTGTGGTTTCGAGTTGAGTTATACCTAAACCATCATAGAGCAATCAGATTCTCTATATGAGAACAAACATTTTTTTTATTAAAGTACAATTGTCAAATTATATTGACAAATATTTGCAATCTTATCATATCTTATCCTGAGATTAGTGGAAAGAATTTTTGTTTTCGTTTGTTTGTGAACAAATCTCTCCCGCCTTCTCATTGGACGAATGTGGCCATGTTTGTATATAAAGTGGGCTATGGTATGGGTCGAGAAGAGTGTTGTGGATTATCGTGTGGAGACGCTTAAAGTGTTCTCTGCGTGCTATATCCCTGACTGGCAATCTCGTCGCATACCTATGTAACCCCGGTCCGATCCCTACCTAAGCAGCAATAAAGCTAAGTACTGTTTTTTTTTATTTGATTTAACAAATTGTGATTTATTATTTACTTTTTTTGTGTTGTACTTTTGAGTCCACGATTTTTCTGTGTTTAAGTTACTCTTACTGTAGGCCCTAGTATATTGTATCTTGTGTTAACCCGTACAAAGTAACTTTTGTCACAATAAATATTAGAATTGACAGAAATATACATAATTATCAGGTATCTTCACAGTATGATACATGGATGGATCAAGGGTTGTCTAAAATCAGAATATAAAGTAAGTTCTTCAATATAAAATCCAAAGAAGGATACAAGTGAGATATTGTTAGCGAATTATTTGCAGTAAGCATTTTGTTGTTTGTTGTTGAATTGATTGAGTAATCAGTTGTATTAGGCCTTAATGTTATCTTACAAAAATTAGACATGTTTTGATCAAAAAATAATAAGTGGGAATATATATAAGCAGATTCTCCATATGACTTACATAGTCGAAGTAGACTCACTATTTTGTTATGTCTCACCTATACATAACTCGCTTTATCCCTACAGAACTTCCATGTCTATCTGAATTACTATTGGCACCACGCTGTCACCAGTTAGACATGTATAGGTGATATCTGGCTGAAACAAGATGTATGTGGTCACTAGTCAGGAATAATAGGAAATCAAACGTTTAAATGTTATTTACCCCGATAGATGGAGCTTTGCCATTTTTAATTCCTATTCGCGTATGTCGTTTTAAATACCACATCTTCTTTTCACCATTCCTTATTAATATTGTCACATTCTGCATAGTTATTTTGTAAAATATGTAACATACATGTAAACAACGACTACTCAGCCATGGAGGCACGGTCACGCTCCGCCGCGTTACGTGCAGAAAACATGCTTTGTTCTGAGCATAACTGTTTTTGTTTTCTTAAGTTTAGTTCGTTGTTACTCTTCATTAACTTTAACATTAACTTCATTTAACTTTTTTCATTATTAATAAAATATAGTTATTTGTTTTATGAGAACGCGATCTGGTTTATTTTATGAGATGGCGAACGCTGATCAGAGACCTTTAGAAGCACCTACGGTCGAGGCGGGTGTAACAACTGGTGGAGATGCCGGTTTTGACCCTATACCCTTTAATCCAAGTTTGAACATCAGGAAGTATGCTGGAGACGAAGACCCACGCCAATGGATCACTTCTCTGGAAGAAGTTGGATTTCTTTACCGCTGGGCGGATTACATCATCACCCGCTACGCCGCCATGAACCTAGTCGGACCTGCTAAAACTTGGTATGAATTCCACAAGGTCAATCTTGCCACCTGGGAATTTTTCAAGACTCGCCTCATCCAGGACTTCGCGTCGCTGGAGAACAAGGACGAGATGATGCTCAAACTGAACAGAATGCAGGGGTGGAATGAACTCGCGATGCGATTTGCTGAAGATATATTGCTTCAATGCAGCAAAGTCCAGCCCAATATGGAAGAGATGGAAAAAATACAATTTGTAATCGGAGGTCTAAAGAAAGAGTACGCGCTGGCGCTATATCTCAACCCCCCTAAAACCATCGACGAACTTCTGGAGGCATGCAAGAGAATAGATGGGTTCGAGAAGGAATACCTGGAACGAAAGGAGAAGAATAAAATTCTTATGAATCGGATTTCTCAAAAAGAAACTAATCATGCCAGATGGAACAGGCAACCAAGAGAGTTTCAATCATATAAAACTGCAAATTATTCGAGGCCTATGATGGGAGCACCAAGCCAAAACCAAACTCACTTCCCCCCACAGGAGACTCGTACCTTTCCCCGATCCACTCAAAAGGATATATATAGACGAACTCCTTCTGGCAACACTTATGATAGAAAACCTCGGAATGATAGAGGTAGAACCGAGGACGGACGACCTATCTGCTTTAAATGTAATAGACCGGGTCATGTAGCAAAGTATTGCAGAATAAAATACGTTCGCATGATTGAGGAAGTTCCCCCTAGCCTAGACAGCCCGTCTGATGACAAGAAACCGCTGAACACCTGGAACCTGAGCCCAGAAGTATACGCCGATGTGTGTGAAAGACCAAATATTCCAACTCGCAACAGATTCGAAGTGTTGGAGGATTTAAACTAGAAAGCGCGCCTGTTCCAGTCAACCAGGGCATGTCGAAAATAGGCGCGATCACAGAGATGGATTCAAAAAGCCGAATAAATGTGAATGTTGATAAAATTGGAATATTGGAAGCCTTGGTTGACACAGGCGCGGATCTCTCAATTGTAGATTTAAGAACTGCTCTCGAAACTGGCGTTCGTATTGAAACCTATAATGGAAATTGTATTGGTCCAGATGGTAAAAGGCTTAATATATTGGGAAGCATTTCAATGGATATAAAAATTGACGAAAAGTCATTGAATCATAGATTTGTAGTTCTTGAATCCAATATGAAATCATTAATAATTGGAAGAGATATTCTCAGGCGTTTAAATGCGAAAATAAATTGCACACAGGATATTTTGGAATATGACATTGTGACCGAGTGTCAAGATTCGAACGAAGCACCCAGGAAAATAATCAATCAGCAGGATGAAGCAGTGCCTCAACTTTGTGTTAAACTAGTCAGGGTAACCGTGAAGGCCAATGATGGCGAATACGTGGTTGAACCAAATGAAAAGCTAACTCTTACAAATGGGCTTAGGATTGCTAGATGTCTGATCACAGTAAGAAACAAATTAGCGGATTTATGGATAACTAATCCTTATCCTCGAACATTAAAAATAATGAAGAATCAGACCTTGGGCTACGCAAGTCCTCCCACCATGGTTAATAATATAGAAGATGATGAGGAAAATAAGGTGACGGAAATTCAAATAAACGAGGACCTGACATTAAGCCAAAAGAATGAATTAAGGCAAGTTTTATCGAAATACAGTGATCTATTTTCATCAAAATTGGGCAAGACGAATTTGGCCAAACATAGAATTGACACAGAAAATGCGAAGCCGATAAAACACAAACCGTACAGAGTTAGCCCTAAGGAGCGAGACATCATCAAAGAACAAATTCAGGATATGCTCCAGGAGGGAGTAATAAGGGCATCTTCTGGTCCATGGGCTTTTCCGGTTATTTTGGTCAGAAAGAGAGATGGCAATTGGCGATTTTGTGTAGACTACAGGAAACTGAACAGCATAACAGTAAAGGATGTTTATCCGATCCCCAGAATTGATGATGTTATGGACACACTTCAGGGATCTAGATATTTCACGGCCATAGATCTCAGATCGGGATACTGGCAGGTAGAGATCGAGGAACAAGACAAGAAGAAGACGGCCTTCACAACATCCCACGGTTTATACGAATTTAATGTTATGCCATTTGGTTTGTGCAATGCTCCAGCTACTTTCGAAAGAATTATGGACAATGTACTAAAAAACATGAAATGGAAATTTTGCCTCTGTTACCTAGATGACGTTATTATATACAGTCCCGACTTTACCACTCATCTCGGAAGGATTGAGGCTGTTTTAAAGTGCTTTCGTGAATCGAACCTGAGGCTTAATGGGAAAAAGTGCCGATTTGGATTTGAAGGAATTGAAACACTCGGACACGTGACAAGCAAACATGGAATTAAACCAGCAGATCATAATGTTAAAGCGATTAGAGATTTTCCCCCGTCCTTCAAAGACAAAAGAAATTCAGTCATTCATAGGACTTTGCTCATATTACAGGAAATTCATTAAGAACTTCTCGCGAATAGCTGACCCACTGTTCAAACTAACAAGAAAGGATTCTCCATTCATCTGGTCAGAATCTCAGGAAGAAGCATTTATAACTCTGAAATCTTTGCTAACAAATTCCCCGATATTATCACATTTTGACCCAGAAGCACCGACCCAGATCCACACCGATGCATCAAATATTGGCCTTGGTGCTACCCTTGTTCAAACAATCAATGGTCAAGAAAAAGTAATTTAATACATAAGTCGATCATTAAGCAAGCCAGAACGTAATTATTCGACAACGGAGAAGGAATGTTTGGCATTAGTATGGTCAATGTCGAAGTTACGACCTTATCTATATGGAAGGCGCTTCAAAGTTATGACGGACCATCACGCGTTGTGTTGGTTAAGAAATCTAAGGGATCCAACAGGTAGACTTGCAAGATGGGCATTAAAAATACAAGAATATGACTTCGAAATAATTTATAAATCCGGGAAAAAACATTTGGATGCAGATGGTCTTTCACGAGGTCCATTACCAGAAACTGATTTTGACGATAACTATGATAGTTTGTTTTTCAACCCAGTCATCGAGGATTCCGACGAATATATCGAAAACATCAAGAGATGCCTCGGTGACACGGAGGGCAAACGATCGATTGTTGAAAATTTTAAAGAAGAAAACGGATGTCTGTACAAAAGAAATCCGAGGCCAGAAGGACGAGCCTGGCTGCTGGTGGTACCCAGAGTGAGAAGGAAGGACATTTTAAAAGAGCACCACAATCATATGATCTGTGGCCATTTAGGTGTGACCAGAACAATGCACCGTCTAAAGGATAAATATTTCTGGCCATCCATGCTGAAGGATGTGGTGGAGTATGTTAGGACCTGCCATCTGTGCCAAAGCAGGAAGGGTTCTAACCAGTTGTCTGCTGGCCTACTTCATCCGATCCCTGCTGCAAATTATCCCTTCGAGAGAGTTGGGATCGACTTTTTGGGACCATTACCATCTACGAAGAACAGAAAGAAGTGGATGATAGTATTGACCGACTATTACACAAAATATGCGGAAACGAAGGCTGTCATCGATGCCACAGCGAGGGAGGTTGCTAAATTTCTGACAGAAAATGTTATTTTGAAACATGGAGCCCCACGGTATCTGATTAGCGATAGAGGAAGCCAATTCACGAGCAATTTGGTGAAAGAAATAACCAAGATATGTCAAATTCAACATTGCCTCACAACAAGCTATCACCCACAGACAAATGGCCTCACAGAGCGATTGAACAGAACATTGATCAATATGATAAGCATGTACGTGAACGTAGATCAAAGGAATTGGGACGAGATACTTCCATTCATAACCCATGCTTACAATACGACAATACAAGAAACAACCAAATATTCCCCGTTCTTCCTTTTGTATGGAAGGGAACCAGTCTCGATTTTAGATGACACGAATATCTTCATTGAGCCCGATTCGGAGGATTATGACGAGTACGTGAGCAAGTTGATGGAAAGAATCGTGAGAACGAGAGATATTGTGAAAGTTAATACCGAGAAAAGTCAGACAAAGATGATTAATTATTACAACCAAAAACATCGGCAAACTGGTTATGAACCAGGTGATTTAGTAGCGCTGTGGACTCCAATAAGAAAACCTGGAAAATGTGAGAAACTTTTGAGACGCTATTTCGGACCCTACATCGTGCTGGAAAAAATTTCCGATGTGAACTACTCCATCGTGCCAGAAGATAACCCTGGGAACCGCACACAACCTACAACAGTTCACATAAGCAGAATCAAGCCTTACTTTGCGAGAATGGAAGACGGTCACGAGGACGCGACCATTTCGGAGGAGGGAGAAGTGTCACATTCTGCATAGTTATTTTGTAAAATATGTAACATACATGTAAACAACGACTACTCAACCGTGGAGGCACGGTCACGCTCCGCCGCGTTACGTGCAGAAAACATGCTTTGTTCTGAGCATAACTGTTTTTGTTTTCTTAAGTTTAGTTCTTTGTTACTCTTCATTAACTTTAACATTAACTTCATTTAACTTTTTTCATTATTAATAAAATATAGTTATTTGTTTTATAAGAACGCGATCTGGTTTATTTTATGAGATGGCGAACGCTGATCAGAGACCTTTAGAAGCACCTACGGTCGAGGCGGGTGTAACAATATTTTACATTAAAATATCACTTTAGTATATATACGTTATGGGTCGTGACCCACAGATATTTGAGTTGCCGAGCCGTGCGACCCCTGCTCCGGGAGGTGTTCGCCTCCTGCGAAGTGCCCCTGGATCTGCAGATCTGGCTCTTCGGTGTCGGCCTCCAGCCCGAGGCAATGAAACTAACAAGTGTGGCGAAGGCTACCATCTACAAGTACCATCTTGGTCTTGAGGTGGGCAACGCCAGCCAGCACCTAGACCTGCCCACTCTGTAGGAGAGAACTCTCGCAGTCCATCGGTGGCGGAGTCTTTCCTGCAGTAGGCGCCACCAATGACGACTTTTATATATTTTATATATATATGTATATTTATCAACTATTTTTTATCTATTTATTCCTATATTTATCATTATGTAATCTTATTTATATTTGTATTTATTCAATTTTGTAATTATAACCATATATAATCTTATATATGAACATTGTAATAAATCGGTTTCAATCTCAATCTCAATCTCTCTCTCTCTGAAAACCTTGTATATATATTTATATATATGTATATTTAGCAATTATTTTTATCTATTTATTTATATTTATTCATATATTTATCATTATATAATATTACACTGATAGACAAAACTTAAGGAAGTTGTACCTTATAGCATATATATATCGGGATTCAAACAATAACTCTGAGAGATATTTTCTGAATCCCGATATATATATGCTATAAGGTACAACTTCCTTAAGTTTTGTCTATCAGTGTTATTTATTCATATTTATATTTATTCTGTATTTAACCTTATATAATCTTATATGGACTTTGAAATAAAGTAGTTTCAATCTCAATCTCTCTTGTCTTTGTATCTCAACTCTAAACCTGATATATTCACCTCTCTAATGGTTCCACCTATTGGAATGTCCTAGATTGAAAATCTTAACGTTCACATTCTTTATGTTTATTAGGATAATAATAATATGAGTTTTATATATTGGAATTGTAACCTTTATCCACGTATAAAGTACCTCTATATATCGAGATATTTTAAAAATAATTTAAAGTTGAGTAGAGCTATGTAAAATAAAAAATAGTTTGTACATTCAAGATTGTGGATCTATTTAGTTTTGTTCATAATGCAGAATATTTACTCGAGTAAAATAATAAATAAAATTTATAACAACTTTACTGGCAATGTGTTTCTTTTCAATAATATTTGAATGATAATTTCATTGCAGTAAGGTCTGTAGAGATAATATTATTGAAAAGAAACATATATATATATACTAGCCGAATGACCCGGGCAACGCCCGGGTTTTACCCGATTAAATGTTTTTATTTAAATACTATTCGTTACAATTATAAATTGGCGGCGTGGATGTCACTCTTGTGAAACGTCCCGCTCCAAACTTTGTGTCTGAGAAGCGATATTTTTATAGAAAGATGATCTGGCTTTTGTTTTCTGCTCGAATGAATGTTTTTCTGTTAGAATTTTGTTCCTGCGTACAAAATAATGAGCTGGTTTCACCCGTGGTCTCTGCTTTTTGGAATTTTTCCCGATATAATTTTGTATCTGATAATCTTACATGATACAGCAATATCGTCATCATCATTTTCTGACTAATATTAGGAGTACAAATAAGTTTTGAGGGATTTTTTTTATAAATTCGAAGCTTTATTCAGAGAAATCAGTACAGTATATTTCATTCAAAGTATTGTCCATCTTTAGCTACGACTTTTTCCCATCTTTCAGGCAGCATACGGATTCCGTGTCGAAAAAATTCCTCGTTTTTTGAGGCGATCCAAACATTGACCCAATTTTTCGCCTCTTCGTAAGAAGTGAAGTGCTGCTCGGCCAGGCCATGTGTCATCGAACGGAACATGTGGTAGTCTGAAGGAGCAATGTCTGGTGAATACGGCGGGTGGGGTAGGACATACCATTGAAGCGCCTCCAAAGTCTCCTTGACAACTTTTGCAACATGTGGCCGAGCGTTGTCGTGCTGATAGATCACCTTGTCATGTCTTTTGGCATATAGTGGGCGTTTGATCTTCAATGCTCGGCTTAATCGCATCAATTGTTGTTGGTAACGTTCTCCAGTGATGGTTTCGTTAGGCTGAAGTAGCTCATAGTAGATCACTCCGAGCTGATCCCACCAGATGCACAGCATTAGCTTCTTGCCATGAATATTCGGTTTGGCCGTTGAAGTTGATGCATGACCGGGCTTAACCCACGATTTTCTGCGCATTGGGTTGTCGTAGTGAATCCACTTTTCGTCCCCCTTCACGATTCGATGCAAAAAACCCTTCCGATTTTGTCTTTTTAGCAGTAGTTCGCACGTGCAAATACGGCGCTCGATGTTTCCTGGCTTGAGTTCATATGGAACCCAATTTCCTTGTTTTTGCACCATACCCATAATCTTGAGACGGTTCGAAATCGCTTGTTGAGTCACTCCTAAGGTTTCAGCGAGCTCCTCTTGAGTTTGGCTTGAATCTTCGTCCAATAAAGCCTCCAACTCAGCGTCTTCAAACTTTATTGGCCTCCCTCCGCGTTCTTTGTCTCTGGTGTCAAAATCGCCACTTTTGAAACGCCGAAACCAGTACTCACATGATTTTATTGATAGAGCATGTTTACCATATGCCTCACACAGCAATTGATGTCCATCAGTTGCACATTTCTTCAAATTAAAACAAAAAAGCAGCGCTTCCCGCAAATTGTGTTTTGTTGGCAAAAAGGTTGACATGGTTAGAGCACCAAAATAAAAGTTCCTTACACTTGAGGGAAAAGTCTTCTTCTGATTTTTTTGGGGAAATGATGAAGCCTTAACATGAAACCTTACAAGGTCCGATGCTATTTATATACTATTTGTTGTGGCTTCTTTTGCAAATCCCTCAAAACTTATTTGTACTCCCAATAATATATAGTTTAATAATTGATTTATATATTTTTTTAAATAGCCTATCGTCTTCTCCGTATTTTTTTACCTATGTATGGAAATTTTGGTTTGAATTAGTGAACTACTGCGAATTTGTATACCGGACATACAAACCAACAAACAAACAAACAAACATACAAACATTCATTTTTATATATATAGAAGATATAATATAAATGAGTTTTAAAAATTGTTAAAAAAAAATGCATCGGCCGGGAATCGAACCCTGGCCGCCCGCGTGGCAGGCGAGCATTCTACCACTGAACCACCGATGCTTTAAAAAAATGGCCATATTTAGGTATTCATTCCATTCCGGATTAGTCCGCGTAAAAAAAAGTTCTTCAAATGAAAAAAAGAAATAGCCAAAAATACTAATCAAAATGCAGCCGAAAATTTTCCTCAGGTTTATAAAAAGCGACATGCAAAATTTGGAACCAATTGGTTCAGTAGTTTTTGAGTTTATCGCGAAAAAGACAGACAGACAGAAATTGACTTTTATATATAGAGAGATATATATATGGCCAGTAAATTTATTTGTTACAAATTTTATCGATAGATGGCAATTAAAATTATAAATTTAAAATAATATATTTTTTATTTTATTGTATACTAGCGGACGTACCCGGCTTCGCCAGGGTTTTACCCGAGTAAAGGTTTGTCTAACGAATCTCTCGATAAAGTGAACATTTTTTCCAGGTCCCTTAAAAAATACTCAATAAGTTGAATAAAATCAATATTAATTGGTTCCCTCGGTAATTGGAAGTTAAAGGAATAGTATCTTGTCTTGGAATTGTATCATTATTCTTGTCTCAAATAAATTGCCGTGTCATCCTGAATTTTGTCTTTCCTAATTTTCTACATTACAAAATCATCGTATCATCATGATAATATTTAGAGCAGATTGTTGAATTATAACAGATAAATTAGAATATTTATCTTGATTATTTTAAAGTGAAAAGTTATTTCAAAAATTTTATTTGCTAGAAACCTTCCCAGTAGTATACTAAATAACTTCCCAAAGTTTCATGGCGTTCCAATGAGTGGTTTGGTCATGCATAAAGGACAGACACACACACACACACACATATACATTCATTTTTATGTATATATATAGATATTTAAAGCGCTATGTCCCCCTAGGGTCATTTGCGCTGTCATATATGTGTGGCGACCGCACTTTGCTTCAGCGAAGTGGGACAAAGCTTCAAAACACATACGGGCAGAAGCTTGGCGAGCACGTGTTTGCAGAACAATTCACTACGCATGCGCGGGCGTCATCCAGAACTTTCTAGCGGCTGGCTTCTTCCGACACACTCGATCTGGCCACACTGACGCGGTAAACAAGAAGGCTTAAGCTGGCGGCCGTTATTTCAACCGTTGCTTATTTTCTCTTTATAATGTCTTGCTTTAAATAAATTAATTTTAATTAAAATTTTATCAGCAGCCTTTCCACAAGCCACACCAACACAGCACATCAACAACCATCCTACAAATTGGTGAGCCGGACGACTCGAATGAAGAATTAACGGCCAACGTCAAGGGCAAATCTTGGAATCTCAAACATTCACGATGGAACTTACCCCATCTCAAATATCAAAATTGATTTTTCGAGCTCCACCCTTCTTGCCCAAAGACATTTCATTGTGGCTCAACCAACTGGAAGCTGCCTTTAATTTTGCAAACCTCGCCAGCGACGACGATTTCAAGTATAACACAATAATCGTTAATTTGGATGAACTGGCTTTCATCTGCGTCTTCGACATTGTAGAGAACCCACCAGTTTCAGGAAAATATGCGGCGCTCAAAGAACGACTTCTCCTGCGATTTGGCCGGTCACGCCAGGTAAGAACAGCTCAAGTCTCAGAAACTAAGCCCATTGCTGATCAGAGACCCTCGATTATCCTGGTTGAATTGTCCAAACCACCTCCATCTCAGCACTGTGATCCCTGTACTCCTACCTCCAATAGCCTCCAACACCTGGAGCAGACGGATTTTCCCCGTGACATGAATGTCACAACAACTGCCCCGGTGACTACAGTCCATAACGTTGAAGACACCAACTCAAGCGCCAACTTTCCTTCTCTCTCCAGCTCTCTGAGTGACTCTTCATCCCTGGACTCCTCATCGTTCTGCTCCAACCCTCCTTCAAACACCATCTCGTGTCCCCCTGAAACTGTTTTCTCCACCCCAGTGCACAGTGACAATCCCTTGCCCCAACAGCCGCCGTCTCATGAAGAGCCCTTGCCCCAGCAGCCGCCGTCTCACGAAGAGCCCTTGCCCCAGCAGCCGCCGTCTCATGAAGAGCCCCTGCCCCAGCAGCCGCCGTCTCACGAAGAGGACTTGCCTCCATCCTGCTAGCAGAAACATCCACTCTTCCTAGAAGAAAGCAATAACGCTGCTGCAACGACTCCTCTCCACTTGCAGCCCGCCCAAACTTCGGTAACACAACCTCTCCAACCTCAAAACTCACTCCAACAGTCATCACCTCCCATTGAATCAAGAGTCACTACTTCCCCAATACCAATAGCTCCACCGGTACTCGCGGCGACTACACCCATCGCTGAACAACCCATCGTGTCCCTGCAAGCTAACAAGATGGTCGCCACCCATTACATCCGGACAACATTTGAAAAGGACAGGTGCCTCCCTGAAGCCCCCAAGATCAGATCCCAACCCAACAAGGCACCCTACCAAGAGTTCCCTCTACGACTACATAGGATCTTTAAAGATCCTACTGGAGGGGGAGTAGTGTGGCGACCGCACTTTGCTTCAGCGAAGTGGGACAAAGCTTCAAAACACATACGGGCAGAAACTTGGCGAGCACGTGTTTGCAGAACACTTCACTACGCATGCGCGGGCGTCATCCAGAACTTTCTAGCGGCTGGCTTCTTCCGACACACTCGATCTGGCCACACTGACGCGGTAAACAAGAAGGCTTAAGCTGGCGGCCGTTATTTCAACCGTTGCTTATTTTCTCTTTATAATGTCTTGCTTTAAATAAATTAATTTTTATTAAAATTTTATCAGCAGCCTTTCCACAAGCCACACCAACACAGCACATCAACAACCATCCTACATATGTATGTCTTTACATTTGTCTATACATATATATACAGGGTGATCCAAAAGACCCGCACTATTTTAAAAATTAATAACTCCGCGAATATTTGCGCTAGAGCAATGCGGTAAAAACCATTGTGTTCAGGATGCAATGGGATTTTTTATGGCAAATAATAAAAAATTCGAAATTGATTTTAGTTACAATTTTATTCGCCAGATGGCGCTCTACCAGAATCAGAGATTCAGCGGCCAAATTGTTTGATAAATTGAAAAATATAACTGATCGACACGTATTTTTCCTTTTTGAATACCAGGAAAGAACCCTAACAATATCAAATAACAAATTAATAAAACACCACTTCGCCAAAAGTATGAAGAATTGGTTAACGATTTTCAAATACAATCAGAGATATGTAAAATAGGTAAATGCAAATTAAAACATGTAGCAAAAAGAAAATTGATATTTTAGATACGGTTTGTTTCTGAAGATAATAAATTTCTAATATTTTTGATTCAACTCTCACTCAGTATCGATTATATTTATTTTAATTCATTTGAAAAATATGTATCTATCTCTGATAATTTATTTTACTCTGGAATGCCGTTGTTGTTGTCGTGTCCAATAAAGAGCCTCAGATATATCCATGCATCTCCATCACAGCAGCAGCAATGTCCACTACCTTGGGTGTGTAAAGCTGCTGCTCTGGGTCTATGTCAAATTTCTGCAAGGCTGCGGCCATTGCTGGCTATGAGAATATGTGGGTAGGTGTAAGTTCCACACCAGGGCAATTGTTGAATGCCCTATAGGTTCTTGTGCCATCTGGATGTATTGTCATTCCTTTATAGTGTTTTGTTCTAAGTCTTGTTATAGTTTTTGTCATTTATCTCTCAGAGTTTATTTCGCATTTTGATCTTTTCTTATTTTTTTGTTTAATTATCTTGTATTTTGACAAAGAATCAGCGTCAAATAATGACATTTGTTCTTTCCTTTGGCTCAACTTTCTGGCTTCCTTTGCCAATTCAAATGCCATTTCATTACCCCCGATCCCAACATGGGCAGGGATCCAATGTAGAATGCAGTTATTCTCCAATGGTTCCAGTTGGGTAAGTAACGAGTGTATTTTCTGTGTGATTTTAGTATTGCCCTTCTGAATTGCTTCTAGAGCGAATATGGAGTCGCTTTATATTAAAATTCCTTCTGCTTGATGCAGGGATGGTTGGTTAAGGCATAGATCAAGGGCTTTCCAGATAGCTGTCAGTTCACAAGTGAAGTTTGACGAAATCTGTCCTGCTCCTTCTTTGATTTTGATGTTTGTTCCATCTTTAGTATTATGTTAATTCCGGCCCCTCCATTACTCAGGGTAAGGTCTGAAGATCCATCTGTATATGCTGTTAAAGGGCGTGGCCTAGCATTTTTAATCAAGAATTTGTACTATGAGGACATAGCCGTTAATATTCCAAACACATTAGACCTCAAAGCCCAGGGTATCAAAGTCTACCTCAATCAAAACAAAGCCATCAACATATACAATATGTATCACCCTCCAAACAATGCATTTATTGACGATGGAACAATGGCTCAATTTCTTACAGACAACACTATTATTGTAGGTGACCTTAATGCCAAACATCAACTATCGGGATGTTCTACGCCAAACCCAAGAGGCAAAATACTATCAAACATATTTGACGACAATGCCTTCATGTGCTTAAATGATGGGAATCCTACCCATCATTCCTACAAGCTATAATACTGCACAAGCCCTTGATATAAGTTTTTACTATCCTGACATTTTACACAAATGCAAATAGCAAATATTAAAAAGTTTTGGAAGTGATCATTTGCCTAATTTGATTGAAATTAGCACCAAGACCAAAACTAGCTCAATTAAGAAAAATTCTGGAACTTCAAAAAGGCTAATATGATATCTTTCGAAAACACCATTATAAAATAAGCCAAAGTTTCAATACCAAGAGGTAATATTAAGAAATGGATTCTGAATTATACACACCAGGCAAAAATATTCAAACACTTATAACTAAAAGAAATGAACTACAAAAAAGTGCACCCAAAACCAAACAAACTGTAGAACTGAACTGAACATTGTGATTGCAAAAATAAAAAGATTATACGTAAATGTGAAAAGGGAAAAATGAAAACAAACTTGTGAAAACCTGATCCCAAGAAACCCAAATACAAAACTTTGGAATTTGGCAAAACAAATTGACAGAGTCCAGCCACAAACTGAAAACACAAATATGATTAAGAATACAGATGGTACACCAGCAACTAATGACAAAATTGCTGCCAATCTTTTAGGTAATTCATATCAAATGAGTAGTAGAATCAAGGTTGAAAAAGGCCCGAAAGATTATTCATGACTGTAAAAATGTCACCAGCACTCATAATATTTTCCATTAAAAAAATCAATATGAAAGAGCTAGCTTATGCATTAGAAAACACTGACCTAAACAAGACTTCTGGGCCAGATAAAATACATGGCCAAATGATATCAAACTTGGGCAAAATTGGCAAAGAAATACTTCTTAATATTTTCAATAACTCCTGGAAAACTGGAAAATTGCCTCAAGACTATAAAAATGCAACAATAATTCCCATTAAAAAACTTGACAAATCTGCTGATGACCCAAAAAACTACCGACCTATCTCCCTCACATATATTTGCTGCAAATTAATGGAAAAAATTATACTCAGACGACTCACCTACCACCCCGACACAAAAAATCTCTTACCAGAAGAACAATATGGATTTAGGAAAGGACATGGGACAATAGAACAACTCTTATTTTTCACACAAATGGTAAAAGATGCACAAAACAAAAAAACAACTAACCACACCATAGCTGCTTTTTAGACCTTACACAAGCTTTTTATAAGGTATGGAAAAACAAGTTAATTACAAAATTATACAAACATTTCAAAATTGATGGAAAAGCTATAACTTGGATAAATGATTCCCTTAAAAATATATACATCAGGGTCAAATATAATGGCACTCTATCTAGAACCTTCAAATTGTACCAAGGATTACCACAAGGATCAGTCCTTAGCCCAACCCTCTTCACCCTATTTATTGCAGGCATAGAAGAAAGAGTTTCACATAAAACCAATATTGGACTTTTCGCTGATGACATTATTCTATGGAGCAGCAACACTAACTGGGAAAAAGCTGAAAGAGATTTGAACAAGACTCTTCTCCACCTAGAAAAATTTGCTAATAAACATAAATTAGAATTTAACCCCCAAAAATCTGAAACACTGATATTAACTTACACATCTCTAATGAGACCTATCTTGGAATATGGATATCAAATCTATGGTACAGCATCTGAAACAAATCTAAAATCACTGGAAAGGATACAACTAAGTGCAGCTAGAATTATTACAGGTCTTCGAAATACCTGCCCTAATGATATCGTACTTTACGAGGCAGACATTATGCCCTTAAAGGATAGAATAAGCTACAATCTGCCAAAATATATAAACAAAATCAAGAGTTATGGAAACAAACACAGAACTTCCAATAACATACTTAATTGAGAATCCAATAAAAGTCTCGAAAAAGAAGGCCCTCTCCACCTGTCCAAAAGAAATGGATTTTTAAAATATAAAGTGGAAAAATATTATTTAGCTAAAAAAATATCTCCATGCGAACCACTAACAAAATATTATTTTTAATGCCACTTTAAATGAACCCACCAAAAAACAATACCAAAATCCAGAATACTTAATACACACTACATACTACAGAATACTTAAACAATTATCATTAGAAATAATTAATAAAATTCCTAAAAAAATGCAATAACTATCTATACCGATGGTAGCAGAGACGAGTTGGGACACACTGGCAGTGGCTCTCTCATTAAAACCACAAATGGCAATGAGAAAATAAACAGAAGAAACCCAGAATTTTGCTCAGTCTTCAGATCAGAAATTATAGCCATCTAGGACGTCTTAAAATCCATCAGAAACACTAAACATCACGATATATGGATTCTTGCTGATAGTAGAAGTGCCATACAACACTTGAGTCACACAGGGGAACTTAGAGACAAAGTAAGCAGGAACATAATTGGTTATCTCCAAAAACTCTCAATACCTTAAAAATTCACCTTCAATGGAAACCCTTACATGTTAGCATTGAAGGCAATGAAGCTGCTGATGCGCTAGCGAAAAAAGGCACAAAAGAACCCTTGCTACAGCAAAATAAACTTACTTTTAAAGAAATAGAAACGGTAGCCAAAATAAACAAGAACTGGAGGATTCCACCTAAGCACAGTTGGTACACCCTAGAAGCAGATGGCCACCCAGACCTTTCGGTCCACAAGCCGGCATGCGAAGCATGCCCTTCGCTGCTATTCAGTTCAACTCATAAGCCAAGTAGCGGTATCCAAGATAGTGCTTGGACATTGTTCCTGGAAACACCACCTCCCAGGCAACGTGTCTGGAAGGATTTCTATACCGGTGGCCTTTAATCACAGCAAAATAGAAAACTATCTACTGTGTCCAGCAGGGATCGCGGGGAGGCAGCCCCCGGTCGACTCTGTTCACTCACAGCTGAGGAAAAGCTCAGCTGCCACGTCATGGGCTTTCTCAAGAAGCTTGCTGTGATTTTTGAGCAGCTTACTCTCGATCGCGCCCCTCGCCCTCCTTCTCTCTTCCTGCACACCAACTACCCTTGGACAATCCAAGACGTAGTGGCGTGCATTCACATTCCTTTCTCCATAGACGCAATCAGGGTTTCTCTTAATTTTAAATCTGTGGAGACTTGGGGAAGAGCCCATGTCCCGAACTACCCTAATGAGTTTGTGGGATATTACCTTACAGAGGTACTTGGGTGTTGTTACCCCATTGAATACCTCTCTCCCCTTCACACTGTTCCTCCATCTGTCCAACCATAAGTCCTGGACGTGCCCCCTGATCCTCCTATAAACTTCTTTCTTGGTCACTGGGGTCCTCAGTGATCTACCTCTAAAGCATCCTGCCTTAGCGATCCTGTCTGCGAACTCATTACCTTCGATGAGGCTGTGTCTCCTAAACCAAGGGAGCTCCGGAGCCCGCGACATCATCTCCAGCTCCTGGATTATTTGATGCGCGAGTTGCCCTTTCTCCAGATTGATGGCGACGAGGGCCGACATACAATCTGAATAGAGGCGGTCCGGGCTGAAGTTCTTCTCGGCACACACTCTGAGGGCTACCCTGATCGCAACCAGCTCGGCTGAAAAGACCAATTCGTCCACTCTGAGTGTTAAAATTTCTTGGAAGATCAGCTCTCCATTAGTGAATATCACTACCCCAGCTCCAGTATTGGTTTCAGACTTACTACCATCAGTGAAAACCTCCGTGTCAATCCCTGTCGGCCCTCCAGGACTCCAATTCCACTTTGGCAACCACTGCGGAGGCTTCCTTGGGTCCCTCTTCGATTCCAGGGCCCCCGCTTCAAGTCCCAGGGCATTTTCCCTGTTCTCCCAGATCTTCTGTCTGATGGTCTCCTCCTCTAGTTTCAATCCCAGGGGAATAAGCCCAGCGAGGACCAAAAAGGCCTCACTGCTGGTAGTGCGATATCGCCCTGTGATTCTGAGTGCCGCTGTCCTCTGCACTCTCTCTAGAGTTGTTGCCACCTTCTGATCCCTGTTTCGGCGCCACCAAGCCCCGGAAGCATATAGCAAGATTGGCTCGACACAGGAGAGGCAGAGGTTCCTAAAAATAGTACCCTCCTCCCCCCCCCCCCCCCCCCCCTGTTGAGAGCCAACCAGGACAGGCCTGCACAACGCCTCCCTGCCTCTCGCCACCATCTCCTCCGCCTGGTATTTCCAACCCATCTTGTCATCAATGACCACCCCCAGGATGGTCATCCTATTGACCAACGCTACCCTCCGTCCTTCCATCCGGATAGCCGGCTTGTGTTCCCATTTGATCCCTTTCCTTTTAGTTCTTATGTCCCTAGGCTTAAAGCTGAGGGCTTTAGTTTTGGAGACATTGAACTTAAGGCCAGAGTCATGGGCCCAGATCGAGAAAATTTGGAGAGAAGTTTCAACACACTTCTCAGCCTTCGCTCTCGAAGCAGCCTCAACAATGAGGAACTGGTCGTCAGCATAGAGAACCAGCCTGGCTCCCTCAGGGAGCTCCTCCTGGAAAACGGTGTTTACCAGGATATTCCACAGAATAGGTCCGCAGCAAGAGCCCTGGGGGCAACCCCTAGCACAGTTTCTTTCCAACTTCCGCCCACCAAAACTGAGGCTAATCCGTCTATTCCTCAGGAAGTCACAAACCAAGCTACACAAAATAATCAGGACAACCCATGTCCATCAAATTTCTCATCAGCTTGTTCCAGCTCATGGAGTTGAACGCGCCATCAATGTCCAGGGCCACGAAAAGAACCCAAGCACCCTTATTTAAGCCCATCTCAACCCCCTCTAACACCTCGTTCAGAGCTGTGGTTGTGGACTTCCCTTCCCTAAAACCATGTTGGAAAGAGGAAAGGAGCTCATTACTCTCTAGTCAGTGCTTCAGTCGCTGAGCTAGTAGGCTATCCAAGACCTTACCTAGACACACTAGTAAAGAAAGCGGACGATAATCATTAGGAGAATTACCCTTTCTACCAGACTTTTCGAGAAGCACTACTCGGGCAACCTTCCATGCCTCAGGAAATGTACCAGTGTCCAGGTACCTATTGAATAACCTGGAAAGAAGCGATGGGTGCATCCTTACCAGGGCTTTCACGACCGTGTTATCGATCCGTTCGGGACCAGGAGATTTCCTTTTCCCGAACTTGAAAGCCGTAAGTTTCACCTCATTCTCAGAAAAGAGCGGATCCACCAAACCACAAGTGGTCAGAGAGATCTCGTCCTCTGGTTCCTCGTTTCCGAAGTGCCGATCCAAGTTGTTTTTATTTTGTCCTCTGCTTTCGAGCGAGTAGGTCTAGAACACATTCTCTCTGAATTTTCTCATTGTTGGTAGATGAAACAGCTCCAGTGATTATTTTGGCCGCTTTTGCTTGACAACTGTCTAGTCTTACTTTTAGTGATGAGCTTGAGGGAGCCCAGACCGGTGTTGCCTATTCCATTATCGGCCTTATTAAGGTGGTATATGTTGTTCTGAGAATTCTGGGTTTTGCGCCCCAATTTGTTCCACATAGCCTTCTCAGAATGTTTAGTTTTCTGATAGCTCTATTTGAGGTGCTAATTATGTGTTCTGAAAATTCCAATTCCTCATCAATAATAATTAAAATAATTTTGTTGACATCTAGTCAATACATGCACAGTCTGCACTATTAAAAAAAGATAATATGCATTATATACACTATGTACAATGAATATGGCGCCTCTACCAGCGCTGCAGAGTTTGGTGGAGAATCGCCAGTAGGTCTCCAGCGACACCACGCATTTTGCGATCTACGATGAATACGTACTAGATCGCGTATTTCGCCGCTAAGGAGATGGTGATGGCGTGGTCCTCGAGACCAACTGGAAAGATCCAGGACTGCAGTATCACACCTAGGTATTATGGATTTCTAATTTTATCAATTATTTGTTTGTTTATGCTTATTTTGTGGTTATATTTATGCCTTTTTCCCTGTGAGTGGAGAAGATGCATAGGTTTGGTTTTATTGGGTTTATGGTCATTTGGAGTTCCATTGCCCACATCTCCAGTCCTCTCATTGATGTGTTCAGTATTTTTTACGATTTTTCTATGCTGCTACTTGTGTGCCATATGGCTATATCATCTGCATAACAGGCAACCTTTGTGTCTTCAGTGAGGTAAGGATGGATGTTGTTAATATATAGCAGATAGAGTAGAGGACTGAGCACAGATCCCTGAGTTACACCAGCCCATGTTCTTCCTTCCTTGGAAAAGTCTCCATTGACCCAAACCTTTAACCTTCTTCCCCTTAAGAAGTCTGCAATCCAGATTAAGGTTTTTCCTCTTACTCCGATGTTGTGCAGCTTTTCACGTAATTTCTCCCTCCACACTCGATCAAAAGCTGAGGTCATATCAAGAAATATAGCCGTGGTCTTCTTTGGCGGTTTTTCCTGGAAAGAATCTATTATTGATTGACAGAAGTAGAACAGTTGATCAGTCGTACAGTGCTGGGATCTATAGGCAGTTTGGTAGATGTTTATTTTATTATTTTTAGTGAGGCAGACTATGAGCCTAGAGTGGATAATTCGTTATGGTATTTTACAAAGTATGCTGGTGAGAGCAATTGGCCGATAGTTCTTGTATTCCTTGGCATCTTTGTTTGGTTTCAGTATTGGCACTATAATTGATATCTTCCATTTCTTTGGTAGTTTACCAGTTTGTCATGAAATGTTCAGTATTCGTAGGAGTTGATTATTAGCTTTGTCTTCAAAGTGTTTAATCATTTGACCAAAGATTAGATTATCTCTTGGTGACCTCTTGGATTTTTTTTATTGATGAGTTTAGCTCATTCAGTCTCGAGAAAATATCTTGTTGATGGAAGTTTCTTGCTTGTTTAATTAACTGGTTTATATTATTCTTAGAGTCCTGTCTTCATTCGTATATTTGAGTATGGAAGTGCTTGAAAGATATTCAACAATTATGTAAGCCATCTGTTTGTTCTCGTTCTCGCTGTTCTATTTATATCGGTTAGAGTATTGGAGGATTGGTGTTGGTTTTGATTGTTCTCTAACACTCTAATCATATTCCAGTGTTGGCTGTCCTTTCTTGGATCCATTTTTCGCAGAATTCTGCCATTTTTCTTGTTTGCATATCCAAATTTCTTGTTATATTTTGTGACTAATTTCAATGAGTTTCTTTCTGTTTTCTTCAGTTTTATTTGTTTTAAGAAGTTCATTGATATTGTCTCTCTCTGCAATCATTGCCTCGATGTTGTGGTCCTTCCAGAAAGGTATCCACAGGTCTTTACGTCTGCCTCTAGGTATCGATGCTTTTGCAGCTTTGGATATGTTCGAAGAGAATTTTTCCAAGTTTTTGTCAAGCGTTCTGTAATTCGATTTTTCGTTGCACAGTTCTTCAAGCTTTTCTGTTAATTTTTCAAGTCGGCTTTCCTAAAGTTCCATGATCTTTTATTCTAATGGACATTCTCAATTTTGAAGTTTAGGGTTGTTAAAATTGGTCTGTGGTCACTGATAGCACCTTTCAGGATTTTCCATTGTGTTGTGGGTGCGATGTTGTAATTTATCGCTGTGATGTCTATTGCGGATTCTGTGCCTGTAGACTTAGATAGATAGATGTTCTCTCCGTTATTTAAAGGTGTAAGGTCGAGGTCGGTTAGCATGTCCTCAACCTGCTGACCTTTGTTATCCTGGACAGGTGATCCCCAAATTGAACTTTTGGCGTTAAATTCGCCGAGTATGATTGTGATATCCGAAGACGCTTCACTTAATGTCTCTATTATGTGTACCCATACAAAATTCAAAGATTTCACGAGCTGAAAGTTGGCGATTTTGAGATGCGTCAAGAATTCGCTGCATGGGTTTTCCGGCAAATTGATATTGATGAAAACTGGCTGTCGAATGTTCTGTGGACAGATGATGCTCACTTTTCTCTAAACGGAGAATTTATCATTCAGAACAGCCGCATTTGGGCAACATAAAACCCTAGGACTTTTACAGAAATGCCCCACTTTACCAGCCTAGAGTTACAGTTTTGTGTGGGTTCACTTCTTTTATTATTGGGCCATTTTTCTTTGAAAAATCAATGGAAGAACTTTTAAAACCGTTTTTGTAACTGGTGAACGTTATGTTCAACTTTTGAGAGAAAAGGGTTTTGCATATTGCAGGGCAGACATAACTAAGCGAAATAACATTCATGAAAGATGGAGGACCTTCTCATATCTCCCGCGGTGCCAAACAATTGCTGAAGGATACGTTCGGTGAAAATCGTGTGATAAGTCGCCACTTTATATACCAGTGGCCTCCAAGATCACCAGACTTGACGCCTTGCGATTTTTGTTTATGGGGGTACATTAAATCGTGTGCTTATCGATGCTGGCCTACCACATTGGCCATGTTGAAGGCTTCTATCATATAGCACGTTTTATCAATTTCAACAGATATGTTATTTAATGCTGTCCATTCTGTCATTTATCGTCTGCAGGCGGTGATTGAGAATGAAGGGTGCCACATTGAGCAAGGATTGTGACCTAATACAAGAGAGAAGGCAGTTACCTCATTTGTTATATAAGCCGCCATGTATTATATTATCTACCAATATTTTGCAGCTCTTTTTGTTGGGATATGGGGATAATAAATGCTGTCCTCACATCTTGACACTTTTTTTTTGTGAACAGTAATATTTTGTTTGTCATTTGCTCACATATTATGTCATGCAAACCAGAGTGTTATAACTTCTCGCATAACACTGGTACACACAATTTTTCCCCTTATGTTTAGTCTATCGCTTTTCGCTCATTAGAAGAAATAGCATAAGGAATATTTTCTGTACACCAATAACTTTAGAAATTTTGTGAAAAAAAAAAAGATTTTACTACCACGTTTTTCAAAGCAAAAGATCCATTTAAAAATTATTTTTATTTGAGGGGACACATTTTTTAAAATTGTGTACAGTATAATAAACAATGATAGCATTTGACAAGCCCATAGGATATTTGGAATAAAGTACGACAAATATATTTTGTCACTCCCCTCTATATTTCATTTGTTGGATCATGACAAATATCCAGTTAAATAGTCAAGGGTCGCCAATCAGTCAAGAAACTACACATTTCTTATAGCAAGAAATCCTATTAATATTGCCATCATAATTTTTGGTACTATATTAACATTTCAAAAATTCGTGTATTGATATCAGCAGTGTTTTTCAAACATTCAATCTATTTCACAAAACCCCATATAAAATATAAATATTTTTGCTACATGTTTTAATTTGCATTTATCTATTTTACATATCTCTGATTGTATTTGAAAATCGTTAACCAATTCTTCATACTTTTGGCGAAGTGGTGTTTTATTAATTTGTTATTTGATATTATTAGGGTTCTTTCCTGGTATTCAAAAAGGAAAAATACATGTCGATCAGTTATATTTTTCAATTTATCAAACAATTTGGCCGCTGAATCTCTGATTCTGGTAGAGCGCCATCTGGCGAATAAAATTGTAACTGAATTCAATTTCGAATTTTTCCTTATTTGCCATAAAAAATCCCATTGCATCCTGAATACAATGGTGTTTACCGCATTGCTCTAGCGCAAATATTCGCGGAGTTATTAATTTTTAAAATAGTGCGGGACTTTTGGATCACCCTGTATATAATAATTTTAGGCCGTGAATAGAATAGTCATATGATGAGAAGGAGAGAAAAAAACGAGAAAAGAGCTGTGTACAAAATAAATAAGTGTCTGGTAATATGTACAATAAAAATAATAATTTAAAATAATAAATAGTTTAAAGATATCTCATATATCACTTTTAAAACTTTATATTCTTTTAGATAACCTATAACTTAATCACTAAATGAATTTCTTCCAATAAGTGATATTGTCTTAACGTAAAGATTGAGGTTACCTGGCCGGCGGCATTCATAGTTCTTCAAATAAAAGACACTACGGCCAGTAAATCTTTTTATTGTCTCGACGTTTCGACAAAAATATTTTGTCCTCGTCAGGAGCAAACACAAATTAAAACATTTGGCAAAGCTTTAGAAATTATTCTTCTTATTATAATAAAGAATAATTTCTAACACTTTGCCAAATGTTTTAATTTGTGTTCGCTCCTGACGAGGGCAAAAGATTTTTGCCAAAACGTCGAGACAATAAAAAGATTTACTGGCCGTAGTGTCTTTTATTTGAAGAACTATAATTGTCTTAATTATAAAAGCATTGTGGGTGAAGTCATTGACTTAGTTGGTTCTATGATCAGATAAATCGAGTGTTTTAGAGCGTCAGAGGTTTCCTTAAGAAATCTGAGACCAGAATCAAGGGCTGCGATGGTCGAGGGGCAGAATGTGTCGTCGTAGACAACCAAACTTGATATTAGCTTGATATCTTCCTATCTTGAGTTCAACATGGAAGTGGAATTTCTGGAAAATCTCCTGGGTAGATTGGCTTGTCCATTACAGCCATATTTTTCCAGTATTGACAAATTTTGTCTTTAATCGCGATAAGCTATATCACAAAACTAGCTTTGAAAAAAAAAGGCTTTTTGAATAGATCTTTCTTCTTGAGTAAAAATGAAAAATATTTCGAGAAGTCTTTAGCACCGATTCTGAAAAGAGAAGTCTCTGCAATGAAAATTCGGGACATCAAGCTTGTTTAATTTAGATAAAACCAATCTTACTTAGGAAATTCAAATATTCATTTTTCATTTAAACCAGTCAAAGACTGGATGATCTAGGGGCAGAATGTGCTTTCTCAGTTAAACTTAAATAAAACTTGTATTTAAGTTGCAGCCATTTTCTTCCATTCTTTCATTGAAGTGGCTCTTCTTGGCTATCTTTTGGAGGATGGGCTTGGACATTAGAACATTAGTTATTAACATTAACAAAGGTTTGCTATGAATTTCAGAAAAAAACTGTCTCAAAAATGATAATTTGTAAAAAAACTCGTGATTTGAACTTTATCTCCTTGGAGAAGATTTTTTCATATAAATCTGATTCTGAAGAGAGAAATCCCAGCTTATAACTTTCTTGTCAATCGGCATATAGCAATTGTATTTGAACATATGATTGTTGACGTTGGGAATTTAGATAAATTTGGATTCCTTGTGGATATTCAAATATTTTTCGGGGGAAAACAAAATTAAAACTCCATATACTGATGATCCATCATTATATCGTGTTAGTTGGAAATGTT
This sequence comes from Cordylochernes scorpioides, assembly GCA_030710605.1. Taxonomy (NCBI): domain Eukaryota; kingdom Metazoa; phylum Arthropoda; class Arachnida; order Pseudoscorpiones; family Chernetidae; genus Cordylochernes; species Cordylochernes scorpioides. The sequence continues at coordinate 73,277,937 of CP092869.1, forward strand.
GGTTGGCAAGTGAGAGAAGTAATTGTTATTCCAGCTAGATACAGCTCTAATCTGATATATAGCCTGCTAGGAATCAATGGGAAATGTTTTTTACCTAATAATTATCATAACCAACGATATGTGAAATAAACTCTGAGAGAAAACTGACAAAAACTATAACAAGACTTATAACAAAACACTATAAAGGAATGGCAATACATCCAGATGGCACAAGAACCTATAGAGCATGCAACAACTGTCCTGGTGTGGAACTAACAGCTACTCACATATTCTCATGCCCAGCAATGGCCGCAGCCTTGCAGAAAATTGACTTAGACCCAGAGCAGCAGCTTTACAAACCCAAGATAGTGGATATTGCTGCTGCTGTGTTGGAGATGCATGGAGACATTTGAAACTCTTCTTTGGACACGACAACAACAACAACATCATAACCAACATGGAGTTCAATCTTGGACCTTCCTTCCTCTTTACCAGCATGTAGCTTACTCCAGTCCTTGAGGGATTTGGTTCATATTCTTCTTCTTAGTATTCCCATGTTTCCTTAGGTATCCTTCCACACACAAGGCCAAATTCAAATTACTCTTTGCAACAAAGATCTACAGAAAAGCGCCAAAGATGATTATTTTAAAATTATTGTCTTTTTTTTAAGACTGAAGAATAACATGAGGTATTACATTTCAAAGCGCCTTGTCCTAAAAAAAACTTATGAGAGATGGTTAAAAATCTTAGATAAAACGCTAGTTTTTTTCTTTCTGGAGGTGGTCTCTTATTGGAGACGGAGTTCATTTAGTTCTAGTCATCTATATAAATATATCTGTCTGTCTGTCTGTGGTACACGATTTCAACCTCGAAACTGCTTGGAGTTGAAATTTTTTCAGCGATTTATAATAACCTAAAAGGAGGAAGAAATCCTAAATCCATGATTCCTATCTCAAACCTCCTTATAATTATAAGCAAAATCTGGCACAAATCAATATAAATTTTATTAAATATGTTATAATTAGGTAATCAGCATCAAATATCATCACACACGTATATTTATATCATCTATATATAATTACACTAGGGAGAACAGCTGTTTTGGTGGTGGAATATGGAGCTTATTTTATATGAATTTAATGTCTTGAACTCAAATATGGTATTAGGGTTTGCGTAGGAGATCAAATTTCTAAAATATATTACATTATAGTGAAATATACGTAATACAGTACAACCTCTCTTTAGCGGACACCCCGCTAGCAGACACCTCTCCACAAAGGAGAGTTTTCATTTGCAAAATTACCATTTTTACAATTTAGCAACTCTCCGGTAAGAGAACACCTCTCACTAAAGGACACTTTGGCTCTGCAATTAGGTGTCCTTTACAGGGATGTTCTACTGTACTAGGGTCGTAGCCAGGGAAGAGCCTTTCTTCTCCCAACTGCCATCTTTTTTGTTAATTAATATGACTTGAAATGCTCATGAGCTTGATGACAGGCAAATGACTCCTTTGTCATTACTAACCCACCATGCAAGAGCTAAAAGGTCGGGTGTCTGAGAAACCAGCAGACGTCAGTGAAAGGCCAGTTAAAGGGCTGAGAAGGTGTCAGCAAGCTGTGGTCCAGCAATACCCTCCCAGATCTTAAGCTACTGGTGCATGATGAGATATTGTAACAAATTAAGAAAAATTAACAGATGTTATAGTACATGTTCACCCCTGTATCCCTTTAACAAATCAACAAAAATATAGCAAAAAAATAGTTTAAAAAACCTGGCCCTGGATTGCTTGCTGATTTGTTAGAAAGATGTAATAATAATAATAATATTTATTTTTGATAAAATATTGATTTGGACCATAGTATAGAAACTGAAGTAGGTTAGGCAAGATATGTTATTCCAACATCTACTTATATAATTACCTTATTCTGTCTGTGTGAAGTTCACGGATAGATTTTGGTCAGAATGGATAAAATAAAAAAAGTGTCAAGGGATGGGAATCGAACCCACGACCTTCCGCTTACCAGGCAGATGCCATGACCACTAGGCTACCTAGGACAACGATAGGTTATTTTAAATTATATATAAATTGAATATTAAAACGATATATTCAAATTATTCTACTTAGCTCACGAACAGCGCCCTCTATCAAGGTTATAAATACTTTTAAAATCGAAATCTTTTCAAAATTTTATTAATAATAGTTCGCTTACTAATTAGAATACTTGATCTAAATCGAAATATTTATAGACGCTCGCTCGATTTGAAGATTTATATCGTAACTAATCTGACTGTAATGTTTGGAGCGGGACGTTTCACAAGAGTGACATCCACGGCGCCAATTTATAATTGTAACGAATAGTGTTTGAATAAACCATTTAATATGGTAAACCCGGGCGTTGCCCGGGTCATTCGTCTAGTTTGAGATAAAGGGATAACAGTAATATCTATTTGGGGCAATGTTGTATTCAATGGGATTATTTGCACAAGATTCATTTTTCATTGTCCATCTTATTCCATTCTTTTACCTCGGCTGCATGCAATTTTCTCACTGAAGACTTCCCGTCGTTAGATCGAGAGGCTTAGTTTGAATCCGCCTTTACATAGGCCAGACATTCTTTAGTCTTCACTTCCATCCTTAGCAACTTTAAAAAATTCTAATTTATTGTCCACAGATATAGGTATATCCAGGTCATACTCATTATACCAGGACACAGAGCTCCTCTGCCATATCTTGAGTTCTTCAGGTAGACTGGACTCTATCAATGGGTAGAGAAAGGCCCCATTTCTCTCTGGATTTATAAGCTTAATGATTCCAAAGATCGGAGGTGAAACTCCAACTGATCATAAAGGCGGATTAGAGACATTGCTCTTTTTCGGGCTTTGTCAATAACTAGACCCAAAATAAGATGCCTGCACTAGTTTTCGGTTTCATAGAACCAAGTATTGAGATTTGTCTATACTTCTAATAATCTAAAATCATTATGAATCTTCTCGAAATTAGACCACCAGCTCAACCATTGAATGTATGAACCAACGTACTTTGTGAGTTCCAATTTTGGTAATTTATAGGCTCTAGCTGTCTCATTATCGTTGGTGTTACAAATACTCCGAGCCACATCGGATCCACTTATAGAAGTAGAGATGAAGTAACTTTTCTTACCTTTAATTCAATTCTAATCCACCTTTCCTCATACTTCTTTACGGTTTCGAGTTCGTCCACCAGAACCCTTTATGGAGTAGCCTCGTCTTCCAATAGCAAATCCATAATTTGACCATCTGCTATTCTGAAATCACTTATATAGCCTTCAAGAATCTTATGTTTTACTTCTATTAATTCCTTTAAAGTATTTTCCATTACCAGATCATGTCTCTACCTACTTTGGTGATTGAAGTTCATAAAACTGATTGTTGCTCTCACCAGCTCGCTTTATTTCAAAATACAAATAAACAATAGATGGTAAATTTATTTTGATATTATATTTGACTTCCAAGAGTGACCGGGTTAAATCATGTTTGTAGGCTATGGTACCTTATGGGACTGTTTTCTATACAAAGTAACCTGCCATGAATAATAACCTTTGTAAAACTTAAAAATGACATGGGATAGAATACAACATCCTACAATAAGAGACCACCTCTTGGAGAGACAAGAAGTATCTAAGTTTCTGGGCAATATCTCATTGGAGGTTCTAATGTATGTATAAGGTTATAAAACAAGATGTATTTAGGTTCCAAATAATGGGAAGACACATGTTTCTTAGCCAGAAGATTCACTTGACTTTTCTAACTCTTCACCTTTTATATAAAAGACAATATTCTAGGAAGGGAACGACAGCCTGTTCTAAGCCATGTTTTATCTCAATAATTGGAATATAGAACAACACATCACACTTGACAATTAAAAAAACAGTTTAGTGATATCTAGTCAACGGTCAAAAGAGAGTTTACAAAGTTTAAAACAGTGTAGGAAATAGGTACACCAGACGAGGCCTTCACTGAAGGGACATCCAAGGAGCCCAAATCCTCCATAGGTTTAGACAGTCCCAGGCATGTTGCCTGCATGCTCAACATGCTCGATGATAGGTTTGAGGAACTTGGCGAGAATATTCTCAGAGGAGAGTGAAGAATAAAATAAATATTTCTGAATGTGCCATTTAACAAATAGATAAATAGAATTAGAAATAAAAGCGGTGGGGGATGATAATCATTTATGCAGAAAATAGGTATAAATTTAATGAAAGGTATAATCTTGCTAATCATTTGCTTCATATAAAATCACATTGATCTCAAATTTATTATTATTGTACCCCCCCGCTTTTATTTCTAATTCTATGAATCTATTTGTTAAATGACACATTCAGAAATATTTATTTTATTCTTGGGGGATGATCATCGTTTATGCGTTAAATAGACAAAAATTTAATGAAAGGCGTAATCTTGCTAATCATTTGCTTCATATAAAAAATCACAAAAATCTCAAATCCATGGCTATTATCCCTCACCGCTTTTTATTTCTAAGTCTATTATTTTATTTGTTAAATGGTACCTTCAGAAAAAAAGGCAATACTTCAAAAATATATTTTTTGTTATTTTTAGTGCATTTTAAATAAAAGCTTTTTTTTAAAAGTGTTTTTATAATTAATTTATTTTTAATACATTAATATGTTTTAATACCTTGATAAAGGTTGGCGTTCTGCCAACTGAAATATTGGTAAAATATATGATATTTTTATCCAATATATGCCTTTTAAATTAAATTTTTATTTAGGGATTGCTCTATTTTCAAAATAAATTATACTGAAATTGTCTTTCTTTGAAGCTCTGCTTGGTCTGCTGTATCAAATTTTACCGCAATCTTTGTGCCTCTGATATTTGTTTTTCAACTTTCATTTTCTCGACATAATCTTTTATTGGACAATCTTGAAACTCTGATAATCATCTATTAGTTAGAAGTTGATTCAGAGAAAAACATAGTTACATTCTACTGAAGACAGGAAGTCATAGAAACATAGGGAGTTAAACTATAGGTTGATGTGTTTTTCTCTGAATCTTGAAACTGTTTCTTTTCCACATTTGTCTTTGATCTCTCTTCGCTTTTCTCTTCATATTCCTACATTAACATCTTCACGTACTTCTTCAATATTGTCGCGTATACGGCCTCAAAATGACTACAACCTCCGCCAATAGATGGCGCTTTCGCCTGTTTCCATCTGAAACTGGTGTGGGAATAGCCGACTGCTGTGATCCCGTTTTCTGGGGAAAATGTTTGTAAATAGATGTTCATATTGGCCCCAGGAGGTGGCGTAATGTAAATATCCGTTGTTTAATATTCAAGTTATGTGTAATGTTTAGTTGTAAATGACAATAAAAGTAGTGTTTGAAGTCTCGACAATATTATATTTTTGCCATTTTATCTCTTTTCGACTTACTTTATTTTTAATAATACAGTTAAACCTGTCTATAGAGTCCCCTCTTGGGATTCACTAAAATAGGGTGCTATAGAGAGGGGATGCTATAGACAAGTCACTTTTAATGTAAATCGCATCATACTACGTATTTAAAATCGGGCGCTATAGAAAGGGAGGCGCTATTTAGAGGGGGCGCTATAGACAGGTTTTTATCTATTTTCGACTTACTTTATTTTAAATAATACAGTTAAACCTTGTCTATAGCGTCCCCTCTTGGGACTCACCAAAATAGGGTGCTATAGACAGGTCACTTTTAATGTAAATCGCATCGTACTACGTATTTAAAATCGGACGCTATAGAGAGGGAGGCGCTATTTAGAGGGGGCGCTATAGACAGGTTTAACTGTATTTGTTACAATGAGAAAGAATGAGAAAATAAAAATCTCAGAATGACACAGCAATTAATTTTATTTAGAAATTTCTAAATATTGAAGAATGGCCATTTCTACAAATGGGTCTACAATCACAGCCACTTCAGCAAGTTTTCCCTTAATGAATATAAAGAATAGGTATTTCCAAGAGAGATTCTAGGTTCTATTAATAAATTTTGAGGACTTTACCCTAAATAAAATATGTAAAAAAAGATTATAAATTTTATTTAAAAAGTCAGTGCCAAATAAATATTATGTCTTTGACACTATTGTATTTTCAGAAACTTTTCGTCAATGTTGTCAGGGAAAAAACCATGGGTGATAGGAAAATGCTGTTTTCATTTTTGAATTCAGCTTGTGTGTGAAAAGTTACATTAGAAACACTATCAATGTTTCTTGTGCAAATATTGTGTTATATAACCAGTTTAATACTTGAATTAATTAATATTTCCATAAAGTATTTTGAAAAATATAAGATTAGAGACATGTATATGTTATATTAAAATATTATTTAAAATTAAATTTTAAATATTCAAATACTCTGATAAATCGACCGCCAGAGGTCACGATTCCCCTATAAAAACTGATTGTTGTTGCTTCCCGATGGCCGGCTCAAACCTTTTATACATTATGTAAATAAATTTTTATTTTTTTTATTCTTACGCCTTAGGCCAGGCAGTACTTTTAACAAAAAATGTTTTTTGTATATTCCTTTAGCTCAATAAAATCAATTACTGATCAAAACTATTTTATATTATTATAGTTTCAATAATTTAACCATGACTGCATTACCATAGCATAATCCTCAAGATAATCAAAGTCAACAGAAAATCATATTTTTATAACATATATAAAGATAAATAAAATATCCTTAAAATAGTACACCAAAATTGTTTTATTAAAATCCCAAGATACATATAAACTTGAAGAAATATTTAAAAAGTACAATATATTTTAAAACAAATATATATACTTTATAAATGTTCATGAAACTGTATGAACAATAATTCTCCTAAAAGTTATTATTAAATTGGAAAGAAAGTAACAGAATCTTCATATTCTGAATGTATGTAGGAATGACCATTTTCAAATAATATCATTGCATCACACAAAATATTTGAAGATATTCAACAGAATACTCGGCAAAAGGTTTTCCATAGTAGTTGAATAAATATTTAAAATATTTTTCTACAATTTTTCCAACACGATGGAATATTTGAATAATCCTAGATAAATGCATAATTTGTTGCTAAATGAGCAATGAATATGCTCACAAACATTGAATGTGGAAAATTATCACAAAGACAACTTTTATTACCTTTTATATTGATTTGAATGGACACAGTTCTTTAGGTAGAATTTTATAAAATATTCTTTTTTAATTAGAGGTTTTCTGTTTACATATAATCGAAATTTTTTTGAAACATATATTATTAGATGTAATAAAAACACTCAGGGTATTTTTATAATGTTAAACAAGTTTATTGAGTCCTAAATAGAAAATAAATACAAAATATAAATAAACAAGAACTATATACTAATGAAAATATTGAGTAAATATAATAATGGAATGAGCATAATTGTTAAATATCAAATTAAATAGGCTTATAAGTTTTTCATTTTTCTAAAATTATTTTCTTCAAAATTTTCAAAACAAATTCAATACTGAATAAATAGAGTAAAGAAATATATGGCTAAATATAAAAAATAGGCTTTCAAGTTTTTCATTTTAAAAATTATTTTCTTCAAATGAATTCTCAAAACAGATACCACACCAACTAAATTCAGACGCAGACTCCAGTGACGTGAGTTGTCAGTCTTGGGTCGAACTACCAAATTCCGCCCTTCCAGCTCTACCCCGTTCATGGTGTTGATGGCCATAGTGGCGGCACTGGGTTCCTTAAATTCTATGAAGCCATAACCTTTGGACCTTCCACTGGGAGCCGTGACTATCTTGACTTTGGTAATCCATCGACAGAGTTTAAAAAGTCTGATGAGAATCCCTGATTGGGCTATGTAGGGAATATTCCCAACGTAGATACTGCAGTTATCTACTACACATGGCTTAGATGTCTCTGTAGCTGGGGTCTTTTCTTGACCTGGCATATTGATGGTTGCCACATTGTTCTCTCTGGCTTGGCCATTATTGTCGCTATGAGTATTTTCATTTTGGTCTTCTGGTATCTGTACCTCAGGTTTATTGCTCTCTTCTCGATTCTGCTGTTTTGTCCCTCCAGTTCTAATTTCGTTGTGTGTCGCGTTTATCTGTGATGTAGTACCATTTTGACTGTGTCCGCCATTGTTATTCTGGCGTTGCACTTTACTTCTATTGTTATATTTTATCTCTTGCCGCTGTCTTGGCCCACGTCTGGTTCTTCCATCATTGAAAGTGATGTTCATCTGTGAAGTTATGTCCATTTGATGTCGGCGTCTTTGCATTTTTCTCTTGTTCTCTTTCTTTTTCTGAGAGTTTTCCTGATTGCTGTCCATTTTCTATCTTTAGTTAATTATTTATTTTATTTTAAAATTGTAATTAAATTGTTAATATATTGAAACTGAAAGATAAAGCACCAAATCAACTTTTATTTATTTTTTAACAGATTCAAAATAATAAAATATTTTAAAATTAACAATAATATATCAATTTAAATTATTAAAAATTATTTTAACATCGAATTTCAAAATATAAAGATATAGTAATTCATCAATATGTCCCATTTAAAACATGACAGCCTGCTAAATCTGATTTGGGCATTCCAGATTGTTGAACTAAGAATCATATTACCATTACAGGACCATTGAAATTATTTTAAAAAAAACATGTTTTTTATATTAATATATAATTGAAAATACAGTTAAACCTGTCTATAGCGCGCCCTCTAAATAGCGCCCGATTTTAAATACGTAGTACGATGCGATTTACATTAAAAGTGACCTGTCTATAGCATTCTATTTTGGTGAGTCCCAAGAGGGAGCGACAGGTTTAACTGTATATATTTTAAATATGGTATAGATTAGGAATTCACTAAAAAAGAGAAAATAAATATTTGAGCTAAAGTCAAAGGACAATAAGATTTATACAAGTCAAATTGAAAGCGACGTGGCAATGGATAAGTATAAATGTACAGACTTCTTAGAAGTCACAGAAACTAACAAGATAAGTCTAGTGGATGAATAAGAGGGTTTGAAACTCGGATACTCAGTCAAAGCGCGCGCCTCTCTACCCTTCATAAAAATTCATTGAAACATTGTATTTTAGAAATATTTTTTCATCTCTATTTTTCTATTTTATAATTAAAAACTATATCTACAACCCTTATACTGAAAATATTTAAAAATTGAGAGAGGGAGGGCATAGCTCATCAGTGGTGAACCCTCCTAGAAGTTTCACCATTTTAATCTCAAAAGCTAGGAGAAACAACTAAATTTTAAATTCAATAAATCTCACCACTGTGCTCACAAGTTAATTGGAGGAGGAAGAAAATTTTGGACATTTAAAGAAGGGGATTGCCAAATATTTCTATTTAGCTCTAATTGTCAAAGATCCCACAGCTGTTGACGAGCTGGTGAAATTTTGTCGACAGCTGGATATTATGAAGCAACGCCGCATTAAAAGAACACGTTATGAAAGATTACCAAACGCGACTCCGATCTCGTCGGACTTTGAAGAAGATTTGGCCCTAAAGATACGACGGATTGTCCAAGAAAAGTTGCAAAAGATTATGCTTAAAATGACCTAGGTGCAACCCTTTAGGACAAGTGACGTGAATTCATTGGAAGCCATAGTTAAAGAGGAGGTGCAACAAGTACTCGTCCCAATTACAAGGCGAAATATTCAATCTCAAAGAAGGAGAACGTTTGTGCCAAGATTTCGAACGAGAAGATGACTACACTCAATATGCCTCCAGAACTTCTGGCCAATGGCGAACGGTTGATAACCAACCTTTGTTTCTATTGTGGGAAGCCAGGTTGTTTTACGTTACTGTCGAGAAAGAAGACGTACAAGAGTTCAACTTAGAGGAGTCCTTCTTCACCATGACAATGCAAGACCGCACACCTCAGCCCAAATATTAGACTTTTTAGCCAACTCTGGTATCCAATTAGTCACTCAACCACCATATTCACCAGACCTAACACCTTGTGATATTTTTTAATTCCAAAAGTTGTTATTGTTGAAAGGGATAAAATGTGACACTGATTATGAAGCACTGCAAGCCTTTATCAATGCCGTAAATTCCATCCCCGAAGATGAATGGTGTAAGTGCTTCGATAATTAGTTTTCAATGATGAAATCTTGCATAGGTGCTAAGGGTGAATATTTTCAGAACCTTGAAAAATTGAATGTTGCAGTTCAAGAAAAATAAGTGATTGCAAAAACATTTGGAGTGACCCTTGTACTTTTGAGGAGACCAGATTAAGAAGAACACTTCCAACAGCCGGGAATTCGACCACAGAAAAACCTTAAGATTTGAACGATAATTTTCTAACTCTCTATAGACCAGGAGGCTGCAGTGTTTCACCATATCCAGGCAGAGAAAAATGGAAAGACGAAGAAGCCAATCGCCAGGGACATGTCGTTTGTCAAGCCGCTCACCCCGACGCTAAAATGAAGAAAACTCGGATGCGCGACCTTAGGTGACTGCGACAACAGGCCACACATGGCCAAACACACTATGGAAATTTTAAGTTTCTATTGCTTCTAGGATGATTCTTTGAGCTTTAGTTGTGGTTTCGAGTTGAGTTATACCTAAACCATCATAGAGCAATCAGATTCTCTATATGAGAACAAAATTTTTTTATTAAAGAACAATTGTCAAATTATATTGACAAATATTTGCAATCTTATCATATCTTATCCTGAGATTAGTGGAAAGAATTTTTTGTTTTCGTTTGTTTGTGAACAAATCTCTCCCGCCTTCTCATTGGACGAATGTGGCCATGTTGTATATAAAGTGGGCTATGGTATGGGTCGAGAAGAGTGTTGTGGATTATCGTGTGGAGACGCTTAAAGTGTTCTCTGCGTGCTATATCCCTGACTGGCAATCTCCTCGCATACCTGTGTAACCCCGGTCCGATCCCTACCTAAGCAGCAATAAAGCTAAGTACTGTTTTTTTTTATTTGATTTAACAAATTGTGATTTATTATTTACTTTTTTTTGTGTTGTACTTTTGAGTCCACGATTTTTCTGTGTTTAAGTTACTCTTACTGTAGGCCCTAGTATATTGTATCTTGTGTTAACCCGTACAAAGTAACTTTTGTCACAATAAATATTAGAATTGACAGAAATATACATAATTATCAGGTATCTTCACAGTATGATACATGGATGGATCAAGGGTTGTCTAAAATCAGAATATAAAGTAAGTTCTTCAATATAAAATCCAAAGAAGGATACAAGTGAGATATTGTTAGCGAATTATTTGCAGTAAGCATTTTGTTATTTGTTGTTGAATTGATTGAGTAATCAGGTGTATTAGGCCTTAATGTTATCTTACAAAAATTAGACATGTTTTGATCAAAAAATAATAAGTGGAATATATATAAGCAGATTCTCCATATGAATTACATAGTCGAAGTAGACTCACTATTTTGTTATGTCTCACCTATATATAACTCGCTTTATCCCTACAGAACTTCCATGTCTATCTGAATTACTATTGGCACCACGCTGTCACCAGTTAGACATGTATAGGTGATATCTGGCTGAATCAAGATGTATGTGGCCACTAGTCAGGAATAATAGGAAATCAAACGTTTAAATGTTATTTACCCCGATTGATGGAGCTTTGCCATTTTTAATTCCTATTCGCGTATGTCGTTTTAAATACCACATCTTCTTTTCACCATTCCTTATTAATATTTTACATTAAAATATCACTTTAGTATATATACGTTATGGGTCGTGACCCACAGATATTTGAGTTGCCGAGCCGTGCGACCCCTGCTCCGGGAGGTGTTCGCCTCCTGCGAAGTGCCCCTGGATCTGCAGATCTGGCTCTTCGGTGTCGGCCTCCAGCCCGAGGCAATGAAACTAACAAGTGTGGCGAAGGCTACCATCTACAAGTACCATCTTGGTCTTGAGGTGGGCAACGCCAGCCAGCACCTAGACCTGCCCATTCTGTAGGAGAGAACTCTCGCAGTCCATCGGTGGCGGAGTCTTTCCTGCAGTAGGCGCCACCAATGACGACTTTTATATATTTTATATATATATGTATATTTATCAACTATTTTTATCTATTTATTCCTATATTTATCATTATGTAATCTTATTTATATTTGTATTTATTCAATTTTGTAATTATAACCATATTTAATCTTATATATGAACATTGTAATAAATCGGTTTCAATCTCAATCTCAATCTCTCTCTCTCTCTCTCTGAAAACCTTGTATATATATTTATATATATTTATATTTATCAATTATTTCTATCTATTTATTTATATTTATTCATATATTTATCATTATATAATATTACACTGATAGACAAAACTTAAGGAAGTTGTACCTTATAGCATATATATATCGGGATTCAAACAATAACTCTGAGAGATATTTTTCTGAATCCCGATATATATATGCTATAAGGTACAACTTCCTTAAGTTTTGTCTATCAGTGTTATTTATTCATATTTATATTTATTCTGTATTTAACCTTATATAATCTTGTATGGACTTTGAAATAAAGTAGTTTCAATCTCAATCTCTCTTGTCTTTGTATCTCAATTCTAAACCTGATATATTCACCTCTCTAATGGTTCCACCTATTTGAATGTCCTAGATTGAAAATCTTACGTTCACATTCTTTATGTTTATTAGGATAATAATAATATGAGTTTTATATATTGGAATTGTAACCTTTATCCACGTATAAAGTACCTCTATATATCGAGATATTTTAAAAATAATTTAAAGTTGAGTAGAGCTATGTATAATAAAAAATAGTTTGTACATTCGAGATTGTGGATCTATTTAGTTTTGTTCATAATGCAGAATATTTACTCGAGTAAAATATAAATAAAATTTATAACAAATTTACTGGCAATGTGTTTCTTTTCAATAATATTTGAATGATAATTTCATTGCAGTAAGGTCTGTAGAGATAATATTATTGAAAAGAAACATATATATATACTAGCCGAATGACCCGGGCAACGCCCGGGTTTTACCCGATTAAATGTTTTTATTTAAATACTATTCGTTACAATTATAAATTGGCGGCGTGGATGTCACTCTTGTGAAACGTCCCGCTCCAAACTTTGTGTCTGAGAAGCGATATTTTTATAGAAAGATGATCTGGCTCTTGTTTTCTGCTCGAATGAATGTTTTTCTGTTAGAATTTTGTTCCTGCGTACAAAATAATGAGCTGGTTTCACCCGTGGTCTCTGCTTTTTGGAATTTTTCCCGATATAATTTTGTATCTGATAATCTTACATGATACAGCAATATCGTCATCATCATTTTCTGACTAATATTAGGAGTACAAATAAGTTTTGAGGATTTTTTTTATAAATTCGAAGCTTTATTCAGAGAAATCAGTACAATATATTTCATTCAAAGTATTGTCCATCTTTAGCTACGACTTTTTCCCATCTTTCAGGCAGCATACGGATTCCGTGTCGAAAAAAATTCCTCGTTTTTTGAGGCGATCCAAACATTGACCCAATTTTTCGCCTCTTCGTAAGAATTGAAGTGCTGCTCGGCCAGGCCATGTGTCATCGAACGGAACATGTGGTAGTCTGAAGGAGCAATGTCTGGTGAATACGGCGGGTGGGGTAGGACATACCATTGAAGCGCCTCCAAAGTCTCCTTGACAACTTTTGCAACATGTGGCCGAGCGTTGTCGTGCTGATAGATCACCTTGTCATGTCTTTTGGCATATAGTGGGCGTTTGATCTTCAATGCTCGGCTTAATCGCATCAATTGTTGTTGGTAACGTTCTCCAGTGATGGTTTCGTTAGGCTGAAGTAGCTCATAGTAGATCACTCCGAGCTGATCCCACCAGATGCACAGCATTAGCTTCTTGCCATGAATATTGGGTTTGGCCGTTGAAGTTGATGCATGACCGGGCTTAACCCACGATTTTCTGCGCATTGGGTTGTCGTAGTGAATCCACTTTTCGTCCCCCTTCACGATTCGATGCAAAAAACCCTTCCGATTTTGTCTTTTTAGCAGTAGTTCGCACGTGCAAATACGGCGCTCGATGTTTCCTGGCTTGAGTTCATATGGAACCCAATTTCCTTGTTTTTGCACCATACCCATAATCTTGAGACGGTTCGAAATCGCTTGTTGAGTCACTCCCAAGGTTTCAGCGAGCTCCTCTTGAGTTTGGCTTGAATCTTCGTCCAATAAAGCCTCCAACTCAGCGTCTTCAAACTTTATTGGCCTCCCTCCGCGTTCTTTGTCTCTGGTGTCAAAATCGCCACTTTTGAAACGCCGAAACCAGTACTCACATGATTTTATTGATAGAGCATGTTTACCATATGCCTCACACAGCAATTGATGTCCATCAGTTGCACTTTTCTTCAAATTAAAACAAAAAAGCAGCGCTTCCCGCAAATTGTGTTTTGTTGGCAAAAAGGTTGACATGGTTAGAGCACCAAAAAAAAAAGTTCCTTACACTTGAGGGAAAAGACTTCTTCTGATTTTTTTGGGGAAATGATGAAGCCTTAACATGAAACCTTACACACAAGGTCCGATGCTATTTATATACTATTTGTTGTGGCTTCTTTTGCAAATCCCTCAAAACTTATTTGTACTCCCAATAATATATAGTTTTAATAATTGATTTATATATTTTTTAAAATAGCCTATCGTCTTCCCCGTATTTTTTTTACCTATGTATGGAAATTTTGGTTTGAATTAGTGAACTACTGCGAATTTGTATACCGGACATACAAACCAACAAACAAACAAACATTCATTTTTATATATATAGAAGATATAATATAAATGAGTTTTAAAAATTGTTAAAAAAAATGCATCGGCCGGGAATCGAACCCCGGCCGCCCGCGTGGCAGGCGAGCATTCTACCACTGAACCACCGATGCTTTAAAAAAATGGCATATTTAGGTATTCATTCCATTCCGGATTAGTCCGCGTAAAAAAAATTCTTCAAATGAAAAAAAGAAATAGCCAAAAATACTGTTAAAAGTCGTGGCATAGACTATGTAAATATCTCTTTTGAGTGTATAACCTGGAATGTAAATTTCTTTTAAATTAATTATTATTATGTCAAATATATTTTGAATGAATTGTTATTATGTAAATTTTCTTTTGTATATAACTGAGCCGTGTTGTGGAAATAAAAGAGTTTTCTTAGAGTTTCTGAGAGTGTCTTACTAGAGCGAGATCTTCTGCGTGTAGTAGCCGCTGGTTTCTGCCTGCGTTGTTTTCCTTCCTGACTTGATCACCCAAGGCAGTCCAAACTGATATCTAGACTCTAGGTGAGGGTCTTACTTGTTGGGAAAGGTTCTTCAATTCTTGACCTCGTAATCTCAACATTTAGTGGCGTCCCCGGGTGGGCTGCGTGGCCTGGTCAAGTGGGGAAGACGGGAAGACCTGTAGGCGCTGTCTCCCGAGAACAGAAGGCGGGAAGACCTGTAGGCGCTGTCTCCCGAGGAACACAAGGCGGGAAGACCTGTAGGCGCTGTCTCCCGAGGAACACAAGGCGGGAAGACTTGTAGGCGCTGTCTCCCGAGGAACACAAGGCGGGAAGACTTGTAGGCGCTGTCTCCCGAGGAACACAAGGCGGGAAGACTTGTAGGCGCTGTCTCCCGAGGAACAGAAGGCGGGAAGACCTGTAGGCGCTGTCTCCCGAGAAACAGGAAGCTCAGGGTACAAGAAGCTAAGGAAGCTCAGGGTACAAGAAGCTAAAGAGGCTCAAAGTACAAGAAGCTAGGGAAGCTCAGGGTACAAGAAGCTAAAGAAGCTCAGGGTACAAGAAGCTAAAGAAGCTCAAGATACAAGAAGCTAAGGAAGCTCAGGGTACAAGAAGCTAAAGAAGCTCAAGGTACAAGAAAGCTAAGGAAGCTCAAGGTACAAGAAAGCTAGGGAAGCTCAAGGTACAAGAAAGCTAAAGAAGCTCAAGATACAAGAAGCTAAGGAAGCTCAGGGTACAAGAAGCTAAAGAAGCTCAAGGTACAAGAAAGCTAAGGAAGCTCAAGGTACAAGAAAGCTAGGGAAGCTCAAGGTACAAGAAAGCTAAGGAAGCTCAAGGTACAAGAAAGCTAAGGAAGCTCAAGGGTACAAGGAAGCTAAGGAAGCTCAAGGTACAAGAAAGCTAAGGAAGCTCAAGGTACAAGAAAGCTAAGGAAGCTCAAGGTACAAGAAAGCTAAGGAAGCTCAAGGTACAAGAAAGCTAGGGAAGCTCAAGGTACAAGAAAGCCAAGGAAGCTCAAGGTACAAGAAAGCTAAGGAGGCTCAAGGGTACAGGGAAGCTAGGGAAGCTCAGGGTACAAGAAGCTAAAGAAGCTCAAGGTACAAGAAGCTAGGGAAGCTCAGGGTACAAGAAGCTAAAGAGGCTCAGGGTACAAGAAGCTAAGGAAGCTCAGGGTACAAGAAGCTAAAGAAGCTCAAGGTACAAGAAAGCTAAGGAAGCTCAAGGTACAAGAAAGCTAGGGAAGCTCAGGGTACAAGAAGCTAAAGAAGCTCAAGGTACAAGAAGCTAAGGAGGCTCAGGGTACAAGAAGCTAAAGAGGCTCAAGGTACAAGAAGCTAGGGAAGCTCAGGGTACAAGAAGCTAAAGAGCTCAAGGTACAAGAAGCTAGGGAAGCTCAGGGTACAAGAAGCTAAAGAAGCTCAAGATACAAGAAGCTAAGGAAGCTCAGGGTACAAGAAGCTAAAGAAGCTCAAGGTACAAGAAAGCTAAGGAAGCTCAAGGTACAAGAAAGCTAGGAAGCTCAAGGTACAAGAAAGCTAAGGAAGCTCAAGGTACAAGAAAGCTAAAGGAGCTCAAGAAGCCCTGGTTAAAGGTTTAAAGGAGCTCGAGAAGCCCGTGGTTAAAGGTTTAAAGGAGCTCAAGAAGCCCTTTGTTAAAGGTTCAAAGGAGCTCAAGAAGCCCTTTGTTAAAGGTTTAAAGGAGCTCAAAAGGCCCTTCGTTAAAGGAAAAAGAGCTCAGTGAAGCTCAAGGTTTAAAGGAGCTCAAGAAGCCCGTGGTTAAAGGTTTAAAGGAGCTCAAGAAGCCCTTTGTTAACGGTTCAAAGGAGCTCAAGAAGCCCTTTGTTAAAGGTTTAAAGGAGCTCGAAAGCCCTTTGTTAAAGGTTTAAAGGAGCTCAAGAGGCCCTTTGTTAAAGGTTTAAAAAGAGCTCAGTGAAGCTCAAGGTTTAAAGGAGCTCAAGAGGCCCTTTGTTAAAGGTTTAAAGGAGCTCGAGAAGCCCTTTGTTAAAGGTTTAAAGGAGCTCGGGAAGCCCTTTGTTAAAGGTTAAAAAGAGCTCAAGAGGCCCTTTGTTAAAGGTTAAAAAGAGCTCAGTGAAGCTCAAGGTTAAAAGGAGCTCAAAAGGTCCTTTGTTAAAGGTTAAAAAGAGCTCCTACCTACAAGGTGAAAGGCTACCTACAAGGTAAAAAGGATACCTACAAGGCGAAAGGATAACTACAAGGAGAGATGGAGGATGTTAGCAGAAGGCGTAGAGAGGCGATAAGAGGCGTTTTTACCGAAGTGGTAAATGATATGAATACAGAGTTAAGGAATCCTCTTATTGACAAAAGTGGCATATATGCCAAATTTGATAGATTGGAAGCTCTCTATTTGGAGCTGGTGGTATTGAACGAACAATACCAGGAAATTTTATTAGCCAAAGCTGAGGCGACTGACGATGAAATTGATAAAGAATTTGAGGAGTGTGAAGTCTACATCATGGAGAGATATTATTTAAAGGCCAGAATTCGCGAAATGCGTGAGCAGGATAGGGATGCTCAGGCCAAGACTTTTCAAATTCCACCAGGGGCGTCTAGTGCCTCTCCGAATTCAGAAACCAATAATCAGAAAGTTATCAAACTTCAGACTACTTCTACGTCTCTATCGAAAAGCCCGGAAGAGTCCATGAAAAATGAATTGAAGGCGTGGAAAAAGAGGATTCTGTAAAAACTGCTAGAGCTACGGAGGTGAAGCCTGCTCAAGCTAAAGCTAGACTGCTAAAGGAAGCTTGTTCAGCTCCCTCTATAATAGATATTGAATATGAGGGCAAAAAGGGTGCTATGAGTGCTATTAAAGAAAAGGAATTGAATGTGGCAGTTAAATGCAATAAAGTGAAGGATTCTGAAACTGCAGTTGATAGCTATGTAGGTGTGAGGAAGCTGAGGCTAAAAACAAAGCAAATGAAGCGAAAGCAAAACCTGATAAAGCGAATCTTAAGGGCGACGGAGTAAATGATTCTGAAGCGAAGCCTAAGGGCGAAGGCGTAAAGGAATCTGAAGTGAATTCTAAAGACGGAGATAAAGGAGATCAAGTAAAAGAATCTGAAGGTCAAAAAGCAGGAGATGAAGGCGACGGAAAAAAGGATTCTGAAGATGAGCCTAAGGGCGACGAAGTAAAGGATTCTGAAGATGAACCTAAGGGCGACGGAGTAAAGGATTCTAAAGATGAGCCTAAGGGCGACGGAGTAAATGATTCTGAAGCAAGACCAACTGGAGATACGGAATCTAAGATAAAGAATAGGGGAGATCTACAAAAACTTAAGGGCAACCCAGGGGATTGGCTCTCAAGGTGGGGGCAATTTGGTAGAAATAATTCCAATGAAAAATATGAAGATGCAAATTTAAAGGATAGGGAAGATTCTGAAGCGAAGCTTAAGGGCGATGGAGTGAAGGATTCTGAGACGGCAATTAAAAGTTATGAACCGGTAAACAATTCTAGAGCGGTAGCTGAAGGCGCTGACCAAGTAAAGATTTCAGATGAAACTGAATCGATTGATGATAATGAGGAAAATGAGGAAGGAGTTGTCAGAGTTCCAGCATCGAGGAAATTGGTGGAAACAGGACCAACGAGAGATGCGGAAATTAAAATAAAGGATAATTATAAAGAAACAGAATCCCAAGATTTGAAAACCATAAATAAATCTGATTATGCAAAGAATAAGGACGATAAATACAACAAGGGAACAGATCATGATGAAAATGAAGCGAAAAATATAGATGCAGAACAGGGTACTGATCCAAAAGTGGAAGAAAAGCTAGATGCAGAACAGGGTACTGATTTAAAGGTGGAAGAAAACCTAGATGCAGAACAAGGTACTGAATCAAAGGTGGAAGGATACTATTGGCCTCGTCACCTTTTGTTTAGGAATGGGTCCAGGGCTACGCCTATGCGGCCAGTATTTGGCGACGCTTCCTGTCGAGAACACGGCGCACTCGCCTTAAGACGGTATTTGAGGAGGAGACCCATTCTACTAGAAAATCCCGGAAATAGGGATAAAACTTCGGAAAATAAGTACGGAGTTTTGGCCGACATGAGGAGATATTTCCAGGTAATGGCCATCAAGGAAAATGATTGGGACTACCTCCGATTTCTTTGGAGGAAAAGATGGACGCTTAAGGGGCAACCTCCGGTGGTGTGTATGGAGAGGGTGCCGCAGTATGCCGGATTTTTTCTTTTTACAAAAAAGAAAGGTGGGGTATGTTAAAAGTCGTTGCATAGACTATGTAAATATCTCTTTTGAGTGTATAACCTGGAATGTAAATTTCTTTTAAATTAATTATTATTATGTCAAAATATTTTGAATGAATTGTTATTATGTAAATTTTCTTTTGTATATAACTGAGCCGTGTTGTGGAAATAAAGAGAGTTTTCTTAGAGTTTCTGAGAGTGTCTTACTAGAGCGAGATCTTCTGCGTGTAGTAGCCGCTGGTTTCTGCCTGCGTTGTTTTCCTTCCTGACTTGATCACCCAAGGCAGTCCAAACTGATATCTAGACTCTAGGTGAGGGTCTTACTTGTTGGGAGAAGGTTCTTCAATTCTTGACCTCTCGTAATCTCAACAAATACTAATCAAAATGCAGCCGAAAATTTTCCTCAGGTTTATAAAAAGCGACATGCAAAATTTGGTACCAATTGGTTCAGTAGTTTTGAGTTTATCGCGAAACAGACAGACAGACAGAAATTGACTTTTATATATATAGAGAAGAGATATATATGGCCAGTAAATTTATTTGTTACAAATTTTATCGATAGATGGCAATTAAAATTATAAATTTAAAATAATATATTTTTATTTTATTGTATACTAGCGGACGTACCCGGCTTCGCCCGGGTTTTACCCGAGTAAAGGTTTGTCTAACGAATCTCTCGATAAAGTGAAAATTTTTTCCCGGTCCCTTGAAAAATACTCGATAAGTTGAATAAAATCAATATTAATTGGTTCCCTCGGTAATTGGAAGTTAAAGGAATAGTATCTTGTCTTGGAATTGTATCATTATTCTTGTCTCAAATAAATTGCCGTGTCATCCTGAATTTTGTCTTTCCTAATTTTCTACATTATAAAATCATCGTATCATCATGATAATATTTAGAGCAGATTGTTGAATTATAACAGATAAATTAGAATATTTATCTTGATTATTTTAAAGTGAAAAGTTATTTCAAAAATTTATTTGCTAGAAAACCTTCCCAGTACTATACTAAATAACTTCCCAAAGTTTCATGGCGTTCCAATGAGTGGTTTGGTCAGGCATAAAGGACAGACACACACACACACTCGAGCGTGCGGCCACGCTTTCGCGAGCTCCGCCGTTTTCGCCTCTGGATTGTGTGTCATTGGCGCTGAAACCTGCCGAATCCGGTGTCAGAAGATAGCCCTCGATCCGCTGATAACGTGCCTGAAAGGCCCAGCACTGGATCTCAACCAGGCGAGGAGTTTTCGCCGAAAACAGAAAATATGAAGAATACAAAAGAAAATTCTTCTGAAATCAAATAGATGCAAATCCGCCGGCAGGCGATATGCATGTAAATCTGGCCGCCGCGCGTGATGACGTCACGGCGCCAACGACTGCTGCTTCAACCAGCGCTACAACAGCCAGCCCGGCCTCGCTCAACTGGGCCGACAGCGAGATGGCGGAGGTGGACGCCAACGAAGGCTACACCGTCGTGAAGAGCAAGAAAAGGCGCCTCTCTTCAACACCTGAGCACGCCGCAAAGCAGGCAAGCAGGCCTGCTGAGAGACGCGGCCCCCAGCAGCAGAAGCGGACAACAGGGCCGAGGTCAATGCCGCCCCAGGAAATCAAGGCGACGCGCGCCAACATCGCCGACGCCAGGGCGAGGCAGGCCACTACCAACCACGAGAACTACGTCTTCGTGGAGCTGTGCCCAGACATCCCGGACTACTCCTACCTCAAGGCCATGAGCACGCTACTCGGGGGGCCAAGGAGCATCACGCAGTTCCATCGAATGAACGGCACTTATCGTGGGTCTTGCGGACAAGAAACTCGCGAACCGTCTGGTCGCGGACGGCCTGGAAATCGAGGGTACGTCCCTCAGGGTCTTCCCCTTCCGCAAGAGGGCGGAGCGAATAGTCGTGGCCAACCTGCCCGGCTTTGTGGAGGACAGCACCATCGTGAACACCCTGGGCCAATTCGGGAAGGTCACCTCCATCGCCCCCATCCTGGTCAAAATGGGGGAGTTCACCTTCACCGACGGCCGCCGGGAGGCGTTCATCCTGCTCCGCGATGGCGTAAGGCTAGAGACGCTGCCCACCCGACTAACCATCCAATCCAAGGGAGACACCCTGTCGGCCTTCCTCTCCTTTGGAATCAAGTGTTCCAAATGCGGTAAACAGGGCCACCGCAGAGCCAACTGCCAGCGCTCGCCAGGCAAGGGAACGGCAACCCCAGGCAAGCAGCGTCTCCCACCGACGCAAGCCCTCCCCCTCCTCCTCCTCCTCAGCAGCCAAGGAAGCCGGCACCGGCGCCCGCAACACCGGCGTCCCCTGTCCAACCAGCGAAGACTTCAACCGAGGCTCAGGCGATCCCCTCGGCACACCAGCCTGCCGAACAGATGGATGTCACCCACCCCGCCCCTGCTGCCCACCCTGCTTCCCTGGCTGCCCCGCGGCCCCCCGAGCCTCGCATCTCTCCGCTCGACCACGAGATGTCGGTGGAGGGGCTGACCTCACCTCCATCCACGCCTGCCCGGGGAGAATCCGCACTCAAACAGCTGCTGAAGCACATCGAGGAGACCCCCACCCTTTCCATCGACTGGCACTAGCTGCCCGGCCTTAACTGCAAGGACGCACAGCAGCTCCTCACCTCTGAGACCACCATGAAGAGGCTAGCGCCCACGCTGACAGAAGAACAGGTCGCCACCCTCGACAAGTTGCACGACACAAGAAATCCTAAATCCATGATTCCTATCTCAAACCTCCTTATAATTATAAGCAAAATCTGGCACAAATCAATATAAATTTTATTAAATATGTTATAATTAGGTAATCAGCATCAAATATCATCACACACGTATATTTATATCATCTATATATAATTACACTAGGGAGAACAGCTGTTTTGGTGGTGGAATATGGAGCTTATTTTATATGAATTTAATGTCTTGAACTCAAATATGGTATTAGTGTTTGCGTAGGAGATCAAATTTCTAAAATATATTACATTATAGTGAAATATACGTAATACAGTACAACCTCTCTTTAGCGGACACCCCGCTAGAAGACACCTCTCCACAAAGGAGAGTTTTCATTTGCAAAATTACCATTTTTACAATTTAGCAACTCTCCGGTAAGAGAACACCTCTCACTAAAGGACCTTTGGCTCTGCAATCAGTGTCCTTTACAGGGATGTTCTACGGTACTAGGGTCGTAGCCAGGGAAGAGCCTTTCTTCTCCCAACTGCCATCTTTTTTGTTAATTATGACTTGAAATGCTCATGAGCTTGATGACAGACAAATGACTCCTTTGTCATTACTAATCCACCATGCAAGAGCTAAAAGGTCGGGTGTCTGAGAAACCAGCAGACGTCAGTGAAAGGCCAGTTAAAGGGCTGAGAAGGTGTCAGCAAGCTGTGGTCCAGCAATACCCTCCCAGATCTTAACTACTGGTGCATGATGAGATATTGTAACAAATTAAGAAAAATTAACAGATGTTATAGTACATGTTCACCCCTGTATCCCTATAACAAATCAACAAAAATATAGCAAAAAAATAGTTTAAAAAACCTGGCCCTGGATTGCTTGCTGATTTGTTAGAAAGATGTAATAATAATAATAATATTTATTTTTGATAAAATATTGATCTGGACCATAGTATAGAAACTGAAGTAGGTTAGGCAAGATATGTTATTCCAACATCTACTTATATAATTACCTTATTCTGTCTGTGTGAAGTTCACGGATAGATTTGGTCAGAATGGATAAAATAAAAAAATGTCAAGGGATGGGAATCGAACCCACGACCTTCCGCTTACCAGGCAGATGCCATGACCACTAGGCTACCTAGGACAACGATAGGTTATTTTAAATTAATATAAATAAATATTAAAACTATATATTCAAATTATTCTACTTAGCTCACGAACAGCGCCCTCTATCAAGGTTATAAATACGTTTAAAATCGAAATCTTTTCAAAATTTATTAATAATAGTTCGCTTACTAATTAGAATACTTGATCTAAATCGAAATATTTATAGACGCTCGCTCGATTTGAAGATTTATATCGTAACTAATCTGACTGTAAGTTTGGAGCGGGACGTTTCAAAGAGTGACATCCACGGCGCCAATTTATAATTGTAACGAATAGTGTTTGAATAAACCATTTAATATGTTAAACCGGGCGTTGCCCGGGTCATTCGTCTAGTTTGAGATAAAGGGATAACAGTAATATCTATTTGGGGCAATGTTGTATTCAATGGGATTATTTGCACAAGATTCATTTTTCATTGTCCATCTTATTCCATTCTTTTACCTCGGCTGCATGCAATTTTCTCACTGAAGACTTCCCGTCGTTAGATCGAGAGGCTTAGTTTGAATCCGCCTTTACATAGGCCAGACATTCTTTAGTCTTCACTTCCATCCTTAGCAACTTTAAAAAATTCTAATTTATTGTCCACAGATATAGGTATATCCAGGTCATACTCATTATACCAGGACACAGAGCTCCTCTGCCATATCTTGAGTTCTTCAGGTAGACTGGACTCTATCAATGGGTAGAGAAAGGCCCCATTTCTCTCTGGATTTATAAGCTTAATGATTCCAAAGATCGGAGGTGAAACTCCAACTGATCATAAAGGCGGATTAGAGACATTGCTCTTTTTCGGGCTTTGTCAATAACTAGACCCAAAATAAGATGCCTGCACTAGTTTTCGGTTTCAAAGAACCAAGTATTGAGATTTGTCTACTTCTAATAATCTAAAATCATTATGAATCTTCTCGAAATTAGACCACCAGCTCAACCATTGAATGTACGAACCAACGTACTTTGTGAGTTCCAATTTTGGTAATTTATAGGCTCTAGCTGTCTCATTATCGTTGGTGTTACAAATACTCCGAGCCACATCGGATCCACTTATAGAAGTAGAGATGAAGTAACTTTCTTACCTTAATTCAATTCTAATCCACCTTTCCCTCATACTCTTTAACGGTTTCGAGTTCGTCCCACCAGAAACCCTTTATGGAGTAGCCTCGTCTTCCAATAGCAAATCCAATAATTTGACCATCTGCTATTCTGAAATCACTTAATAGCCTTCAAGAATCTTATGTTTTACTTCTATTAATTCCTTTAAAGTATTTTCCATTACCAGATCATGTCTCTACCTACTTGGTGATTGAAGTTCATAAAACTGATTGTTGCTCTCACCAGCTCGCTTTATTTCAAATACAAATAAACAATAGATGTAAATTTATTTTGATATTATATTTGACTTCCAAGAGTGACCGGGTTTAAATCATGTTTGTAGGCTTTGGTACCCTTATGGGACTGTTTTCTATACAAAGTAACCTGCCATGAATAATAACCTTTGTAAAAACTTAAAAATGACATGGGATAGAATACAACATCCTACAATAAGAGACCACCTCTTGGAGAGACAAGAAGTATCTAAGTTTCTGGGCAATATCTCATTGGAGGTTCTAATGTATGTATAAGGTTATAAAACAAGATGTATTTAGGTTCCAAATAATGGGAAGACACATGTTTCTTAGCCAGAAGATTCACTTGACCTTTTCTAACTCTTCACCTTTTATATAAAAGACAATATTCTAGGAAGGAACGACAGCCTGTTCTAAGCCATGTTTTATCTCAATAATTGGAATATAGAACAACACATCACACTTGACAATTAAAAAAACAGTTTAGTGATATCTAGTCAACGGTCAAAAGAGAGTTTACAAAGTTTAAAACAGTGTAGGAATCAGGTACACCAGACGAGGCCTTCACTGAAGGGACATCCAAGGAGCCCAAATCCTCCATAGGTTTAGACAGTCCAGGCATGTTGCCTGCATGCTCAACATGCTCGATGATAGGTTTGAGGAACTTGGCGAGAATATTCTCAGAGGAGAGTGAAGAATAAATAAATATTTCTGAATGTGCCATTTAACAAATAGATAAATAGAATTAGAAATAAAAGCGGTGGGGGATGATACATCATTTATGCAGAAAATAGGTATAAATTTAATGAAAGGTATAATCTTGCTAATCATTTGCTTCCATATAAAATCAACATTGTTCTCAAATTTTATAATTATTCGTACCCCCCCGCTTTTATTTCTAATTCTATGAATCTATTGTTAAATGACACATTCAGAAATATTTATTTTATTCTTGGGGGATGATCATCGTTTATGCGTTAAATAGACAAAAATTTAATGAAAGGCGTAATCTTGCTAATCATTTGCTTCATATTAAAAAATCACAAAATCTCAAATCCATGGCTATTATCCCTCAACCGCTTTTTATTCTAAGTCTATTATTTTATTTGTTAAATGGTACCTTCAGAAAAAAAGGCAATACTTCAAAATATATTTTTTGTTATTTTTAGTGCATTTTAAATAAAAGCTTTTTTTTTAAAAGTGTTTTTATAATTAATTTATTTTTAATACATTAATATGTTTTAATACCTTGATAAAGGTTGGCGTTCTGCCAACTGAAATATTGGTAAAATATATGATATTTTTATCCAATATATGCCTTTTAAATTAAAATTTTTATTTAGGGATTGCTCTATTTTCAAAATAAATTATACTGAAATTGTCTTTCTTTGAAGCTCTGCTTGGTCTGCTGTATCAAATTTTACCGCAATCTTTGTGCCTCTGATATTTGTTTTTTCAACTTTCATTTTCTCGACATAATCTTTTATTGGACAATCTTGAAACTCTGATAATCATCTATTAGTTAGAAGTTGATTCAGAGAAAAACATAGTTACATTCTACTGAAGACAGGAAGTCATAGAAACATAGGGAGTTAAACTATAGGTTGATGTGTTTTTCTCTGAATCTTGAAACTGTTTCTTTTCCACATTTGTCTTTGATCTCTCTTCGCTTTTCTCTTCATATTCCTACATTAACATCTTCACGTACTTCTTCATTATTGTCGCGTATACGGCCTCAAAATGACTACAACCTCCGCCAATAGATGGCGCTTTCGCCTGTTTCCATCTGAAACTGGTGTGGGAATAGCCGACTGCTGTGATCCCGTTTTCTGGGGAAAATGTTTGTAAATAGATGTTCATATTGGCCCCAGGAGGTGGCGTATGTAAATATCCGTTGTTTAATATTCAAGTTATGTGTAATGTTTAGTTGTAAATGACAATAAAAGTAGTGTTTGAAGTCTCGACAATATTATATTTTTGCCCATTTTATCTCTTTTCGACTTACTTTATTTTTAATAATACAGTTAAACCTGTCTATAGAGTCCCCTCTTGGGATTCACTAAAATAGGGTGCTATAGAGAGGGGATGCTATAGACAAGTCACTTTTAATGTAAATCGCATCATACTACGTATTTAAAATCGGGCGCTATAGAAAGGGAGGCGCTATTTAGAGGGGGCGCTATAGACAGGTTTTTATCTATTTTCGACTTACTTTATTTTAAATAATACAGTTAAACCTTGTCTATAGCGTCCCCCTCTTGGGACTCACCAAAATAGGGTGCTATAGACAGGTCACTTTTAATGTAAATCGCATCGTACTACGTATTTAAATCGGACGCTATAGAGAGGGAGGCGCTATTTAGAGGGGGCGCTATAGACAGGTTTAACTGTATTTGTTACAATGAGAAAGAATGAGAAAATAAAAATCTCAGAATGACACAGCAATTAATTTTATTTAGAAATTTCTAAATATTGAAGAATGGCCATTTCTACAATGGGTCTACAATCACAGCCACTTCAGCAAGTTTTCCCTTAATGAATATAAAGAATAGGTATTTCCAAGAGAGATTCTAGGTTCTATTAATAAATTTTGAGGACTTTACCCTAAATAAAATATGTAAAAAAAAGATTATAAATTTTATTTAAAAAGTCAGTGCCAAATAAATATTATGTCTTTGACACTATTGTATTTTCAGAAACTTTTCGTCAATGTTGTCAGGGGAAAAAACCATGGGTGATAGGAAAATGCTGTTTTCATTTTTGAATTCAGCTTGTGTGTGAAAAGTTACATTAGAAACACTATCAATGTTCTTGTGCAAATATTGTGTTATATAACCAGTTTAATACTTGAATTAATTAATATTTACCATAAAGTATTTTGAAAAATATAAGATTAGAGACATGTATATGTTATATTAAAAATATATTTAAAATTAAATTTTAAATATTCAAATACTCTGATAAATCGACCGCCAGAGGTCACGATTCCCCTATAAAAACTGATTGTTGTTGCTTCCCGATGGCCGGCTCAAACCTTTTATACATTATGTAAATAAATTTTTATTTTTTTTATTCTTACGCCTTAGGCCAGGCAGTACTTTTAACAAAAAAATGTTTTTTGTATATTCCTTTAGCTCAATAAAATCAATTACTGAATCAAAACTATTTTATATTATTATAGTTTCAATAATTTAACCATGACTGCATTACCATAGCATAATCCTCAAGATAATCAAAGTCAACAGAAAATCATATTTTTATAACATATATAAAGATAAATAAAATATCCTTAAAATAGTACACCAAAATTGTTTTATTAAAATCCCAAGATACATATAAACTTGAAGAAATATTTAAAAAGTACAATATATTTTAAAACAAATATATATACTTTATAAATGTTCATGAAACTGTATGAACAATAATTCTCCTAAAAGTTATTATTAAATTGGAAAGAAAGTAACAGAATCTTCATATTCTGAATGTATGTAGGAATGACCATTTTCAAATAATATCATTGCATCACACAAAATATTTGAAGATATTCAACAGAATACTCGGCAAAAGGTTTTCCATAGTAGTTGAATAAATATTTAAAATATTTTTCTACAATTTTTCCAACACGATGGAATATTTGAATAATCCTAGATAAATGCATAATTTGTTGCTAAATGAGCAATGAATATGCTCACAAAACATTGAATGTGGAAAATTATCACAAAGACAACTTTTATTACCTTTTATATTGATTTGAATGGACACAGTTCTTTAGGTAGAATTTTATAAAATATTCTTTTTTAATTAGAGGTTTTCTGTTTACATATAATCGAAATTTTTTTGAAACATATATTATTAGATGTAATAAAAACACTCAGGGTATTTTTATAATGTTAAACAAGTTTATTGAGTCCTAAATAGAAATAAATACAAAATATAAATAAACAAGAACTATATACTAATGAAAATATTGAGTAAATATAATAATGGAATGAGCATAATTGTTAAATATCAAATTAAATAGGCTTATAAGTTTTTCATTTTTCTAAAATTATTTCTTCAAAATTTTCAAAACAAATTCAATACTGAATAAATAGAGTAAAGAAATATATGGCTAAATATAAAAAATAGGCTTTCAAGTTTTTCATTTTAAAAAATTATTTTCTTCAAATGAATTCTCAAAACAGATACCACACCAACTAAATTCAGACGCAGACTCCAGTGACGTGAGTTGTCAGTCTTGGGTCGAACTACCAAATTCCGCCCTTCCAGCTCTACCCCGTTCATGGTGTTGATGGCCATAGTGGCGGCACTGGGTTCCTTAAATTCTATGAAGCCATAACCTTTGGACCTTCCACTGGGAGCCGTGACTATCTTGACTTTGGTAATCCATCGACAGAGTTTAAAAAGTCTGATGAGAATCCCTGATTGGGCTATGTAGGGAATATTCCCAACGTAGATACTGCAGTTATCTACTACACATGGCTTAGATGTCTCTGTAGCTGGGGTCTTTTCTTGACCTGGCATATTGATGGTTGCCACATTGTTCTCTCTGGCTTGGCCATTATTGTCGCTATGAGTATTTTCATTTTGGTCTTCTGGTATCTGTACCTCAGGTTTATTGCTCTCTTCTCGATTCTGCTGTTTTGTCCCTCCAGTTCTAATTTCGTTGTGTGTCGCGTTTATCTGTGATGTAGTACCATTTTGACTGTGTCCGCCATTGTTATTCTGGCGTTGCACTTTACTTCTATTGTTATATTTTATCTCTTGCCGCTGTCTTGGCCCACGTCTGGTTCTTCCATCATTGAAAGTGATGTTCATCTGTGAAGTTATGTCCATTTGATGTCGGCGTCTTTGCATTTTTCTCTTGTTCTCTTTCTTTTTCTGAGAGTTTTCCTGATTGCTGTCCATTTTCTATCTTTAGTTAATTATTTATTTTATTTTAAAATTGTAATTAAATTGTTAATATATTGAAACTGAAAGATAAAGCACCAAATCAACTTTTATTTATTTTTTAACAGATTCAAAATAATAAAATATTTTAAAATTAACAATAATATATCAATTTAAATTATTAAAAATTATTTTAACATCGAATTTCAAAATATAAAGATATAGTAATTCATCAATATGTCCCATTTAAAACATGACAGCCTGCTAAATCTGATTTGGGCATTCCAGATTGTTGAACTAAGAATCATATTACCATTACAGGACCATTGAAATTATTTTAAAAAAAACATGTTTTTTATATTAATATATAATTGAAAATACAGTTAAACCTGTCTATAGCGCGCCCTCTAAATAGCGCCCGATTTTAAATACGTAGTACGATGCGATTTACATTAAAAGTGACCTGTCTATAGCATTCTATTTTGGTGAGTCCCAAGAGGGAGCGACAGGTTTAACTGTATATATTTTAAATATGGTATAGATTAGGAATTCACTAAAAAAGAGAAAATAAATATTTGAGCTAAAGTCAAAGGACAATAAGATTTATACAAGTCAAATTGAAAGCGACGTGGCAATGGATAAGTATAAATGTACAGACTTCTTAGAAGTCACAGAAACTAACAAGATAAGTCTAGTGGATGAATAAGAGGGTTTGAAACTCGGATACTCAGTCAAAGCGCGCGCCTCTCTACCCTTCATAAAAATTCATTGAAACATTGTATTTTAGAAATATTTTTTCATCTCTATTTTTCTATTTTATAATTAAAAACTATATCTACAACCCTTATACTGAAAATATTTAAAAATTGAGAGAGGGAGGGCATAGCTCATCAGTGGTGAACCCTCCTAGAAGTTTCACCATTTTAATCTCAAAAGCTAGGAGAAACAACTAAATTTTAAATTCAATAAATCTCACCACTGTGCTCACAAGTTAATTGGAGGAGGAAGAAAATTTTGGACATTTAAAGAAGGGGATTGCCAAATATTTCTATTTAGCTCTAATTGTCAAAGATCCCACAGCTGTTGACGAGCTGGTGAAATTTTGTCGACAGCTGGATATTATGAAGCAACGCCGCATTAAAAGAACACGTTATGAAAGATTACCAAACGCGACTCCGATCTCGTCGGACTTTGAAGAAGATTTGGCCCTAAAGATACGACGGATTGTCCAAGAAAAGTTGCAAAAGATTATGCTTAAAATGACCTAGGTGCAACCCTTTAGGACAAGTGACGTGAATTCATTGGAAGCCATAGTTAAAGAGGAGGTGCAACAAGTACTCGTCCCAATTACAAGGCGAAATATTCAATCTCAAAGAAGGAGAACGTTTGTGCCAAGATTTCGACGAGAAGATGACTACACTCAATATGCCTCCAGAACTTCTGGCCAATGGCGAACGGTTGATAACCAACCTTTGTTTCTATTGTGGGAAGCCAGGTTGTTTTACGTTACTGTCGAGAAAGAAGACGTACAAGAGTTCAACTTAGAGGAGTCCTTCTTCACCATGACAATGCAAGACCGCACACCTCAGCCCCAAATATTAGACTTTTTAGCCAACTCTGGTATCCAATTAGTCACTCAACCACCATATTCACCAGACCTAACACCTTGTGATATTTTTTAATTCCAAAAGTTGTTATTGTTGAAAGGGATAAAATGTGACACTGATTATGAAGCACTGCAAGCCTTTATCAATGCCGTAAATTCCATCCCCGAAGATGAATGGTGTAAGTGCTTCGATAATTAGTTTTCAATGATGAAATCTTGCATAGGTGCTAAGGGTGAATATTTTCAGAACCTTGAAAAATTGAATGTTGCAGTTCAAGAAAAATAAGTGATTGCAAAAACATTTGGAGTGACCCTTGTACTTTTGAGGAGACCAGATTAAGAAGAACACTTCCAACAGCCGGGAATTCGACCACAGAAAAACCTTAAGATTTGAACGATAATTTTCTAACTCTCTATAGACCAGGAGGCTGCAGTGTTTCACCATATCCAGGCAGAGAAAAATGGAAAGACGAAGAAGCCAATCGCCAGGGACATGTCGTTTGTCAAGCCGCTCACCCCGACGCTAAAATGAAGAAAACTCGGATGCGCGACCTTAGGTGACTGCGACAACAGGCCACACATGGCCAAACACACTATGGAAATTTTAAGTTTCTATTGCTTCTAGGATGATTCTTTGAGCTTTAGTTGTGGTTTCGAGTTGAGTTATACCTAAACCATCATAGAGCAATCAGATTCTCTATATGAGAACAAAATTTTTTTATTAAAGAACAATTGTCAAATTATATTGACAAATATTTGCAATCTTATCATATCTTATCCTGAGATTAGTGGAAAGAATTTTTGTTTTCGTTTGTTTGTGAACAAATCTCTCCCGCCTTCTCATTGGACGAATGTGGCCATGTTTGTATATAAAGTGGGCTATGGTATGGGTCGAGAAGAGTGTTGTGGATTATCGTGTGGAGACGCTTAAAGTGTTCTCTGCGTGCTATATCCCTGACTGGCAATCTCCTCGCATACCTGTGTAACCCCGGTCCGATCCCTACCTAAGCAGCAATAAAGCTAAGTACTGTTTTTTTTTATTTGATTTAACAAATTGTGATTTATTATTTACTTTTTTTGTGTTGTACTTTTGAGTCCACGATTTTTCTGTGTTTAAGTTACTCTTACTGTAGGCCCTAGTATATTGTATCTTGTGTTAACCCGTACAAAGTAACTTTTGTCACAATAAATATTAGAATTGACAGAAATATACATAATTATCAGGTATCTTCACAGTATGATACATGGATGGATCAAGGGTTGTCTAAAATCAGAATATAAAGTAAGTTCTTCAATATAAAATCCAAAGAAGGATACAAGTGAGATATTGTTAGCGAATTATTTGCAGTAAGCATTTTGTTATTTGTTGTTGAATTGATTGAGTAATCAGTTGTATTAGGCCTTAATGTTATCTTACAAAAATTAGACATGTTTTGATCAAAAAATAATAAGTGGGAATATATATAAGCAGATTCTCCATATGAATTACATAGTCGAAGTAGACTCACTATTTTGTTATGTCTCACCTATATATAACTCGCTTTATCCCTACAGAACTTCCATGTCTATCTGAATTACTATTGGCACCACGCTGTCACCAGTTAGACATGTATAGGTGATATCTGGCTGAATCAAGATGTATGTGGCCACTAGTCAGGAATAATAGGAAATCAAACGTTTAAATGTTATTTACCCCGATTGATGGAGCTTTGCCATTTTTAATTCCTATTCGCGTATGTCGTTTTAAATACCACATCTTCTTTTCACCATTCCTTATTAATATTTTACATTAAAATATCACTTTAGTATATATACGTTATGGGTCGTGACCCACAGATATTTGAGTTGCCGAGCCGTGCGACCCCTGCTCCGGGAGGTGTTCGCCTCCTGCGAAGTGCCCCTGGATCTGCAGATCTGGCTCTTCGGTGTCGGCCTCCAGCCCGAGGCAATGAAACTAACAAGTGTGGCGAAGGCTACCATCTACAAGTACCATCTTGGTCTTGAGGTGGGCAACGCCAGCCAGCACCTAGACCTGCCCATTCTGTAGGAGAGAACTCTCGCAGTCCATCGGTGGCGGAGTCTTTCCTGCAGTAGGCGCCACCAATGACGACTTTTATATATTTTATATATATATGTATATTTATCAACTATTTTTATCTATTTATTCCTATATTTATCATTATGTAATCTTATTTATATTTGTATTTATTCAATTTTGTAATTATAACCATATTTAATCTTATATATGAACATTGTAATAAATCGGTTTCAATCTCAATCTCAATCTCTCTCTCTCTCTCTCTGAAAACCTTGTATATATATTTATATATATGTATATTTATCAATTATTTCTATCTATTTATTTATATTTATTCATATATTTATCATTATATAATATTACACTGATAGACAAAACTTAAGGAAGTTGTACCTTATAGCATATATATATCGGGATTCAAACAATAACTCTGAGAGATATTTTCTGAATCCCGATATATATATGCTATAAGGTACAACTTCCTTAAGTTTTGTCTATCAGTGTTATTTATTCATATTTATATTTATTCTGTATTTAACCTTATATAATCTTGTATGGACTTTGAAATGGTAATGGTATGTCCTACCCCACCCGCCGTATTCACCAGACATTGCTCCTTCAGACTACCACATGTTCCGTTCGATGACACATGGCCTGGCCGAGCAGCACTTCAATTCTTACGAAGAGGCGAAAAATTGGGTCAATGTTTGGATCGCCTCAAAAAACGAGGAATTTTTTTCGACACGGAATCCGTATGCTGCCTGAAAGATGGGAAAAAGTCGTAGCTAAAGATGGACAATACTTTGAATGAAATATATTGTACTGATTTCTCTGAATAAAGCTTCGAATTTATAAAAAAAATCCCTCAAAACTTATTTGTACTCCTAATATTAGTCAGAAAATGATGATGACGATATTGCTGTATCATGTAAGATTATCAGATACAAAATTATATCGGGAAAAATTCCAAAAAGCAGAGACCACGGGTGAAACCAGCTCATTATTTTGTACGCAGGAACAAAATTCTAACAGAAAAACATTCATTCGAGCAGAAAACAAGAGCCAGATCATCTTTCTATAAAAATATCGCTTCTCAGACACAAAGTTTGGAGCGGGACGTTTCACAAGAGTGACATCCACGCCGCCAATTTATAATTGTAACGAATAGTATTTAAATAAAAACATTTAATCGGGTAAAACCCGGGCGTTGCCCGGGTCATTCGGCTAGTATATATATATATGTTTCTTTTCAATAATATTATCTCTACAGACCTTACTGCAATGAAATTATCATTCAAATATTATTGAAAAGAAACACATTGCCAGTAAATTTGTTATAAATTTTATTTATTATTTTACTCGAGTAAATATTCTGCATTATGAACAAAACTAAATAGATCCACAATCTCGAATGTACAAACTATTTTTTATTATACATAGCTCTACTCAACTTTAAATTATTTTTAAAATATCTCGATATATAGAGGTACTTTATACGTGGATAAAGGTTACAATTCCAATATATAAAACTCATATTATTATTATCCTAATAAACATAAAGAATGTGAACGTTAAGATTTTCAATCTAGGACATTCAAATAGGTGGAACCATTAGAGAGGTGAATATATCAGGTTTAGAATTGAGATACAAAGACAAGAGAGATTGAGATTGAAACTACTTTATTTCAAAGTCCATACAAGATTATATAAGGTTAAATACAGAATAAATATAAATATGAATAAATAACACTAATAGACAAAACTAAAGGAAGTTGTACCTTATAGCATATATATATCGGGATTCAGAAAATATCTCTCAGAGTTATTGTTTTAAATCCCGATATATATATGCTATAAGGTACAACTTCCTTAAGTTTTGTCTATCAGTGTGATATTATATAATGATAAATATATGAATAAATATAAATAAATAGATAAAAATAATTGATAAATATACATATATATAAATATATATACAAGGTTTTCAGAGAGAGAGAG
This sequence comes from Cordylochernes scorpioides, assembly GCA_030710605.1. Lineage (NCBI taxonomy): Eukaryota > Metazoa > Arthropoda > Arachnida > Pseudoscorpiones > Chernetidae > Cordylochernes > Cordylochernes scorpioides. Next base: position 73,313,089 of record CP092869.1, read on the forward strand.
AGAGATTGAGATTGAGATTGAAACCGATTTATTACAATGTTCATATATAAGATTATATATGGTTATAATTACAAAATTGAATAAATACAAATATAAATAAGATTACATAATGATAAATATAGGAATAAATAGATGAAAAAATAGTTGACAAATATACATATATATATAAAATATATAAAAGTCGTCATTGGTGGCGCCTATTGCAGGAAAGACTCCGCCACCGATGGACTGCGAGAGTTCTCTCCTACAGAGTGGGCAGGTCTAGGTGCTGGCTGGCGTTGCCCACCTCAAGACCAAGATGGTACTTGTAGATGGTAGCCTTCGTCACACTTGTTAGTTTCATTGCCTCGGGCTGGAGGCCGACACCGAAGAGCCAGATCTGCAGATCCAGGGGCACTTCGCAGGAGGCGAACACCTCCCGGAGCAGGTGTCGCACGGCTCGGCAACTCAAATATCTGTGGGTCACGACCCATAACGTATATATACTAAAGTGATATTTTAATGTAAAATATTAATAAGGAATGGTGAAAAGAAGATGTGGTATTTAAAACGACATACGCGAATAGGAATTGAAAATGGCAAAGCTCCATCTATCGGGGTAAATAACATTTAAACGTTTGATTTCCTATTATTCCTGACTAGTGGCCACATACATCTTGATTCAGCCAGATATCACCTATACATGTCTAACTGGTGACAGCGTGGTGCCAATAGTAATTCAGATAGACATGGAAGTTCTGTAGGGATAAAGCGAGTTATGTATAGGTGAGACATAACAAAATAGTGAGTCTACTTCGACTATGTAAGTCATATGGAGAATCTGCCTATATATATTCCCACTTATTATTTTTTGATCAAAACATGTCTAATTTTTGTAAGATAACATTAAGGCCTAATACAACTGATTACTCAATCAATTCAACAACAAACAACAAAATGCTTACTGCAAATAATTCGCTAACAATATCTCACTTGTATCCTTCTTTGGATTTTATATTGAAGAACTTACTTTATATTCTGATTTTAGACAACCCTTGATCCATCCATGTATCATACTGTGAAGATACCTGATAATTATGTATATTTCTGTCAATTCTAATATTTATTGTGACAAAAGTTACTTTGTACGGGTTAACACAAGATACAATATACTAGGGCCTACAGTAAGAGTAACTTAAACACAGAAAAATCGTGGACTCAAAAGTACAACACAAAAAAAAGTAAATAATAAATCACAATTTGTTAAATCAAATAAAAAAAACAGTACTTAGCTTTATTGCTGCTTAGGTAGGGATCGGACCGGGGTTACACAGGTATGCGACGAGATTGCCAGTCAGGGATATAGCACGCAGAGAACACTTTAAGGGTCTCCACACGATAATCCACAACACTCTTCTCGACCCATACCATAGCCCACTTTATATACAAACATGGCCACATTCGTTCAATGAGAAGGCGGGAGAGATTTCTTCACAAACAAACGAAAACAAAAATTCTTTCCACTAATCTCAGGATAAGATATGATAAGATTGCAAATATTTGTCAATATAATTTGACAATTGTTCTTTAATAAAAAAAATGTTTGTTCTCATATAGAGAATCTGATTGCTCTATGATGGTTTAGGTATAACTCAACTCGAAACCACAACTAAAGCTCAAAGAATCATCCTCGCAGTCACCAAAGGTCGCGCATCCGAGTTTTCTTCATTTTAGCGTCGGGGTGAGCGGCTTGACAAACGACATGTCCCTGGCGATTGGCTTCTTCGTCTTTCCATTCTTCCTCTGCCTGGATATGGTGAAACACTGCAGCCTCCTGGTTTATAGAGAGTTAGAAAATTATCGTTCAAATCTTAAGGTTTTTCTGTGGTCGAATTCCCGGCTGTTGGAAGTGTTCTTCTTAATCTGGTCTCCTCAAAAGTACAAGGGTCACTCCAAATGTTTTTGCAATCACTTATTTTTCTTGAACTGCAACATTCAATTTTTCAAGGTTCTGAAAATATTCACCCTTAGCACCTATGCAAGATTTCATCATTGAAAACCAATTATCGAAGCACTTACACCATTCATCTACGGGGATGGAATTTACGGCATTGATAAAGGCTTGCAGTGCTTCATAATCAGTGTCACATTTTATCCCTTTCAACAATAACTTAACTTTTGGAATTAAAAAATATCACAAGGTGTTAGGTCTGGTGAATATGGTGGCTGAGTGACTAATTGGATACCAGAGTTGGCTAAAAAGTCTAATATTTGGGCTGAGGTGTGCGGTCTTGCATTGTCATGGTGAAGAAGGACAACTCTAAGTTGAACTCTTGTACGTCTTCTTTCTCGACAGTAACGTAAAACAACCTGGCTTCCCACAATAGAAACAAAGGTTGGTTATCAACCGTTCGCCATTGGCCAGAAGTTCTGGAGGCATATTGAGTGTAGTCATCTTCTCGTCGAAATCTTGGCACAAACGTTCTCCTTCTTTGAAATTGAATATTTCGCCTTGTAATTGGGACGAGTACTTGTTGCACCTCCTCTTTAACTATGACTTCCAATGAATTCACGTCACTTGTCCTAAAGGGTTCCACCTCGGTCATTTTAAGCATAATCTTTTGCAACTTTTCTTGGACAATCCGTCGAATCTTTAGGGCCAAATCTTCTTCAAAGTCCGACGAGATCGGAGTCGCGTTTGGTAATCTTTCATAACGTGTTCTTTTAATGCGGCGTTGTTTCAGGTTCTCCAGCTGTCGACAAAATTTCACCAGCTCGTCAACAGCTGTGGGATCTTTGACAATTAGAGCTTAATAGAAATATTTGACAATCCCCTTCTTTAAATGTCCAAAATTTTCTTCCTCCTCCAATTAACTTGTGAGCACAGTGGTGAAATTTATTGAATTTAAAATTTGGTTGTTTCTCCTAGCTTTTGAGATTAAAATGGTGAAACTTCTAGGAGGGTTCACCACTGATGAGCTATGCCCTCCCTCTCTCAATTTTTAAATATTTTCAGTATAAGGGTTGTAGATATAGTTTTTAATTATAAAATAGAAAAATAGAGATGAAAAATTATTTCGAAAATAGAATGTTTCAATGAATTTTTATGAAGGGTAGAGAGGCGCGCGCTTTGACTGAGTATCCGAGTTTCAAACCCTCTTATTCATCCACTAGACTTATCTTGTTAGTTTCTGTGACTTCTAAGAAGTCTGTACATTTATACTTATCCATTGCCACGTCGCTTTCAATTTGACTTGTATAAATCTTATTGTTCTTTGACTTTAGCTCAAATATTTATTTTCTCTTTTTTAGTGAATTCCTAATCTATACCATATTTAAAATATATACAGTTAAACCTGTCGCTCCCTCTTGGGACTCACCAAAATAGGATGCTATAGACAGGTCACTTTTAATGTAAATCGCATCGTACTACGTATTTAAAATCGGGCGCTATTTAGAGGGCGCGCTATAGACAGGTTTAACTGTATTTTCAATTATATATTAATATAAAAAACATGTTTTTTTTTAAATAATTTCAATGGTCCTGTAATGGTAATATGATTCTTAGTTCAACAATCTGGAATGCCCAAATCAGATTTAGCAGGCTGTCATGTTTTAAATGGGACATATTGATGAATTACTATATCTTTATATTTTGAAATTCGATGTTAAAACATTTTTTTACTAATTTAAATTGATATATTATTGTTAATTTTAAAATATTTAATTATTTTGAATCTGTTAAAAAATAAATAAAAGTTGATTTGGTGCTTTATCTTTCAGTTTCAATATATTAACAATTTAATTACAATTTTAAAATAAAATAAATAATTAACTAAAGATAGAAAATGGACAGCAATCAGGTAAACTCTCAGAAAAAGAAAGAGAACAAGAGAAAAATGCAAAGACGCCGACATCAAATGGACATAACTTCACAGATGAACATCACTTTCAATGATGGAAGAACCAGACGTGTGCCAAGACAGCGGCAAGAGATAAAATATAACAATAGAAGTAAAGTGCAACGCCATAATAACAATGGCGGACACAGTCAAAATGGTACTACATCACAGATAAACGCGACACACAACGAAATTAGAACTGGAGGGACAAAACAGCAGAATCGAGAAGAGAGCAATAAACCTGAGGTACAGATACCAGAAGACCAAAATGAAAATACTCATAGCGACAATAATGGCCAAGCCAGAGAGAACAATGTGGCAACCATCAATATGCCAGGTCAAGAAAAGACCCCAGCTACAGAGACATCTAAGCCATGTGTAGTAGATAACTGCAGTATCTACGTTGGGAATATTCCCTACGTAGCCCAATCAGGGATTCTCAACAGACTTTTTAAACTCTGTCGATGGATTACCAAAGTCAAGATAGTCACAGCTCCCAGTGGAAGGTCCAAAGGTTATGGCTTCATAGAATTTAAGGAACCCAGTGCCGCCACTATGGCCATCAACACCATGAACGGGGTAGAGCTGGAAGGGCGGAATTTGGTAGTTCGACCCAAGACTGACAACTCACGTCACTGGAGTCTGCGTCTGAATTTAGTTGGTGTGGGATCTGTTTTGAGAATTCATTTGAAGAAAATAATTTTTAAAATGAAAAACTTGAAAGCCTATTTTTTATATTTAGCCATATATTTCTTTACTCTATTTATTCAGTATTGAATTTGTTTTGAAAATTTTGAAGAAAATAATTTTAGAAAAATGAAAAACTTATAAGCCTATTTAATTTGATATTTAACAATTATGCTCATTCCATTATTATATTTACTCAATATTTTCATTAGTATATAGTTCTTGTTTATTTATATTTTGTATTTATTTTCTATTTAGGACTCAATAAACTTGTTTAACATTATAAAAATACCCTGAGTGTTTTTATTACATCTAATAATATATGTTTCAAAAAAATTTAGATTATATGTAAACAGAAAACCTCTAATTAAAAAAGAATATTTTATAAAATCTACCTAAAGAACTGTGTCCATTCAAATCAATATAAAAGGTAATAAAAGTTGTCTTTGTGATAATTTTCCACATTCAATGTTTGTGAGCATATTCATTGCTCATTTAGCAACAAATTATGCATTTATCTAGGATTATTCAAATATTCCATCGTGTTGGAAAAATTGTAGAAAAATATTTTAAATATTTATTCAACTACTATGGAAAACCTTTTGCCGAGTATTCTGTTGAATATCTTCAAATATTTGTGTGTGATGCAATGATATTATTTGAAAATGGTCATTCCTACATACATTCAGAATATGAAGATTCTGTTACTTTCTTTCCAATTTAATAATAACTTTTAGGAGAATTATTGTTCATACAGTTTCATGAACATTTATAAAGTATATATATTTGTTTTAAAATATATTGTACTTTTTAAATATTTCTTCAAGTTTTTTTATATGTATCTTGGGATTTTAATAAAACAATTTTGGTGTACTATTTTAAGGATATTTTATTTATCTTTATATATGTTATAAAAATATGATTTTCTGTTGACTTTGATTATCTTGAGGATTATGCTATGGTAATGCAGTCATGGTTAAATTATTGAAACTATAATAATATAAAATAGTTTTGATCAGTAATTGATTTTATTGAGCTAAAGGAATATACAAAAAACATTTTTTGTTAAAAGTACTGCCTGGCCTAAGGCGTAAGAATAAAAAAAATAAAAATTTATTTACATAATGTATAAAAGGTTTGAGCCGGCCATCGGGAAGCAACAACAATCAGTTTTTATAGGGGAATCGTGACCTCTGGCGGTCGATTTATCAGAGTATTTGAATATTTAAAATTTAATTTTAAATAATATTTTAATATAACATATACATGTCTCTAATCTTATATTTTTCAAAATACTTTATGGAAATATTAATTAATTCAAGTATTAAACTGGTTATATAACACAATATTTGCACAAGAAACATTGATAGTGTTTCTAATGTAACTTTTCACACACAAGCTGAATTCAAAAATGAAAACAGCATTTTCCTATCACCCATGGTTTTTTCCCTGACAACATTGACGAAAAGTTTCTGAAAATACAATAGTGTCAAAGACATGATATTTATTTGGCACTGACTTTTTTAAATAAAATTTATAATCTTTTTTTACATATTTTATTTAGGGTAAAGTCCTCAAAATTTATTAATAAAACCTATAGTCTCTCTTGGAAATACCTATTCTTTATATTCATTAAGGGAAAACTTGCTGAAGTGGCTGTGATTGTAGACCCATTTTAGAAATGGCCATTCTTCAATATTTAGAAATTTCTAAATAAAATTAATTGCTGTGTCATTCTGAGATTTTTATTTTCTCATTCTTTCTCATTGTAACAAATACAGTTAAACCTGTCTATAGCGCCCCCTCTAAATAGCGCCTCCCTCTCTATAGCGTCCGATTTTAAATACGTAGTACGATGCGATTTACATTAAAAGTGACTTGTCTATAGCATCCCCTCTCTATAGCACCCTATTTTAGTGAATCCCAAGAGGGGACTCTATAGACAGGTTTAACTGTATTATTAAAAATAAAGTAAGTCGAAAAGAGATAAAATTTCAAAAATATAATATTGTCGAGACTTCAAACACTACTTTTATTGTCATTTACAACTAAACATTACACATAACTTGAATAATAAACAACGGATATTTACATTACGCCACCTCCTGGGGCCAATATGAACATCTATTTACAAACATTTTCCCCAGAAAACGGGATCACAGCAGTCGGCTATTCCCACACCAGTTTCAGATGGAAACAGGCGAAAGCGCCATCTATTGGCGGAGGTTGTAGTCATTTTGAGGCCGTATACGCGACAATATTGAAGAAGTACGTGAAGATGTTAATGTAGGAATATGAAGAGAAAAGCGAAGAGAGATCAAAGACAAATGTGGAAAAGAAACAGTTTCAAGATTCAGAGAAAAACACATCAACCAATAGTTTAACTCCCTATGTTTCTATGACTTCCTGTCTTCAGTAGAATGTAACTATGTTTTTCTCTGAATCAACTTCTAACTAATAGATGATTATCAGAGTTTCAAGATTGTCCAATAAAAGATTATGTCGAGAAAATGAAAGTTGGAAAACAAATATCAGAGGCACAAAGATTGCGGTAAAATTTGATACAGCAGACCAAGCAGAGCTTCAAAGAAAGACAATTTCAGTATGATTTATTTTAAAAATAGAGCAATCCATAAATAAATCTTTAATTAAAAAGACATATATTGGATCAAAATATAATTTATTTTACCAATATTTCAGTTAGATGAACGCCAACCTTTATCAAGGTATTAAAACATATTGATGTAATAAAAATAAATTAATTATAAAAACACTTTTTAAAAAAAGCTTTTATTTAAAATGCACTAAAAATAACAAAAAATATATTTTTGAAGTATTGCCTTTTTTTCTGAAGGTACCATTTAACAAATAAAATAATAGACTTAGAAATAAAAAGCGGTGAGGGATAATAGCTATGGAGTTGAAATTTTGGTGATTTTATATGAAGCAAATGATTAGCAAGATTACGCCTTTCATTAAATTTTTGTCTATTTAACGCATGAACGATGATCATCGCCCAAGAATAAAATAAATATTTCTGAATGTGCCATTTAACAAATAGATTCATAGAATTAGAAATAAAAGCGGTGGGGTACAATAATAATAAATTTGAGATCAATGTGATTTTATATGAAGCAAATGATTAGCAAGATTATACCTTTCATTAAATTTATACATATTTTCTGCATAAATGATTATCACCCCCCACCGCTTTTATTTCTAATTCTATTTATCTATTTGTTAAATGGCACATTCAGAAATATTTATTTTATTCTTCACTCTCCTCTGAGAATATTCTCGCCATGTTCCTCAAACCTATCATCGAGCATGTTGAGCTTGCAGGCAACATGCCTGGGACTGTCTAAACTTATGGAGGATTTGGGCTCCTTGGATGTCCCTTCGGTGAAGGCCTCGTCTGGTGTACATATTTCCTACACTGTTTTAAACTTTGTAAACTCTCTTTTGACCGTTGACTAGATATCAATAAACTGTTTTTTTAATTGTCAAGTGTGATGTGTTGTTCTATATTCCAATTATTGAGATAAAGCATGGCTTAGAACAGGCTGTCGTTCCCTTCCTAGAATATTGTCTTTTATATAAAAGGTGAAGAGTTAGAAAAGTCAAGTGAATCTTCTGGCTAAGAAACATGTGTCTTCCTATTATTTAGAACCTAAATACATCTTGTTTTATAATCTAATACATACATTAGAACCTTCAATGAGATATTACCTAGAAATTTAGATACTTTTTATCTTTTCAAGAGGCGGTCTCTTATTGTAGGTTGTTATATTCTATCCTATGTCATTTTTGGGTCATGGCATGACTTAACCCGGTCACTCTTGGATGTCAAATATAATATAAAAAAAATTTACCATCTATTGTTTATTTGTATTTTGAAATGAAGCGAGCTGGTGAGAGCAACAATCAGTTTTATGAACTTCAATCACCAAAGTAGGTAGTGACATGATCTGGTAAAGGAAAATACTTTAAAGGAATTAATTGAAGTAAATCAAAAGATTCTTGAAGGCTATATAAGTGATTTCAGAATAGCAGATGGTCAAATTATAGATTTGCTATTGGAAGACGAGGCTACTCCATAAAGGGATCTGGTGGACGAACTCGAAGCCGTAAAGAAGTATGAGGAAAGGTGGATTAGATTTGAAATAAAGGTAAGAAAAGTTACTTCATCTCTACTTCTATAAGTGGATCCGATGTGGCTCGGAGTATTTGTAACACCAACGATAATGAGACAGCTAGAGCCTATAAATTACCAAAATTGGAACTCACAAAGTACGTTGGTTCGTACATTCAATGGTTGAGCTGGTGGTCTAATTTCGAGAAGATTCATAATGATTTTAGATTATTAGAAGTATATATAGACAAATCTCAATACTTGGTTCTATGAAACCGAAAACTAGTGCAGGCATCTTATTTTGGGTCTAGTTATTGACAAAGCCCGAAAAAGAGCAATGTCTCTAATCCGCCTTTATGATCAGTTGGAGTTTCACCTCCGATCTTTGGAATCATTAAGCTTATAAATCCAGAGAGAAATTGTGCCTTTCTCTACCCATTGATAGAGTCCAGTCTACCTGAAGAACTCAAGATATGGCAGAGGAGCTCTGTGTCCTGGTATAATGAGTATGACCTGGATATACCTATATCTGTGGACAATAAATTAGAATTTTTTTAAGTTGCTAAGGATGGAAGTGAAGACTAAAGAATGTCTGGCCTATGTAAAGGCGGATTCAAACTAAGCCTCTCGATCTAACGACGGGAAGTCTTCAGTGAGAAAATTGCATGCAGCCGAGGTAAAAGAATGGAATAAGATGGACAATAAAAAATGAATCTTGTGCAAATAATCCCATTGAATACAACATTGCCCCAAACAGATATTACTGTTATCCCTTTATCTCAAACTAGACGAATGACCCGGGCAACGCCCGGGTTTACCATATTAAATGGTTTATTCAAACACTATTCGTTACAATTATAAATTGGCGCCGTGGATGTCACTCTTGTGAAACGTCCCGCTCCAAACTTTACAGTCAGATTAGTTACGATATAAATATTCAAATCGAGCGAGCGTCTATAAATATTTCGATTTAGATCAAGTATTCTAATTAGTAAGCGAACTATTATTAATAAAATTTTGAAAAGATTTCGATTTTAAACGTATTTATAACCTTGATAGAGGGCGCTGTTCGTGAGATAAGTAGAATAATTTGAATATATAGTTTTAATATTTAATTTATATATAATTTAAAATAACCTATCGTTGTCCTAGGTAGCCTAGTGGTCATGGCATCTGCCTGGTAAGCGGAAGGTCGTGGGTTCGATTCCCATCCCTTGACACTTTTTTTATTTTATCCATTCTGACCAAAATCTATCCGTGAACTTCACACAGACAGAATAAGGTAATTATATAAGTAGATGTTGGAATAACATATATCTTGCCTAACCTACTTCAGTTTCTATACTATGGTCCAGATCAATATTTTATCAAAAATAAATATTATTATTATTATTACATCTTTCTAACAAATCAGCAAGCAATCCAGGGCCAGGTTTTTTAAACTATTTTTTGCTATATTTTTGTTGATTTGTTAAAGGGATACAGGGGTGAACATGTACTATAACATCTGTTAATTTTTCTTAATTTGTTACAATATCTCATCATGCACCAGTAGCTTAAGATCTGGGAGGGTATTGCTGGACCACAGCTTGCTGACACCTTCTCAGCCCTTTAACCGGCCTTTCACTGACGTCTGCTGGTTTCTCAGACACCCGACCTTTTAGCTCTTGCATGGTGGGTTAGTAATGACAAAGGAGTCATTTGCCTGTCATCAAGCTCATGAGCATTTCAAGTCATATTAATTAACAAAAAAGATGGCAGTTGGGAGAAGAAAGGCTCTTCCCTGGCTACGACCCTAGTACAGTAGAACATCCCTGTAAAGGACACCTAAATGCAGAGCCAAAGTGTCCTTTAGTGAGAGGTGTTCTCTTACCGGAGAGTTGCTAAATTGTAAAAATGGTAATTTTGCAAATGAAAACTCTCCTTTGTGGAGAGGTGTCTGCTAGCGGGGTGTCCGCTAAAGAGAGGTTGTACTGTATTACGTATATTTCACTATAATGTAATATATTTTAGAAATTTGATCTCCTACGCAAACACTAATACCATATTTGAGTTCAAGACATTAAATTCATATAAAATAAGCTCCATATTCCACCACCAAAACAGCTGTTCTCCCTAGTGTAATTATATATAGATGATATAAATATACGTGTGTGATGATATTTGATGCTGATTACCTAATTATAACAGATACATTAAAATTTATATTGATTTGTGCCAGATTTTGCTTGTAATTTCAAGGGGGTTTGAAATAGGGACCATGGATTTAGGATTTTTTCCTCCTTTTAGGTTATTA
>CP092869.1:73329967-73423136 GCA_030710605.1 Cordylochernes scorpioides
GATTTAGCCCGGTCACTCCTGGAAGTCAAATATAATATCAAAATACATTTATAATCTATTGTTTTTATTTGTATTTTGAAATGAAGTGAGCTGGTGAGGGAAACAATCAGTTTTAAGGACTTCAATCACCAAAGTATGTAGAGACATGATCTTGTAAAGGAAAATACTTCAAAGGAATTAATAGAAGTAAAACATAAGATTCTTGAAGGCTATATAAGTGATTTCAGAATAGCAGATGGTCAAATTATGGATTTGCTATTGGAAGACGAGGCTACTCCATAAAGGGATCTGGTGGACGAACTCGAAACCGTAAAGAAGTATGAGGAAAGGTGGATTAGAATTGAATTAAAGGTAAGAAAAGTTACTTCATCTCTACTTCTATAAGTGGATCCGATGTGGCTCGGAGTATTTGTAACACCAACGATAATGAGACAGCTAGAGCCTATAAATTACCAAAATTGGAACTCACAAAGTACGTTGGTTCGTACATTCAATGGTTGAGCTGGTGGTCTAATTTCGAGAAGATTCATAATGATTTTAGATTATTAGAAGTAGACAAATCTCAATACTTGGTTCTATTAAACCGAAAACTAGTGCAGGCATCTTATTTTGGGTCTAGTTATTGACAAAGCCCGAAAAAGAGCAATGTCTCTAATCCGCCTTTATGATCAGTTGGAGTTTCACCTCCGATCTTTGGAATCATTAAGCTTATAAATCCAGAGAGAAATGGGGCCTTTCTCTACCCATTGATAGAGTCCAGTCTACCTGAAGAACTCAAGATATGGCAGAGGAGCTCTGTGTCCTGGTATAATGAGTATGACCTGGATATACCTATACCTGTGGACAATAAATTAGAATTTTTTAAAGTTGCTAAGGATGGAAGTGAAGACTAAAGAATGTCTGGCCTATGTAAAGGCGGATTCAAACTAAGCCTCTCGATCTAACGACGGGAAGTCTTCAGTGAGAAAATTGCATGCAGCCGAGGTAAAAGAATGGAATAAGATGGACAATGAAAAATGAATCTTGTGCAAATAATCCCATTGAATACAACTTTGCCCCAAACAGATATTACTGTTATCCCTTTATCTCAAACTAGACGAATGACCCGGGCAACGCCCCGGGTTTACCATATTAAATGGTTTATTCAAACACTATTCGTTACAATTATAAATTGGCGCCGTGGATGTCACTCTTGTGAAACGTCCCGCTCCAAACTTTACAGTCAGATTAGTTACGATATAAATCTTCAAATCGAGCGAGCGTCTATAAATATTTCGATTTAGATCAAGTATTCTAATTAGTAAGCGAACTATTATTAATAAAATTTTGAAAATATTTCGATTTTAAACGTATTTATAACCTTGATAGAGGGCGCTGTTCGTGAGCTAAGTAGAATAATTTGAATATATAGTTTTAATATTTAATTTATATATAATTTAAAATAACCTATCGTTGTCCTAGGTAGCCTAGTGGTCATGGCATCTGCCTGGTAAGCGGAAGGTCGTGGGTTCGATTCCCATCCCTTGACACTTTTTTTATTTTATCCATTCTGACCAAAATCTATCCGTGAACTTCACACAGACAGAATAAGGTAATTATATAAGTAGATGTTGGAATAACATATCTTGCCTAACCTACTTCAGTTTCTATACTATGGTCCAGATCAATATTTTATCAAAAATTAATATTATTATTAAAAGGGAGATCAAGAGGAAAGTGGTGAGTTTCTTTATTGAGCTGTACACAAGCTTTCGGACGTCACCCGTCCTTCATCAGGTGTTGACATGAATAAGAAGGAGATGCTATATTTATAAGCGACAGTTTAAAAGTATTAAAAATATTAAAAACAATCTGATGCACGCCCGCGAGAGCACATGCTAATAACAAAATATTTTCAATTTTACTCTGTATAAATATTATTTTGAGTTTGTATAAAGAATATCAGCCCGTTGAAAATCTGTATACCTAAGACGAAGTGAGAAAGGCGGACAACGAGAGGCGAAGACAAAAGCAAGAAAAAACAACAATAAAAATAAAAAATAAAAATAAAAAAATCAGCGGAATAAAGATAAAGTTCACACCTTCTTAAGACATCCTATCACAAAAAGCTCCGCCAAACGTAACCCCCAATCCCTTTCCAACGCCGTTTACAAAATTCCCTGTAACGATTGCGATTTACACTACATTGGAGAAACAGGCCGAACAATCGCCATCAGAGCCAGTGAACACGCCCGTAACATCCGCTCGAAAGACAAAAAATCGCTCATATACCAACATATCGCCGAGTCCGGACATTCCTTCAATCTCGACAACACAACCCCCATTTATAGCGATATAGCAAACAAATACCAACGCTTAGTTCTTGAAGCCCTTGTTTCTAATACTACCCCCAGCCTCAACAGAAAGATTGACCTCCCGCCCCAATATTCTGTTTTTTATTCTACCTCAGATACACCTTCTTCGTAACTTTTAACTTTATCTTTATTCCGCTGATTTTTTTTATTTTTATTTTTTATTTTTATTGTTGTTTTTTCTTGCTTTTGTCTTCGCCTCTCGTTGTCCGCCTTTCTCACTTCGTCTTAGGTATACAGATTTTCAACGGGCTGATATTCTTTATACAAACTCAAAATAATATTTATACAGAGTAAAATTGAAAATATTTTGTTATTAGCATGTGCTCTCGCGGGCGTGCATCAGATTGTTTTTAATATTTTTAATACTTTTAAACTGTCGCTTATAAATATAGCATCTCCTTCTTATTCATGTCAACACCTGATGAAGGACGGGTGACGTCCGAAAGCTTGTGTACAGCTCAATAAAGAAACTCACCACTTTCCTCTTGATCTCCCTTTTACACTTCAAACGTGGCTATATCTCTTCTATAATATTATTATTATTATTACATCTTTCTAACAAATCAGCAAGCAATCCAGGGCCAGGTTTTTTTAACTATTTTTTTTTTGCTATATTTTTGTTGATTTGTTAAAGGGATACAGGGGTGAACATGTACTATAACATCTGTTAATTTTTCTTAATTTGTTACAATATCTCATCATGCACCAGTAGCTTAAGATCTGGGAGGGTATTGCTGGACCACAGCTTGCTGACACCTTCTCAGCCCTTTAACCGGCCTTTCACTGACGTCTGCTGGTTTCTCAGACACCCGACCTTTTAGCTCTTGCATGGTGGGTTAGTAATGACAAAGGAGTCATTTGCCTGTCATCAAGCTCATGAGCATTTCAAGTCATATTAATTAACAAAAACGATGGCAGTTGGGAGAAGAAAGGCTCTTCCCTGGCTACGACCCTAGTACAGTAGAACATCCCTGTAAAGGACACCTAATTGCTGAGCCAAAGTGTCCTTTAGTGAGAGGTGTTCTCTTACCGGAGAGTTGCTAAATTGTAAAAATGGTAATTTTGCAAATGAAAACTCTCCTTTGTGGAGAGGTGTCTGCTAGCGGGGTGTCCGCTAAAGAGAGGTTGTACTGTATTACGTATATTTCACTATAATGTAATATATTTTAGAAATTTGAGCTCCTACGCAAACACTAATACCATATTTGAGTTCAAGATATCAAATTCATATAAAATAAGCTCCATATTCCACCACCAAAACAGCTGTTCTCCCTAGTGTAATTATACAAGGTATGTCCCATAAGTTCCCGGACTGGGTCCATAAAAAAAAGGTAAGATTTTTTAAAATTTTTTTTATTAAAACTTTTCAAAGTAATCCCCCCTTGCTTCAACGCACCAGCGCCATCGTTTCTCCCAATTGTCGAAACAGTTTTTATAAGCCTCTTTTGGAATGCTCTTCAATGCTAACGGCGATTTTTCTATTATGTCATCCCTGGTGTCAAAATGTCTTCCTTTTAGAACTGCTTTAAGTTTGGGGAACAGGAAAAAGTCATTTGGTGCGATGTCTGGGAAATAGGGTGGTTGAAGTAGGATTTGTGTCCCGTTTTTCGCCAAAAAGCTAGTCATGAAGTGCGCTGTGTGAGGGCGAGCATTGTCATGGTGTAGGATCCAGCCACCATTAGTCCATTTTCTGGCCGTTTTTTTTTCGAATCGCTTCCCTTAGACGGCGAAGAATGCCCAAATACATTTCCTTAATAACTGTTTGGCCTGCAGGAAGATACTCGTGATGAACAATGCCCTTGTTATCCGAAAAAGCGACCAGCAACACCTTGTTTCTGGATTTTTTGGGTCTAGGCTCACCCTAACCTCTCCACTCGGCAGATTGAGGTTTGGTTTCAGGGTCATAGCCATAGACCCATGTCTCGTCGCCTGTGATTATCTTGTTTTTCCATTCTGGATCCGTTCTTGTCATTTCCATCATGTCCTCACAGGTTGCAAGCCGACACAGTTTTTGCTCATTGGTGAGGAATCTTGGGATGAATTTTGCAGGAGTCTTTTTGAGCTTCAAATCTTCGGTTACGATCCTTCCAATCGTTGTTTTAGAGATGCCTGTGTCTTGCTCTAGCTCCAGCAAAGTGGTTAGAGGATTTTCTTTTATCAAATCGGTGATTTTTTGCACATTTTCATCAGTCCTTTGAAAATTTGGGCGTCCTTGACGAGGATCATCTTCAATGGAAATTCTGCCAGCTTCAAATCTAGAATGCCATTCAAAAACAGTTGTTCTCTTTGGGGGGTCATTGGGGAATGCTTTATTAAGCATTTCAAAAGTTTCGGTTGCTGATATCTGAAGTTTCACACAAAAGTCTATGCAAATCCTCTGCTTCAATTTTTGTTCCATCGTAAAATCGCCGCAGCGCTAGGTGTGACCTTTAAATAAATTAGAATAACCTTGGCGCGCGCGCAAGTACCGCCTCGATATTGGTACCACCGTGTAGCCAGATATTTTTTCTATAATAAACAGTCAAATTCATTTACATTTTTCATTTATTTATTTTTTTTATGGACCCAGTCCGGGAACTCTCTCTCTCTCTCTCTCTCTCTCTTATGGGACATACCTTGTATATAGATGATATAAATATACGTGTGTGATGATATTTGATGCTGATTACCTAATTATAACATATTAATAAAATTTATATTGATTTGTGCCAGATTTTGCTTATAATTATAAGGAGGTTTGAGATAGGAATCATGGATTTAGGATTTCTTCCTCCTTTTAGGTTATTATAAATCGCTGAAAAAATTTCAACTCCAAGCAGTTTCGAGGTTGAAATCGTGTACCAAAGACAGACAGATATATTTATATAGATCAAATAGACTGCCTCGAATTTGTTTAACTAGAATGAGGCAATTATCCTGTGCTACAGGTGCGCCCATCGGTTTTATAAAACAATTAAGCAATTTACTTAATAATAACGGATCCTCGTGGCTTACTTATTGTAATGATCCTGTCTCACTAAGGAATGCTATCCCTGGAATATTAAGAACTGCGATAGAGCAAACAATACAAAACGACCTAACAAGAATAACCCAATCAAAGTTATATTCCCACTATAGAGACATATATACAACCTTTACCACCGAAGAATACTTCTTAACTGAACTCCCTTTTCCTATCATCAGATTAATTGCACAATTTAGAACCCTTTCAATTTTTTTCAGAGAACACCATTTGATTTTATTGAGGCGTGAAGACCTGAAATGCACTTTCTGTGGATCAGGAATAACAACGGAGATGTTGCATTACTTATTTGACTGTGCTGCTCTGTCTGAGGAAAGACGAAAATTAAATGATAAAACGGGGCAAATTTGTCCTTCATTCCCGGCACTGATTAATGAAATATCAAAGAATAGGTATATAGCGATGGCGATATTTGGATTCCACAGGACTATATCCCGGAAAAAGGCCTCACAGTGTTCTCCCTTTCCTTGTGAACTGGCGAATCCTGTATAGGGCGAGTGGCCCCAATAAAGGCTTTTTGTTGTTGTTGTTGTTGTATATTTATATAGATGACTAGAACTAAATGAACTCCGTCTCCAATAAGAGACCACCTCCAGAAAGAAAAAAACTAGCGTTTTATCTAATATTTTTAACCATCTCTCATAAGTTTTTTTTAGGACAAGGCGCTTTGAAATGTAATACCTCATGTTATTCTTCAGTCTTAAAAAAAAGACAATAATTTTAAAAGAATCATCTTTGGCGCTTTTCTGTAGATCTTTGTTGCAAAGAGTAATTTGAATTTGGCCTTGTGTGTGGAAGGATACCTAAGAAAACATGGGAATACTAAGAAGAAGAATATGAACCAAATGCCTCAAGGACTGGAGTAAGCTACATGCTGGTAAAGAGGAAGGAAGGTCCAAGATTGAACTCCATGTTGGTAATGATGTTGTTGTTGTTGTCGTGTCCAAAGAAGAGTCTCAAATGTCTCCATGCATCTCCAACACAGCAGCAGCAATATCCACTATCTTGGGTGTGTAAAGCTGCTGCTCTGGGTCTAAGTCAATTTTCTGCAAGGCTGCGGCCATTGCTGGGCATGAGAATATGTGAGTAGCTGTTAGTTCCACACCAGGACAGTTGTTGCATGCTCTATAGGTTTCTTGTGCCATCTGGATGTATTGCCATTCCTTTATAGTGTTTTGTTATAAGTCTTGTTATAGTTTTTGTCAGTTTTCTCTCAGAGTCTATTTCACATATCGTTGGTTATGATAATTATTAGGTAAAAAACATTTCCCATTGATTCCTAGCAGGCTATATATCAGATTAGAGCTGTATCTAGCTGGAATAACAATTACATCTCTCACTTGCCAACCAACATTTCCAACTAACACGATATAATGATGGATCATCAGTATATGGAGTTTTAATTTTGTTTTCCCCCGAAAAATATTTGAATATCCACAAGGAATCCAAATTTATCTAAATTCCCAACGTCAACAATCATATGTTCAAATACAATTGCTATATGCCGATTGACAAGAAAGTTATAAGCTGGGATTTCTCTCTTCAGAATCAGATTTATATGAAAAAATCTTCTCCAAGGAGATAAAGTTCAAATCACGAGTTTTTTTACAAATTATCATTTTTGAGACAGTTTTTTCTGCAATTCATAGCAAACCTTTGTTAATGTTAATAACTAATGTTCTAATGTCCAAGCCCATCCTCCAAAAGATTGCCAAGAAGAGCCACTTCAATGAAAGAATGGAAGAAAATGGCTGCAACTTAAATACAAGTTTTATTTAAGTTTAACTGAGAAAGCACATTCTGCCCCTAGATCATCCAGTCTTTGACTGGTTTAAATGAAAAAATGAATATTTGAATTTCCTAAGTAAGATTGGTTTTATCTAAATTAAACAAGCTTGATGTCCCGAATTTTCATTGCAGAGACTTCTCTTTTCAGAATCGGTGCTAAAGACTTCTCGAAATATTTTTCATTTTTACTCAAGAAGAAGGATCTATTCAAAAAGCCTTTTTTTTTCAAAGCTAGTTTTGTGATATAGCTTATCGCGATTGAAGACAAAATTTGTCAATACTGGAAAAATATGACTGTAATGGACAATCCAATCTACCCAGGAGATTTTCCAGAAATTCCACTTCCATGTTGAACTCAAGATAGGAAGATATCAAGCTAATATCAAGTTTGGTTGTCTACGACGACACATTCTGCCCCTCGACCATCGCAGCCCTTGATTCTGGTCTCAGATTTCTTAAGGAAACCTCTGACGCTCTAAAACACTCGATTTATCTGATCATAGAACCAACTAAGTCAATGACTTCACCCACAATGCTTTTATAATTAAGACAATTATAGTTCTTCAAATAAAAGACACTACGGCCAGTAAATCTTTTTATTGTCTCGACGTTTCGGCAAAAATCTTTTGTCCTCGTCAGGAGCGAACACAAATTAAAACATTTGGCAAAGTGTTAGAAATTATTCTTTATTATAATAAGAAGAATAATTTCTAAAGCTTTGCCAAATGTTTTAATTTGTGTTTGCTCCTGACGAGGACAAAAGATTTTTGCCGAAACGTCGAGACAATAAAAAGATTTACTGGCCGTAGTGTCTTTTATTTGAAGAACTATGAATGCCGCCGGCCAGGTAACCTCAATCTTTACGTTAAGACAATATCATTTATTGGAAGAAATTCATTTAGTGAATAAGTTATAGGTTATCTAAAAGAATATAACGTTTTAAAAGTGATATATGAGATATCTTTGAACTATTTATTATTTTAAATTATTATTTTTATTGTACATATTACCAGACACTTATTTATTTTGTACACAGCTCTTTTCTCGTTTTTTCTCTCCTTCTCATCATATGACTATTCTATTCACGGCCTAAAATTTTTATATATATATATGTATAGACAAATGTAAAGGCATACATATATGACAGCGCAAATGACCCTAGGGTGACATAGCGCTTTAAATATCTATATATATATAAAAATGAATGTATATGTGTGTGTGTGTGTGTCTGTCCTTTATGCCTGACCAAACCACTCATTGGATCGCCATGAAACTTTGGGAAGTTATTTATTATAGTACTGGGAAGGTTTCTAGCAAATAAAGTTTTTGAAATAACTTTTCACTTTAAAATAATCAAGATAAATATTCTAATTTATCTGTTATAATTCAACAATCTGCTCTAAATATTATCATGATGATACGATGATTTTGTAATGTAGAAAATTAGGAAAGACAAAATTCAGGATGACACGGCAATTTATTTGAGACAAAAATAATGATACAATTCCAAGACAAGATACTATTCCTTTAACTTCCAATTACCGAGGGAACCAATTAATATTGATTTTATTCAACTTATCGAGTATTTTTCAAGGGACCGGGAAAAAATGTTCACTTTATCGAGAGATTCGTTAGACAAACCTTTACTCGGGTAAAACCCGGGCGAAGCCGGGTACGTCCGCTAGTATACAATAAAATAAAAAATATATTATTTATAATTTTAATTGCCATCTATCGATAAAATTTGTAACAAATAAATTTACATTACATATATATCTATCTCTATATATATAAAAGTCAATTTCTGTCTGTCTGTCTGTTTCGCGATAAACTCAAAAACTACTGAACCAATTGGTACCAAATTTTGCATGTCGCTTTTTATAAACCTGACTAAAATTTTCGGCTGCATTTTGATTAGTATTTTTGGCTATTTCTTTTTTTCATTTGAAGAACTTTTTTTTTACGCGGACTAATCCGGAATGGAATGAATACCTAAATATGGCCATTTTTTTAAAGCATCGGTGGTTCAGTGGTAGAATGCTCGCCTGCCACACGGGCGGCAGGGTTCGATTCCCGGCCGATGCATTTTTTTTTAACAATTTTTAAAACTCATTTATATTATATCTTCTATCTCTATATATATAAAAGTCAATTTCTGTCTGTCTGTCTGTTTCGCGATAAACTCAAAAACTACTGAACTAATTGGTACCAAATTTTGCATGTCTCTTTTTATAAACCTGAGGAAAATTTTCGGCTGCATTTTGATTAGTATTTTTGGCTATTTCTTTTTTTCATTTGAAGAACTTTTTTTTACGCGGACTAATCCGGAATGGAATGAATACCTAAATATGGCCATTTTTTTAAAGCATCGGTGGTTCAGTGGTAGAATGCTCGCCTGCCACGCGGGCGGCCAGGGTTCAATTCCCGGCCGATGCATTTTTTTAAACAATTTTTAAAACTTATTTATATTATATCTTCTATATATATAAAAATGAATGTTTGTATGTTTGTTTGTTTGTTTGTTGGTTTGTATGTCCGGTATACAAATTCGCAGTAGTTCACTAATTCAAACCAAAATTTCCATACATAGGTAAAAAAAATAAGGGGAAGACGATAGGCTATTTTAAAAAAATATAAATCAATTATTAAAACTATATATTATTGGGAGTACAAATAAGTTTTGAGGGATTTGCAAAAGAAGCCACAACAAATAGTATATAAATAGCATCGGACCTTGTAAGGTTTCATGTTAAGGCTTCATCATTTCCCCAAAAAAAATCAGAAGAAGTCTTTTCCCTCAAGTGTAAGGAACTTTTTTTTTGGTGCTCTAACCATGTCAACCTTTTTGGCAACAAAACACAATTTGTGGGAAGCGCTGCTTTTTTGTTTTAATTTGAAGAAAAGTGCAACTGATGGACATCAATTGCTGTGTGAGGCATATGGTAAACATGCTCTATCAATAAAATCATGTGAGTACTGGTTTCGGCGTTTCAAAAGTGGCGATTTTGACACCAGAGACAAAGAACGCGGAGGGAGGCCAATAAAGTTTGAAGACGCTGAGTTGGAGGCTTTATTGGACGAAGATTCAACCCAAACTCAAGAGGAGCTCGCTGACACCTTGGGAGTGACTCAACAAGCGATTTCAAACCGTCTCAAGATTATGGGTATGGTGCAAAAAGAAGGAAATTGGGTTCCGTATGAAATCAAGCCAGGAAACATCGAGCGCCGTATTTGCACGTGCGAACTACTGCTAAAAATACAAAATCGGAAGGGTTTTTTGCATCGAATCGTGAAGGGGGACGAAAAGTGGATTCACTACGACAACCCAATGCGCAGAAAATCGTGGGTTAAGCCCGGTCATGCATCAACTTCAACGGCCAAACCGAATATTCATGGCAAGAAGCTAATGCTGTGCATCTGGTGGGATCAGCTCGGAGTGATCTACTATGAGCTACTTCAGCCTAACGAAACCATCACTGGAGAACGTTACCAACAACAATTGATGCGATTAAGCCGAGCATTGAAGATCAAACGCCCACTATATGCCAAAAGACATGACAAGGTGATCTATCAGCACGACAACGCTCGGGCACATGTTGCAAAAGTTGTCAAGGAGACTTTGGAGGCGCTTCAATGGGATGTCCTACCCCACCCGCCGTATTCACCAGACATTGCTCCTTCAGACTACCACATGTTTCGTTCGATGACACATGGCCTGGCCGAGCAGCACTTCACTTCTTACGAAGAGGCGAAAAATTGGGTCAATGTTTGGATCGCCTCAAAAAACGAGGAATTTTTTCGACACGGAATCCGTATGCTGCCTGAAAGATGGGAAAAAGTCGTAGCTAAAGATGGACAATAATTTGAATGAAATATATTGTACTGATTTCTCTGAATAAAGCTTCGAATTTATAAAAAAAATCCCTTAAAACTTATTTGTACTCCTAATATTAGTCAGAAAATGATGATGACGATATTGCTGTATCATGTAAGATTATCAGATACAAATTATATCGGGAAAAATTTCAAAAAGCAGAGACCACGGGTGAAACCAGCTCATTATTTGTACGCAGGAACAAAATTCTAACAGAAAAACACTCATTCGAGCAGAAAACAAAAGCCAGATCATCTTTCTATAAAAATATCGCTTCTCAGACACAAATTTTGGAGCGGGACGTTTCACAAGAGTGACATCCACGCCGCCAATTTATAATTGTAACGAATAGTAATTAAATAAAAACATTTAATCGAGTAAAACCCGGGCGTTGCCTGGGTCATTCGGCTAGTATATATATATATGTTTCTTTTCAATAATATTATCTCTACAGACCTTACTGCAATGAAATTATCATTCAAATATTATTGAAAAGAAACACATTGCCAGTAAATTTGTTATAAATTTTATTTATTATTTTACTCGAGTAAATATTCTGCATTATGAACAAAACTAAATAGATCCACAATCTCGAATGTACAAACTATTTTTTATTATACATAGCTCTACTTAACTTTAAATTATTTTAAAAATATCTCGATATATAGAGGTACTTTATACGTGGATAAAGGTTACAATTCCAATATATAAAACTCATATTATTATTATCCTAATAAACATAAAGAATGTGAACGTTAAGATTTTCAATCTAGGACATTCCAATAGGTGGAACCATTAGAGAGGTGAATATATATCAGGTTTAGAATTGAGATACAAACACAAGAGATTGAGATTGAAACTACTTTATTTCAAAGTCCATATAAGATTATATAAGGTTAAATACAGAATAAATATGAATAAATAACACTGATAGACAAAACTTAAGGAAGTTGTACCTTATAGCATATATATATATCGGGATTCAGAAAATATCTCTCAGAGTTATTGTCTGAATCCCGATATATATATGCTATAAGGTACAACTTCCTTAAGTTTTGTCTATCAGTGTAATATTATATAATGATAAATATATGAATAAATATAAATAAATAGATAAAAATAATTGATAAATATACATATATATAAATATATATACAAGGTTTTCAGAGAGAGAGAGAGATTGAGATTGAGATTGAAACCGATTTATTACAATGTTCATATATAAGATTATATATGGTTATAATTACAAAATTGAATAAATACAAATATAAATAAGATTACATAATGATAAATATAGGAATAAATAGATAAAAAATAGTTGATAAATATACATATATATATAAAATATATAAAAGTCGTCATTGGTGGCGCCTACTGCAGGAAAGACTCCGCCACCGATGGACTGCGAGAGTTCTCTCCTACAGAGTGGGCAGGTCTAGGTGCTGGCTGGCGTTGCCCACCTCAAGACCAAGATGGTACTTGTAGATGGTAGCCTTCGCCACACTTGTTAGTTTCATTGCCTCGGGCTGGAGGCCGACACCGAAGAGCCAGATCTGCAGATCCAGGGGCACTTCGCAGGAGGCGAACACCTCTCAGAGCAGGGGTCGCACGGCTCGGCAACTCAAATATCTGTGGGTCACGACCCATAACGTATATATACTGAAGTGATATTTTAATGTAAAATATTTATAAGGAATGGTGAAAAGAAGATGTGGTATTTAAAACGACATACGCGAATAGGAATTAAAATGGCAAAGCTCCATCTATCGGTGTAAATAACATTTAAACGTTTGATTTCCTATTATTCCTGACTAGTGGCCACATACATCTTGATTCAGCCAGATATCACCTATACATGTTTATCTGGTGACAGCGTGGTGCCAATAGTAATTCAGATAGACATGGAAGTACTGTAGGGATAAAGCGAGTTATGTATAGGTGAGATATAACAAAATAGTGAGTCTATTTCGACTATGTAAGTCATATGGAGAATCTGCTTATATATATTCCCACTTATTGTTTTTTGATGAAAACATGTCTAATTTTTGTAAGATAACATTAAGGCCTAATACAACTGATTACTCCATCAATTCAACAACAAACAACAAAATGCTTACTGCAAATAATTCGCTAACAATATCTCACTTGTATCCTTCTTTGGATTTTATATTGAAGAACTTACTTTATATTCTGATTTTAGACAACCCTTGATCCTTCCATGTATCATACTGTGAATATACCTGATAATTATGTATATTTCTGTCAATTCTAATAATTAGTGTGACAAAAGTTACTTTGTACGGGTTAACACAAGATACAATATACTAGGGCCTACAGTAAGAGTAACTTAAACACAGAAAAATCGTGGACTCAAAAGTACAACACACAAAAAAAAGTAAATAATAAATCACAATTTGTTAAATCAAATAAAAAAAACAGTACTTAGCTTTATTGCTGCTTAGGTAGGGATCGGACCGGGGTTACACAGGTATGCGAGGAGATTGCCAGTCAGGGATATAGCACGCAGAGAACACTTTAAGCGTCTCCACACGATAATCCACAGCACTCTTCTCGACCCATACCATAGCCCCCTTTATATACAAACATGGCCACATTCGTCCAATGTGAAGGCGGGAGAGATTTGTTCACAAACAAACGAAAATAAAAATTCTTTCCACTAATCTCAGGATAAGATATGATAAGATTGCAAATATTTGTCAATATAATTTGACAATTATTCTTAAAAAAATGTTTGTCCTCATATAGAGAATCTGATTGCTCTATGATGGTTTAGGTATAACTCAACTTGAAACCACAACTAAAACCGAAAGAATCATCCTTGAAGTAATAGAAACTTAAAATTTCCATAGTGTGTTTTGCCCTGTGTGGTCTGTTGTCGCAGTCACCAAAGGTCGCGCATCCGAGTTTTCTTCATTTTAGCGTCGGGGTGAGCGGCTTGCCAAACGACATGTCCCTGGCGATTGGCTTCTTCGTCTTTCCATTCTTCGTCTGCCTGGATATGGTGAAACACTGCAGCCTCCTGGTCTATAGAGAGTTAGAAAATTATCGTTCAAATCTTAAGTTTTTCTGTGGTCGAATTCCCGGCTGTTGGAAGTGTTCTTCTTAATCTGGTTTCCTCAAAAGTACAAGGGTCACTCCAAATGTTTTTGCAATCACTTATTTTTCTTGAACTGCAACATTCAATTTTTCAAGGTTCTGAAAATATTCACCCTTAGCACCTATGCAAGATTTCATCATTGAAAACCAATTATCGAAGCACTTACACCATTCATCTTCGGGGATGGAATTTACGGCATTGATAAAGGCTTGCAGTGCTTCATAATCAGTGTCACATTTTATCCCTTTCAACAATAACTTAACTTTTGGAAATAAAAAATATCACAAGGTGTTAGGTCTGGTGAATATGGTGGTTGAGTGACTAATTGGATACCAGAGTTGGCTAAAAAGTCTAATATTTGGGCTGAGGTGTGCGGTCTTGCATTGTCATGGTGAAGAAGGACTCCTCTAAGTTGAACTCTTGTACGTCTTCTTTCTCGACAGTAACGTAAAACAACCTGGCTTCACACAATAGAAACAAAGGTTGGTTATCAACCGTTCGCCATTGGCCAGATGTTCTGGAGGCATATTGAGTGTAGTCATCTTCTCGTCGAAATCTTGGCACAAACGTTCTCTTCTTTGAGATTGAATATTTCGCCTTGTAATTGGGACGAGTACTTGTTGCACCTCCTCTTTAACCATGGCTTTCAATGAATTCACGTCACTTGTCCTAAAGGGTTCCACCTCGGTCATTTTAAGCATAATCTTTTGCAACCTTTCTTGGACAATCCGTCGAATCTTTAGGGCCAAATCTTCTTCAAAGTCCGACGAGATCGGAGTCGCGTTTGGTAATCTTTCATAACGTATTCTTTTAATGCGGCGTTGCTTCATAATATCCAGCTGTCGACAAAATTTCACCAGCTCGTCAACAGCTGTGGGATCTTTGACAATTAGAGCTTGGTAGAAATATTTGACAATCCCCTTCATTAAATGTCAAACTTTTTCTTCCTCCTTCATTTAACTCGTGAAGACAGTGATAAAATTTCTTAAATTTAAAATTTGGTTGTTTCTCCTAGCTTTTGAGATTAAAATGGTGAAACTTCTAGGAGGGTTCACCACTGATGAACTATGCCCTCCCTCTCTCAATTTTTAAATATTTTCAGTATAAGGGTTGTAGATATAGTTTTTAATTATAAAATAGAAACATTAAGATGAAAAATTATTTCTAAAATACAATGTTTCAATGAATTTTTATGAAGGGTAGAGAGGCGCGCGCTTTGACTGAGTATTCGAGTTTCAAACCCTCTTATTCATCCACTAGACTTATCTTGTTAGTTTCTGTGACTTCTAAGAAGTCTGTACATTTATACTTATCCATTGCCACGTCGCTTTCAATTTGACTTGTATATAAATCTTATTGTTCTTTGGCTTTAGCTCAAATATTTATTTTCTCTTTTTTTAATGAATTCCTAATCTATACCATATTTAAAATATATACAGTTAAATAGCGCCCCTACTTGGGACTCACCAAAATATGGTACTATAGAGAGGGGGTGCTATAGACAGGTCACTTTTAATGTAAATCGCATCATACTACGTATTTAAAATCGGGCGCTATTTAGAGGGCGCGCTATAGACAGGTTTAACTGTATTTTCAATTATATATTATAATAAAAAAAAAACATGTTTTTTTCATAATTTCAATGGTCCTATAATGGTAACACTTAGTTGAATAATCTGGAATGCCCAAATCAGATTTGGCAGGCTGTCATGTTTTAAATGGATATATTGATGAATTACTATATCTTTATATTTTGAAATTCGATGTTAAAATATTTTTTACTCATTCAAATTAATATAATATCGTTAATTTTAAAATATTTCATTATTTTGAATCTGTTAAAAATTGAATAAAAGTTGATTTGGTGCTTTATCTTTCAGTTTCAATATATTAACAATTCAATTACAATTTTAAATCTCAAATAAATAATTAACTAAAGATAGAAAATGAACAGCAATCAGGAAAACTCTCAGAAAAAGAAAGAGAACAAGAGAAAAATGCAAAGACGCCAACATCAAAGGGACATAACTTCACAGATGAACATCACTTTCAATGATGGAAGAACCAGACGTGGGCTAAGACAGCGGCAATAGATAAAATATAACAATAGAAGTAAAGTGCAACGCCAGAATAACAATGGCGGACACAGTCAAAATGGTACTACATCACAGATAAACGCGACACACAACGAAATTAGAACTGGAGGGACAAAACAGCAGAATCGAGAAGAGAGCAATAAACCTGAGGTACAGATACCAACAGACCAAAATGACAATACTCCTAGTGACAATAATGACCAAGCCGAAGAGAACAATGTGTCACCCATCAATATGCCAGGTCAAGAAAAGACCCCAGCTACAGAGACATCTAAGCCATGTGTAGTAGATAACTGTAGTATCTACGTTGGGAATATTCCCTACATAGCCCAATCAGGGATTCTCATCAGACTTTTTAAACTCTGTCGATGGATTACCAAAGTCAAGATAGTCACGGCTCCCAGTGGAAGGTCCAAAGGTTATGGCTTCATAGAATTTAAGGAACCCAGTGCCGCCACTATGGCCATCAACACCATGAACGGGGTAGAGCTGGAAGGGCGAAATTTGGTAGTTCGACCCAAGACTGACAACTCACGTCACTGGAGCCTGCGTCTGAATTTAGTTGGTGTGGGATCTGTTTTGAGAATTCATTTGAAGAAAATAATTTTTAAAATGAAAAACTTGAAAGCCTATTTTTTATATTTAGCCATATATTTCTTTACTCTATTTATTCAGTATTGAATTTGTTTTGAAATTTTTTAAGAAAATAATTTTAGAAAAATGAAAAACTTATAAGCCTATTTAATTTGATATTTAACAATTATGCTCATTCCATTATTATATTTACTCTCTTAATATTTTCATTAGTATATAGTTCTTGTTTATTTATATTTTGTATTTATTTTCTATTTAGGACTCAATAAACTTGTTTAACATTATAAAAATACCCTGAGTGTTTTTATTACATCTAATAATATATGTTTCAAAAAAATTTAGATTATATGTAAACAGAAAACCTCTAATTAAAAAAATATTTTATAAAATTCTACCTAAAGAACTGTGTCCATTCAAATCAATATAAAAGGTGATAAAAGTTGTTTTTTGTGATAATTTTGCACATTCAATGTTTGTGAGCATATTCATTGCTCATTTAGCAACAAATTATGCATTTATCTAGGATTATTCAAATATTCCATCGTGTTGGAAAAATTGTAGAAAAATATTTTAAATATTTATTCAACTACTATGGAAAACCTTTTACCGAGTATTCTGTTGAATATCTTCAAATATTTGTGTGTGATGCAATGATATTATTTGAAAATGGTCATTCCTACATACATTCAGAATATGAAGATTCTGTTACTTTCTTTCCAATTTAATAATAACTTTTAGGAGAATTATTGTTCATACAGTTTCATGAACATTTATAAAGTATATATATTTGTTTTAAAATATATTGTACTTTTTAAATATTTCTTCAAGTTTATATGTATCTTGGGATTTTAATAAAACAATTTTGGTGTACTATTTTAAGGATATTTTATTTATCTTTATATATGTTATAAAAGTATGATTTTCTGTTGACTTTGATTATCTTGAGGATTATGCTATGGTAATGCAGTCATGGTTAAATTATTGAAACTATAATAATATAAAATAGTTTTGATCAGTAATTGATTTTATTGAGCTAAAGGAATATACAAAAAAACATTTTTTGTTAAAAGTACTGCCTGGCCTAAGGCGTAAGAATAAAAAAAAATAAAAATTTATTTACATAATGTATAAAAGGTTTGAGCCGGCCATCGGGAAGCAACAACAATCAGTTTTTATAGGGGAATCGTGACCTCTGGCGGTCGATTTATCAGAGTATTTGAATATTTAAAATTTAATTTTAAATAATATTATAATATAACATATACATGTCTCTAATCTTATATTTTTCAAAATACTTTATGGAAATACTAATTAATTCAAGTATTAAACTAGTTATATAACACAATATTTGCACAAGAAACATTGATAGTGTTTGTAATGTAACTTTTCACAAGCTGAATTCAAAAATGAAAACAGCATTTTCCTATTACCCATGGTTTTTTTCCCTGACAACATTGGCGAAAAGTTTCTGAAAATACAATAGTGTCAAAGACATGATATTTATTTGGCACTGACTTTTTAAATAAAATTTATAATCTTTTTTACATATTTTATTTAGGGTAAAGTCCTCAAAATGTATTAATAAAATCTATAATCTCTCTTGGATATACCTATTCTTTATTTTCATTAAGGCAAAACTTGCTGAACTGGCTGTGATTGTAGACCCATTCGTTGAAATGGCCATTCTTCAATATTTAGAAATTTCTAAATAAAATTAATTGCTGTGTCATTCTGAGATTTTTATGTTCTGATTCTCTCGCATCGTAACAACTACAGTTAAACCTGTTTATAGCGCCTCCTCTAAATAGCGCCTCCCTTTCTATAGCGCCCGATTTTAAATACGTAGTATGATGCGATTTACATTAAAAGTGACTTGTCTATAGCATCCCCTCTCTATAGCACCCTATTTTAGTGAATCCCAAGAGGGGACTCTATAGACAGGTTTAACTGTATTATTTAAAATAAAGTAAGTCGAAAAGAGATAAAATGGCAAAAATATAATATTGTCGAGACTTCAAACACTACTTTTATTGTCATTTACAACTAAACATTACACATAACTTGAATAATGAACAACGGATATTTACATTACGCCACCTCCTGGGGCCAATATGAACATCTATTTACAAACATTTTCCCCAGAAAACGGGATCACAGCAGTCGGCTATTCCCACACCAGTTTCAGATGGAAACAGGCGAAAGCGCCATCTATTGGCGGAGGTTTTAGTCATTTTGAGGCCTTATACGCGACAATATTGAAGAAGTACGTGAAGATGTTAATGTAGGAATATGAAGAGAAAAGCGAAGAGAGATCAAAGACAAATGTGGAAAAGAAACAGTTTCAAGATTCAGAGAAAAACACATCAACCTATAGTTTAACTCCCTATGTTTCAATGACTTCCTGTCTTCAGTAGAATGTAACTATGTTTTTCTCTGAATCAACTTCTAACTAATAGATGATTATCAGAGTTTCAAGATTGTCCAATAAAAGATTATGTCGAGAAAATGAAAGTTGAAAAACAAATATCAAAGGCACAAAGATTGCGGTAAAATTTGATACAGCAGACCAAGCAGAGCTTCAAAGAAAGACAATTTCAGTATAATTTATTTTGAAAATAGAGCAATCCCTAAATAAATATTTAATTTAAAAGGCATAAATTGAATAAAAATATCATATATATTACCAATATTTCAGTTGGCAGAACGCCAACCTTTATTAAGGTATTAAAATATATTAATGTATTAAAAATAAATTAATTATAAAAACACTTTTTAAAAAAAGCTTCATTTAAAATGCACTAAAAATAACAAAAAATATATTTTTGAAGTATTGCCTTTTTTTCTGAAGGTAGCATTTAACAAATAAAATAATAGACTTAGAAATAAAAAGCGGTGAGGGATAATAGCCATGGATTTGAGATTTTTGTGATTTTATATGAAGCAAATGATTAGCAAGATTACGCCTTTCATTAAATTTTTTCTATTTAACGCATAAACGATGATCATCCCCCAAGAATAAAATAAATATTTCTGAATGTGCCATTTAACAAATAGATTCATAGAATTAGAAATAAAAGCGGTGGGGTACAATAATAATAAATTTGAGATCAATGTGATTTTATATGAAGCAAATGATTAGCAAGATTATACCTTTCATTAAATTTATACCTATTTTCTGCATAAATGATTATCACCCTTCACCGCTTTTATTTCTAATTCTATTTATCTATTTGTTAAATGGCACATTCAGAAATATTTATTTTATTATTCACTCTCCTCTGAGAATATTCTCGCCAAGTTCCTCAAACCTATCATCGAGCATGTTGAGCATGCAGGCAACATGCCTGGGACTGTCTAAACTTATGGAGGATTTGGGCTCCTTGGATGTCCCTTCAGTAAAGGCCTCGTCTGGTATACATATTTCCTACACTGTTTTAAACTTTGTAAACTCTCTTTTGACCGTTGACTAGATATCAATAAACCTTTTTTAATTGTCAAGTGTGATGTGTTGTTCTATATTCCAATTATTGAGATAAAACATGGCTTAGAACAGGCTGTCGTTCCCTTCCTAGAATATTGTATTTTATATAAAAGGTGAAGAGTTAGAAAAGTCAAGTGAATCTTCTGGCTAAGAAACATGTGTCTTCCTATTATTTAGAACCTAAATACATCTTGTTTTATAACCTAATACATACATTAGAACCTCCAATGAGATATTACCCAGAAATTTAGATACTTTTTGTCTCTCCAAGAGGCGGTCTCTTATTGTAGGTTGTTATATTATATCCCATGTCATTTTTGGGTCATGGCATGACTAAACCCGGTGACTCTTGGATGTCAAATATAATATCAAAATAAATTTGCCATCTATTGTTTATTTGTATTTTGAAATAAATTTTAGATTATTAGAAGTGTGGACAAATTTTAATACTTGGTTTAGTCCATGTAGTAGATGGTCAAATTTTGGATTTCCTATTGGAAGACGAGGCTACTCCATAAAGGGATATGGTGGACGAATTCGAAACTGTAAAGAAATATGAGGAAAGGTGGATTAGAATTGAATTAAAGGTAAGAAAAGTTCATTTATCTCTCCTTCTATAAGTGGATCCGATGTGGCTCGGAGTATTTGTAACACCAACGATAATGAGACAGCTAGAGCCTATAAATTACCAAAATTGGAACTCACAAAGTACGTTGGTTCGTACATTCAATGGTTGAGCTGGTGGTCTAATTTTGAGAAGATTCATAATGATTTAGATTATTAGAAGTGGACAAATTTCAATACTTGGTTTAGTCCATGAAACCGAAAACTAGTGCAGGCATCTTATTTTGGGTCTAGTTATTGACAAAGCCCGAAAAAGAGCAATGTTTATAATCCGCCTTTATGATCAGTTGGAGTTTCACCTCCGATCTTTGGAATCATTAAGCTTATAAATCCAGAGAGAAATGGGGCCTTTCTTTACCCATTGATAGAGTCCAGTCTACCTGAAGAGCTCAAGATATGGCAGAGGAGCTCTATGTCCTGGTATAATGAGGATGACCTGGATATACCTCAATCTGTTGACAATAAATTAGAATTGTTTTAAATTTGCTAAGGATGGAAGTGAAGACTGAAGAACGTCTTGTCAATTTAAAGGAAGGTTTAAACTAACCATCTCGATCTAATGACGGGAAGTCTTCAGTGAGAAAATTGCATGCAGCCGAGGTAAAAGAATGGAATAAGATGGACAATGAAAAATGAATCTTGTGCAAAGAATCCCATTGGATACAAAATTGCCCCAAACAGATATTACTGTTATCCCTTCATCTTAAATGTTGGAATAACAGATCTTGCCAAACCTACTTCAGTTTCTATGCTATGGTCCAGGTCTCCAGTGGTGCCATGCATGGTACCTACAGTTCTTCTATTTATATCTTCATAGCTATCCATCCAGCCCAATGCTTCTCTTATTGCCTTTCTTTTATTTCCATAAATTTCTTAATCGATTCATTTCCTCTTATATATCTTTCTAGAGGATACTTTCACGGATACTGTAGATTCTCACATGGGAGACCATTAGCCTGGTAAAGCCTGGTTACTCCCGGAGGTGGTCCCGGGTTAAGTCCTGTTTGTAGGCTATGGGGTCTCAGGATTTCTGTACAAAGTAACCTGCAATGAATAATCATCTTTATAAAAGCCAAAAATGACTTGTGATGTAAAATAACAACCTACAATAAGAGACCGTCTCTTGGAGAGACAAAAAGTATCTAAATTTCTGGGTAATATCCCATTGGAGATTCTAATGTATGTATAAGGTTATAAAACAATATGTATTTAGGTTCTAAATAATGGGAAGACACATGTTTCTTAGGCTGAAGATTTCCTTGACTTTTCTAACTCTTCACCTTTTTATATAAAAGACCACATTCTAGGAATGGAACGACAGCCTGTTCTATAAGCCATGTTTTATCTCAATAATTGGAATATAGAACACATCACACTTGACAATTAAAAAAACAGTTTAGTGATATCTAGTCAACGGTCAAAAGAGAGTTTACAAAGTTTAAAACAGTGTAGGAAATATGTACACCAGACGAGGCCTTTACTGAAGGGACATCCAAGGAGCCCAAATCCTCCATAAGTTTAGACAGTCCCAGGCATGTTGCCTGCATGCTCAACATGCTCGATGATAGGTTTGAGGCAACTTGGCGAGAATAATTCTCAGAGGAGAGTGAACAGAGGAGATACATCCTATCAAGGTCGGATTGGATCGCGAGAACATATCACACTTGACAATTATAAGAATATATTAAATCTAGAGGATTGTCAATCTAACTTCTCTCACTCTGCTAAAATTTTCAATTAACTAATTAAAGATCAATCGCCATATATTTCTATAATGCAACTAAAATTGATAAATTATAAATTCTACTTTAATTATAATAAAAAGGCACATATTGGATCAAAATATCATTTATTTTACCAATATTTCAATTGGCTGAACGCCAACCTTTATCAAGGAATTAAAACATATTAATATGTTTTAATAGATTACATACATTAATGTTTTAATACCTTGATAAAGGAGAGCGTTCAGCCAACTGAAATATTGGTAAAATAAATTATATTTTGATCCAATATATGTCTTTTTAATTAAATATTTATTTAGGGATTGCTCTATTTTCAAAATAAATTATACTGAAATTGTCTTTCTTTGAAGCTCTGCTTGGTCTGCTGTATCAAATTTTACCGCAATCTTTGTGCCTCTGATATTTGTTTTTCAACTTTCATTTTCTCGACATAATCTTTTATTGGACAATCTTGAAACTCTGATAATCATCTATTAGTTAGAAGTTGATTCAGAGAAAAAACATAGTTACATTCTACTGAAGACAGGAAGTCATTGAAACATAGGGAGTTAAACTATAGGTTGATGTGTTTTTCTCTGAATCTTGAAACTGTTTCTTTTCCACATTTGTCTTTGATCTCTCTTCGCTTTTCTCTTCATATTCCTACATTAACATCTTCACGTACTTCTTCAATATTGTCGCGTATAAGGCCTCAAAATGACTAAAACCTCCGCCAATAGATGGCGCTTTCGCCTGTTTCCATCTGAAACTGGTGTGGGAATAGCCGACTGCTGTGATCCCGTTTTCTGGGGAAAATGTTTGTAAATAGATGTTCATATTGGCCCCAGGAGGTGGCGTAATGTAAATATCCGTTGTTTATTATTCAAGTTATGTGTAATGTTTAGTTGTAAATGACAATAAAAGTAGTGTTTGAAGTCTCGACAATATTATATTTTTGCCATTTTATCTCTTTTCGACTTACTTTATTTTAAATAATACAGTTAAACCTGTCTATAGAGTCCCCTCTTGGGATTCACTAAAATAGGGTGCTATAGAGAGGGGATGCTATAGACAAGTCACTTTTAATGTAAATCGCATCATACTACGTATTTAAAATCGGGCGCTATAGAAAGGGAGGCGCTAACAACAGGTTTAACTGTAGTTGTTACGATGCGAGAGAATCAGAACATAAAAATCTCAGAATGACACAGCAATTAATTTTATTTAGAAATTTCTAAATATTGAAGAATGGCCATTTCAACGAATGGGTCTACAATCACAGCCAGTTCAGCAAGTTTTGCCTTAATGAAAATAAAGAATAGGTATATCCAAGAGAGATTATAGGTTTAATTAATAAATTTTGAGGACTTTACCCTAAATAAAATATGTAAAAAAAAAGATTATAAATTTTATTTAAAAAGTCAGTGCCAAATAAATATCATGTCTTTGACACTATTGTATTTTCAGAAACTTTTCGTCAATGTTGTCAGGGAAAAAACCATGGGTGATAGGAAAATGCTGTTTTCATTTTTGAATTCAGCTTGTGTGAAAAGTTACATTAGAAACACTATCAATGTTTCTTGTGCAAATATTGTGTTATATAACCAGTTTAATACTTGAATTAATTAATATTTCCATAAAGTATTTTGAAAAATATAAGATTAGAGACATGTATATGTTATATTAAAATATTATTTAAAATTAAATCTACTTATATATTTGCCTTATTCTGTCTGTTTGTCTGTTTGAAGCTCACGGATGGGATTTTTCATAACCATCGGTGGTTCAGTGGTAGAATGCTCGCCTGCCACGCGGGCGGCCCGGGTTCGATTCCCGGCCGATGCATTTTTTTTTTTTTACAATTTTTAAAACTCATTTATATATTATACAAGAATGACATCCACGGCGCCAATTTATAATTGTAACGAATAGTATTTGAATAAAAGCATTTAATCGGGTAAAACCCGGGTGTTGCGCCCGGGTCATTCGTATATAATAATTGTATAAACGAATGCAAGACAAAATCACCGCGAATGTTTCTTTTTTTAAAGCAATTTCTTTTAAGAAATATTGGTAAAATAAATTATATTTTGATCCAATATATGTCTTTTTAATTAAATATTTATTTAGGGATTGCTCTATTTTCAAAATAAATTATACTGAAATTGTCTTTCTTTGAAGCTCAGCTTGGTCTGCTGTATCAAAATTAATTCGCAATCTTTATGCCTCGATATTTTCTTGTTATTTATTTCAACTTTCATTTTCTCGACTTAATATTTTACTGGACAATCTTGAAACTCTGATAATCATCTGTTGGATGGAAGTTGATTCAGAGAAAAACAGCCACATTCCTCTGAAGAAAGTGACAGAAGTCACTGAAACATCGTCGGGAGTTAAACTATTGGTTGCTGTGTTTTTCTCTGAATCTTGAAACTGTTTCTTTTCCACATTTGTCTTTGATCTCTCTTCGCATTCCTACATTAACATCTTCACGTACTTCTTCAATATTGTCGCGTATAAGGCCTCAAAATGACTACAACCTCCGCCAATAGATGGCGCTTTCGCCTGTTTCCATCTGAAACTGGTGTGGGAATAGCCGACTGCTGTGATCCTGTTTTCTGGGGAAAATGTTTGTAAATAGATGTTCATATTGGCCCCAGGAGGTAGCGTAATGTAAATATTCGTTGTTTATTATTCAAGTTATGTGTAATGTTTAGTTGTAAATGACAATAAAAGTAGTGTTTGAAGTCTCGACAATATTATATTTTTGCCATTTTATCTCTTTTCGACTTACTTTAATAATACAGTTAAACCTGTCTATAGCGCCCCCTCTTGGGACTCACCAAAATAGGGTGCTATAGAGAGAGGAGGTGCTATAGACAGGTCACTTTTAATGTAAATCGTATCGAACTACGTATTTAAAATCGGGCGCTATAGAGAGGACGGCGCTATTTAGAGGGGGCGCTATAAACAGGTTTAACTGTATTTGTTACGATGCGAGTGAATGAGAAAATAAAAATCTCATAATGATACAGCAATTATTTTAATTTAGAAATTTCTAAATATGGAAGAATGGCCATTTCAACGAATGGGTCTACAATCACAGCCAGTTCAGCAAGTTTTGCCTTAATGAAAATAAAGAATAGGTATATCCAAGAGAGATTATAGGTTTTATTAATAAATTTTGAGGACTTTACCCTAAATAAAATATGTGAAAAAATATTATAAATTATATTAAAAAAGGCTGTGCCAAATAAATATCATGTCTTTGACACTATTATATTTTCAGAAACTTTTCGTCAATGTTGTCAAGAAAAAACCATGGTGATAGGAAAATGCTGTTTTCATTTTTGTATTCAGCTTGTGAAAAGTTACATTAGAAACACTCTCTATCAATGTTTATTGTGCAAATATTGTGTTATATAACTAGTTTAATACTTGAATTAATGAAGATTTCCATAAAGTATTTTGAAATATATAAGATTAGGGACATGTATATAAAGATATATAAAATATCTTTAAAATAGTACATCAAAATTGTTTTATTAAAACCCCCAAGAAGCCACTTAAAGAAATATTTAAGAAGTACAATATATTTTAAAACAAATATATACTTTATAAATGTTCATGAAACTGTATGAACAATAATTCCTCTATATAAAAGTTATTATTAAATTGGAAAGAAAGTAAAAGAGTCTTCCTATTCTGAATGTATGTAGGAATGACCAAACTACTTCAAATAATATCATTACATCACAAACAAATATTTGAAGATATTCAATAGAATACTCGGCAAAAGGTTTCCAAATTTATTATATTTTAGAAAGAATTCGAGTTTAAGAACTCTTCAATGGGTATTTCATCCAAAAATATAAATTTAAAATAAATATTTGTACACAGCTGGAATTGAGCCCATCAGACCCGCTTTGAATATTTCCTTTACAAAATTTTATACTTCAATTGTTCAGACTGTCGATCATCTTCTCTTCAGCTGTCCAGAATTCCTAAGACATAGGATATAAACAGCTGCTTGGACTGACCCACCTCAATCCTAGATCTATGGCCAGCCTCAGCATGGAACTTCAACTGGTTCAACTCAGCAATCAAAACATGACGCGATTAAAAGCACTCAACACTAGTCCATACTGCTGACTTCCCGGGTAGTTGGCGCTCCAGGAACCTCTGTTATAAATATCTCTCTCTTTCATTATATAATCATATTTATTCTGTATTTAACCTTATATAATTTTATATGGACGTTGTAATAAATCAGTTTCAATCTTTCTCTCAAAATTATCGCTGATACTTTGATAGTAAACATCTTGTCTTTAACATTTCTATTGTGTCAATCGATCATAACTTAGACTATGTACAAATATTTATTTATATCAAATGTATTTATTTGGAAGAATTGCCCATAGGAGTTTTTAAACTCGAAAGTTTACTAATTATAATAAATTAGAAAAGAAAACATTTTCAGAATAAATATGTTTCTATATGTTTTCCAACACGATAGAAT
Source organism: Cordylochernes scorpioides (assembly GCA_030710605.1). Classification (NCBI taxonomy): domain Eukaryota; kingdom Metazoa; phylum Arthropoda; class Arachnida; order Pseudoscorpiones; family Chernetidae; genus Cordylochernes; species Cordylochernes scorpioides. The sequence continues at coordinate 73,357,162 of CP092869.1, forward strand.
ATTTGAAGAAATCCTTGATAAATGCATAATTTGTTGCTAAATGAACAATGAATATGAGCACAAACATTGTATGTGGAAAATTATGACAAAGGCAACTTTTATATTGATTTGAATGGACATAGTACTTTAGGTAGAATTTTATAAAAGATTCATTTTTAATTAGAGGTTTTCTTCTTACAAATAATCTAAAATATTTTTAAACATATATTATTAGAAGTAATAAAAATAAATCAAAGAATTTTTATAATGTTAAACAAGTTTATTAAGTCTTAAATAGAAAATAAATACAAAATATAAAAAAAATAAAAACTATATACTAATGAAAATATTAAGAGAGTAAATATACTAAAGAAATAAGTAATATTGCTAAATATCAAATTGAATAGGCTTGTAAGTTTTCCAAAACTTATTTTCTTCAAAATAAATTCAATTCTGAATAAATATAATAAAGGGAAGAGAAATATGGCTAAATATCAAATAAAATAGGCTTATAATTTTTGTCATTTAAAATTTTTTCTTCAAAGGTTTTCTCAAAACAGATCCCACACCAACTAAATTCAGACGCAGTCTCCAGTGACGTGAGTTGTCACAGTCTTGGGTCGAACTACCAAATTCCGCCCTTCCAGCTTTACCCCGTTCATGGTGTTGATGGCCATAGTGGCAGCACTGGGTTCCTTAAATTCTATGAAGCCATAACCTTTGGACCTTCCACTGGGAGCCGTGACTATCTTGACTTTGGTAATCCATCCACAGTGTTTAAAAAGCTTGATGAGAATCCCTGATTGGACTATGTAGGGAATATTCCCAACGTAGATACTGCAGTTATCTACTACACATGGCTTAGATGTCTCTGTAGCTGGGGTCTTTTCTTGACCTGGCATATTGATGGTTGCCACATTGTTCTCTCTGGCTTGGTCATTATTGTCACTAGGAGTATTGTCATTTTGGTTTTTTGGTATCTGTACCTCAGGTTTATTGCTCTCTTCTCGATTCTGCTGTTTTGTCCCTCCAGTTCTAATTTCGTTGGATGTCGTGTTTATCTGTGATGTAGCACCATTTTGACTGTTTCCACCATTGCTATTCTGGCGTTGCACATTACTTCTATTGTTATATTTTATCTCTTGCCGCTGTCTTGGCCCACGTCTGGTTCTTCCATCATTGAAAGTGATGTCCATCTGTGAAGTTATGTCCATTTGATGTTGGCGTCTTTGCATTTTTCTCTTGTTCTCTGTCTTTTTCTGAGAGTTCTCCTGATTGCTGTCCATTGTCTATCTTTAGTTAATTATTTATTTGAGATTTAAAATTGTAATTAAATTAGTTAATATATTGAAACTGGAAGGTAAAGCACTAAATGAACTTTTATTCATTTTTTTAACAGATTCAAAATAATGAAATATTTTAAAATTCACAATAATATATTAATTTAAATGAGTAAAAAATATTTTAACATCGAATTTCAAAATATAAATATATAGAAATTCATCAATATATCCATTTAAAACATGACAGCCTGCTAAATCTGATCTGGGCATTCCAGATTGTTCAACTAAGTGTTACCATTACAGGACCATTGAAATTATAAAAAACATGTTTTTTTTTATAATATATAATTGAAAATACAGTTAAAAAAACCTGTCTATAGCGCGCCCTCTAAATAGCGCCTCCTCTCTATAGCGCCCGATTTTAAATACATAGTACGATGCGATTTACATTAAAAGTGACCTGTCTATAGCACACCCTCTCTATAGCACCCTATTTCGGTGAGTCCTAAGAGGGGGCGCTATAGACAGGTTTAACTGTATATATTTTAAATATGGTATAGATTAAGAATTCACTAAAATTGAGCTAAAGCCAATAAACAATAAGATTTATACAAGTCAAATTGAAAGCGCCGTGGCAATATATATATATTCTTCATTATTTTGATTATTTAAATTCAAATTATAAAATTTGTAAATTGTTATTATTTAGTATAGATAGAGAGAAAAAAAGTCCATAATAGTCCAGATATAAAACAATTAAATTAGATCTTAAAACAGCAAAAACTCTACTGGAAACATTTTTAAATTTTAACTATATAGAATTTAAAAATAAAATATATATTTTCAATCAGAAGGCGTTCCCATGGGAACTTCTTCAAGTCCTTTATTAGCAAACCTAATATTATTCTGGTACGAAAGAGAATACTTTCTACAAAATAATGTTAATTGGCAAATGTTCCGTTATGTAGATGACATCATAATATTTAATAATCCACAGTTCAAAAACTTAATACCTAAAATATATCCTAAATACTTGAAACTTAAGAACAATGAAAAAATTTATAGAAACAAAAAAGTTAACTTTTTAGACCTAAATATAGACCTTACAAATAATGCTATTAAAATTTATAATAAAAAAAGTAATTATAATTTCAATATTATAAAATACTGTAATATGAATTCTAATATATCATTAAATTGCTGTAAAGGTATATATTTTGGTCAGTTTCTAAGATTTTATAGAATAAATAATATATTAGAAAATTTCATAGAAGATGTTAAAAATTTAAACATGGAATTTATTAAAAACAAATTTAGTATCAGACAAGTAAAATATTTCAACAGTATATCAATTATAAAATACTTTTAAAAAAATAAATGGAAGTATCCATTTATTAAATCAACTTTCTATAATTTCTCTCAATAATAACTAATACAAATTTATAATCTTTAACAATTAGTTAAACTTAAATTAAATAGCTGATTTGAAGATTTTTTCACAAGATTTTTAAAGTAATATTGTATAGAGTTCATTTTGTTTAATCTCCAATTTCTGGGGAGGAAAATGGAAATTAAATAAAAGTGAATTTTCACAATTAATAGCTTTATTAAACTCTAATAATTTGCCTTTTTAAAGGAATATTGAAAGATGAATAAGTGTTGAATCAGTTATATTAATATAACTGGCTGTAAAGATTATAAAGTTTGGATTTCTTCCCTTAACTATCTTTTCTTTCTTCTTTGGATGTCTTGTTGTTCTAAAACTTCAGAATAAGCGGTCTAATTTTGTCCCCCCCCCCCCCCCCCCCCCACAACATGTGTCATCCAGAAATAGATGTTTACAGTTGAAGGCTTCGCGGACGAGGTAGGTTCACAGTTGGAATTTGTTAACACTTATATTTGTTATATCTGTTCATATAAATGTTTCACCGATGTAACTTTATATTAACACATAAAATCCGGTTGAAAAGAGATCTATGACATAATAGAGAAGGGATGAAATGTCGCTGGTCTTCTATTTGAGAATTCCCAGTCCAGCAGATCTCTTTTTCCAATAATTATTCCAATTAAAATTTTTTGTATATGTCTGGTCTACCATTAGGGTTTCAAAACATAATAACCAAACTTATAACAAAAGTTAATTCATAGTATAGATATATTACTAAATACAACTATTTATATTCATATTTTAAAATAAAAAAAAATTAAAAAATCATTTTAAAAAAAAAAAGGATAAAATATAAAATTATAAAAATATATATATATATATACTAACAATCTTATCTACCTTCTTTACAAAACTTTTTGTTTTCTCTTTATTAGTTTGATTAAAAGTGCATGGTTCTGTCTTTCTCTCTTTTCTCTAACTACTAAAATTTATAATATTATATATATTCTCACTTCTATTATTCTATATATAGGTTAGAGTATGTCTAAATGACGTGTAAAAGCCGATGCAAAAGACATTACGTTGTTAAATTTTATTGTTATTAATTATAAATATATAATTAACTAGATGATGTTTTAGAAGTAAAGGACTTTTTTTCTCTCTATCTATACTAAATAATAACAATTTACAAATTTTATAATTTGAATTTAAATAATCAAAATAATGAAGATAATTTTAATACAAAACTTAAATATAAAACTATACAACTATTTATTGTTATAATTAATTTAGATTTAGCTTGCTAATCTAACCAAATCTACTTGATATGATTTATCATTCTTATCAGTTTGCTTCTTGAGTTTTAAATGTGGAATCACTGTTATATTTTTGTTATATAGTTTTTACACTATATATATATATATATATATAAATGTACAGACTTCCTAGAAGTCACAGAAACTAACAAGATAAGTCTAGAGAATGGATAAGAGTGTTTGAAACTCGGATACTTAGTCAAAGCGCGCGCCTCTACCCTTCATAAAAATTCATTGAGACATTGTATTTTAGATATAATTTTTCATATCTCTACTTTTCTATTATATAATTAAAAACTATTATTACAGCCCTTTTACTGTAAAGATTAAAAATTGAGAGAGAGAGAGAGAGAGAGGGCATAGCTTATCAGTGGTAAACCCTCCTAGCAGTTTCGCCATTTTAATCTCCAGACACCACTTCACTATTCTATTAGACTGAATTTATCATATTTCCTTTACATTTGGAATTAATATACAGTAAATTGATGTTTCAGAGGAAGTATATGGACATTTGCTTCTAGGACTGTAGAAATGTACATATTAAATCTGGTTCAAAATCACATTGATAGGTACCGCTCAGCAAGAGCAACCTAGTTCATGATAATTGAAACAGGGAATAATATGTGAAGGTTATTCACATATTAAACAAATTTTAACGCGGGATTCAATCCCGGTTCATGACTGTCGGTAATCAAGGGTGTTACCCTCTCATCCACCGACTTTTGTTGTACATATTAAAGATATAAAAATCATAAAATTTCTCAATTTCAGCGATAAAGAGCGCTGATCATGTTATTTACTGTGTATTTTATTGACTAGACCTTTCTCATAGTGCTTTTTCTTCAAATAAAAGATACTTCGGCCAGTAAATCTTTTTATTGTCTCGAAGTTTCGACAAAAATATTTTGTCCTCGTTAGGAGCTCCTTTTTTGTCAAAACGTCGATTTATAAATGTGATAAACCTGAGGTACAGATACCAAAAGACAAAAATTACTGGCCGAAGTGTCTTTTATTTGAAGAAATATGGATGCCGGCCAGGCAGCCTCTATCTTTACGATTTCTCATAGTGATCATTTGAATACACAAAATGTTCTTAGAGATTAGTGATAGAACAAACTACCTGGATAAAATGTGTCTACAGTTAGACTGCGAGGAAATTTACATATATCTATAAAGTCAATATTAAATGAAGATAGGGTACATATACTGGAGTGTATGAGGTATGTTCATAGCAGAAGATACCATATCATAGGAACAGGCTAAATCAATATTTAATTGATTTCTGTTCCACCAGATGGCGCTCTGCCTTCTGTAAAGCACATGTGCTCCTGGTCAGGATATGCTTTCTTTATTTTTAATATCAAAACCTGAACCACTTATTTTTTTCTATTGTTTTTTCATAGCAGAAGATGTAAATTTTCTATTACATTTGAAGATAGCAAGTATGTTAATCTACAATTGCCCAACATTCCAACTACAGCTATTCCAGACTTCCATACTCCTTGTTGGACTGTTATCTTTCAACAGCACTACTGCCCTTTTGTACCTACCAAGACATAAACCTTCCTCGAAACCATTGGTAAACTGGCTCCCTATGGCTACAAAGACAGATCCCTAAGCCACAGTCACGGCCCGGGTAGTTGGCAAAACATAGATACTCATCAAGTGGAGCCTGGGTTACCTAAATGTTAATACGTATTTATTACTTAATAGAAAAATAAAACAGAAATTCGCACAATAAACTCCTCTTCAATTTCCGTTTTATTTTAGTCGATTTTTAACTTAATATATTTATCAAATTATATATCACTATTATTTTAAAAATTAAGATAATATTAAAAAATATTAATTGTAAACACACACAAACATTGTTTTAAACCTTTAAAATTTTAAAAATTTAATTAATTAGTCCATTACAAAACACTAAAATTTATCTATATAAAAATTATTAATACATTTTCATCCAAAATATTTTCATCTTTTTTTTAACAAATAATAAGTAAAATGCTATCAGATAGAACACGAGACGTAAATATCCAAAATAATTCAAATTTTAATTCACAGATGGCGCTAGAAGTAACACGTTGGCGCTGTATAATTATTACCAAAAGTTTACTTATATTTGCATATTTTGCTCGCCTATGAAAGTTTTCTATAAGATATATTTCAATCAAATTTCTACCTAATTACATATTGCTCTTAAGTTCTCATGCTGAAGACATTAGCTAAGGTTTGACCTACTGAGATATCGAGATGTATAAAGGCTTCTATAAGATCTTTACATTAATTTATCAGGACATCTAACCTATAGAAACAGTATGTAACCAACCTACAGTTCTATATACGTATTTTGTTTCTTATCCAATAAAATCATCACCCTCCTGTTCTATAAACTATTTATTTATTTATTTCAACACACAAAACGCGATATCCCGACTACGGATAATTGCGTCGATTTACATTTTTTAAACAGAGACAGTTATAGACATATTATAAAAATAGAATTAAAAAAAAAAAACAATAAGATATATTTGGAACCTCTGATCCTTCCAGGTTAGAAAGATAATCATAAATATATTTACAAAAATAGTTAAATCCGTGACAATTATCTCTGGTATTTACAAATTGATATAGATCTACAAAATTGTTTACTGTCTGTTGTCTAGCGGTGAAGAAGAATGGACATTTCAGCAGTAGGTGTCTAGAGTCCTGGATTTCCTTGTCACAATGACAGCTAGAGTCCTCAACTGCTCCAATTGTTGCTAAACATCCCTTAAAATTTCCGTGATTTGTTGTAAACTGGAGATTATAAAAGTTAAAACGGAAAAATGATGGACACCTTTATAAACTATATACTCCAAATTATTATTCCATTCTGCCGTTAACCTATCCCTTTATTTATTATAATACATATAAAAATATCAGCAAACAAATCTAAGACAATAGCTTATTATAATTTTTTTAGATCATCATTATGTAAGGACCAGTCAACAAGTGAATGACTTTGAGACGTAGAGTAAAGCCAGTTCAATTACTATTTCACTACCTATGTAAATAACACAAGATGATTATTACCTTACCCAATTGGGAGATTCTGTATGGGGCAAGTCCCTAATAAAGGCTTTTGTGTTTGTTATTTATTTCAATACAAACATTATATATTTAGAGAGAGAAATAATAAGCGCAACATTAGTCAACCAAAACAAAACGTTATAACCAAAACCATTATAAACACTTGTATTATTTGATAATTTGTAAAAAATCATCTATAGACACGTTTCTTGGTTTTATAATTTAGGGATATCATATTTTGAACATTCGGGCCCCACCTCCCTTAACACCTTCCAACAATAATGTATCTCTCTGAATGATAACTTCCCCAAAGAAGAATCATTTTATACCACAATATACAGTAGAACCTCACTGTAAAAGACAACACCTAATTACAGAGCCAAAGTGTCCTTTAGGGAAAGGTATCCTCTTACCGGAGAGTTGCTAAATAGTAAAAATGATAATTTTGCAAATGAAAACTGTCCTTTGTAGAGAGGTGTCCGCTAAAGGGAGGTTCTGTTGTATTTATTTTACTTTATTTTGATTATTACGTCAATACATAGGATATAACAATACCGTGCTCCAATATATACGTTAGTAGACGTTTCCAATAACTTGATCCCTTAACAATCTGTTACATAGGTAAAACACAGAAATGTACCTTCATGACAAACTAACTTACTGGCTGAAATACGTCCGGTAGAAATGCCTTCAATAATAAAAATGATCTATTAAATATAGCTTTTCAATCCTGTTCAATGTATCAAATGATACAAATTTCTAGTAATGGTATTTCGTAGAGGGAAATCCTTTCGGGAGACGATACTTGGTTCCATGCTCTCAATCAAGATATATATATATATATAGTGTGATCAATAATTTCCAGGAATGCTAAACATTTAAAGAAATACAAAAGTATAATAAAGTTTTATTTAAAATTTCTCAAAATAATCACCGTCACTATCTATACACTTGTTCCATATTTTTTCCAGATATCAAAACACCTCTGAAAATCCTCATCTTTCCGGCTTTTCAAAATATTCTTCGTATTCTCCTTTATTTCAGGTATTGAGTCAAATCAACGTCCTTTTAAGACTTTTTTAATTTTAGGGTAAAGGAAAAAGTCGTTGGGAGCAAGTTAAGGAGAATAGGGTGGCTGGGGTAGTAAAGCAATTACGTGTTTAGCCAAATAGAGTTGTACAGTCACGGCCGTATGTGACCGTGCGTTGTCATGATGCAAGAGCCAATTTTCCTGGTGCCATTTTTCGGGTCGTTTTCTGACGCACAGCCTCCCTTAAACGTCGCAATACATCAAGATAGTAATGTTGATTAATGGTTTGACCCTCGGGCACGAATTCATAGTGTACCAATCCCTTTACATCAAAGAAAGTGATAAGAAGACACTTAAGCTTCGATTTGATCATCCTTGCTTTCTTGAATCTTGGTTCTCCAGGCTCTAGCCACTGACTTGATGGCCTCTTAGTCTCGGGATCATATCCGGGCACCCTTGTTTCATCTCCCGTGATAACAATTTTGAGCCAATGGGGATCAGAATTAAACATTTCGACCATGTTTTTGCATGTTTCTTTGCGATGCTCTTTCTGCTCATTTCTGCCGGGGATCGTTTAAGATGCAGATCATTTTTTATGATGGTTTGGAATGTTCCGAAAGAGATATCCTTGACGCTTGTTCGACCAGCTTTAAATCATGCAAACCATTCAAATGTCCTCGATTGTGATAGGGAATCTTCTTTAAAAGCTTGCTTCAACATTTGAAATGATTCGGAAGCTGTTTTCTCTAATTTAAAGCAAAACCCTATACAGACTCGCTGTTTTTCAATACAGTCCATACTGAAGTTAGAAAATGTTCTGATATACTCAAGCTTATAAATTCGAAAAAACGTGAGCGCGTGCGACTGTGTGATCAATTTTTTTCTACGTGTTTGATAAGTGTTTTATCTATAAGATCTCTTTTTAAAATTATTTCGTTATTTTGAATATTTACGTGATCCAGTCTCATTCCTGGAAATTATTGATCACACGTTGTAGATTGACTATCTTAAAGGATAATTGTGTCTTGATTTACTTTTGTGGCTAAGAATGGAAACTCGCTTGAGAAAGCAGCATAACAAGCCTAATGGCATAAGTAAGGTTGAAGAATTCGCTAAACAGTAACCCGGTGTAACACTGTATTTATTACTTTTTAAAATTAGATTTAAAAGAGTGGTGATCCATTAGATACACTCATAGACAAAACTTAAGGAAGTTGTACCTTTTACCATGTATATCGGGATTCAGACAATAACTCTGAAAGATATTACAATGACCTTTATTGAAGACACACGAGATAATCAAGTGTGAACAAAATTTCCTCTGTCTCCTTAAAAAATACACTACCGACGAAATAAAGACTTTCCACTTCCCTAAGTTTTGTCAACAAGAATGTATTTATATACCAGGTCTATTAGTATGAAACGCGAAAATGGCTGCCAGAGGGCGCTGTGAAACTTTATTTGAGCCGACGGTGGCGCTGTTGAAGGCGTTTTGTTTTTTGACTCACGTGAGATCAGCACGTGTGCAGTTTTAGAAAAATTCAAATCGTGGAAAATTTCTGGAGCCCGTGGAAATTGGCGATTTCCGACCCCAAAAAAGTGCCCATTTGCAGGAAGTTTTGTTGTTTGCCTTCAACTGGAAGAAAAGTGCCACCGAAGCCCACCGAATGCTCGAGGAAGTTTACGGCGACCACGCTCTGAGCAAATCGCATTGTTACAGGTGGTTTAAAAAATTCCAAAGTGGCGATTTCGAACTTGATAATGAACCACGTGGAAAACCGCCCCAAAAGTTCGAGGACGCTGAACTGCAAGCTTTGTTGGATGAGGACAGTACCCAAACGCAGGAGAAACTCTCGAAACAGCTCCAAGTGTCTCAAGGTGCTGTTTCCCTACGTTTAAACAGCCTCGGAATGACCCAAAAGCTTTCCAGATGGATCACCCACGAGTTGAGCGAAAGGCAGCAAGAACGGCGTCTGGATGCTGATGTCATGCTGATACTGCAGCATGACAACGCTCCAGCCCACAACGCTACGGTGGTCAAAAACACCATAAAAAACTTGGGCTGGGAACTCTTACCCCCACCCGCCGTACTCACCAGACTTAACGCCGTCGGACTACCACCTTTTCACATCTTTAGGAAACGCCCTAAAAAACCAGGAATTTTCGAACTCAGACATACTCCGAAAATGGCTTGTTGACTGGTTCGACTCAAAAGGAATAGAATTTTTCAGACAAGGAATTCGAAAATTGCCTGAAAGGTGGTCCGAGTGTATAAATAATCAGGGCAATTACTTTGAATAAAAAATCTTTTGTTGTATGGAATTGGTGAACTTTTGAATTCACTGAAAATGTTTACGTTTCATACTAATAGACCTGGTATAATATATAAAAGGATTTACCTGGATCTGTGAAAGAAAAAAAAATCAAAATATTTCGATGGATTCCTTCTTTTTATCAATTTATTGTACAAAATTTCCTCTCGATGATTCAGGTACGTCCTTTGTTAATATCAAACTATATTTACAGTACATCAGCGAACTCTTGCTAATCGTCCTGAGTCTATATACAGAGGAGCATGTAGATACAATCTCCTTATGCAAATCTATCCGTGAGACTGGCTGGCTCAACCTTTGAGTCTGCCGCTTCAGTTTCTTGTAGCAACATCTCCTCCATACGATCCTCTGTTGTATCGTCTGGCAGAGAATTGTGAAAGATGTGGATAAACCCGATGGCGATGTAATTCCTGTTGGTGACATCTTTACAGTACCATTCTAACGACTGGTTCTCCTTAAATAACATCAAAGAACTTTTCAATTAGCGATAAATCGTCTCTTTAGCGACCACGTCTCTTTAACGACCTGCTGTTAGAGATCACTCTTCTTTTAAAAAATTCTAAGTTCTCTCTTTAAAATATTGACCTGAATTCGAAACATAGGACCTTAAATTGGAAAGGTATTGTTGTTGTTTATTTGTTTGTTTATGATTAAACTTTATTTATCTGTTCTCTCTCTCTCATTAGGAATTGCTTACAGTAGAAGTATCCATTTTATTGACGAATGTGCGTGTTGAAAGTCATGCTATAAGGTTGTCCCAAAAGTTTTCTTAAAACGTTGTTTTTCTTATTACTTGGCGAATAATATTATTACAGCGAATATACATAATAATACAGTTGCTTTATACATAATACAAAGACATTATACATAACGGTGAATAATATTGGTATTTCAATTTTTGCAAGTGTTTACGAACTTTTGGGACAACCTTGTAATATTGGTAATATTAGGTCTATGAAAAATGAAAGAAAACAAATGTCAGAATAACAATTTATTTGGATTCAAAATATTTCAAACTTATCTAGATAGAGATTCCAGTTCCAAATAACCTTATTAGGTGCCGCTCAAAAAGAGCAACCTAGATCATCATATTTACAATATACTGTGGGGGATGTACAGGGTTTGTTCATTTACAATTATAATTTATATTGATGTCGTTGGGTCCTTGGAGATATTGTTCTTGAGAAGGTTTTGTCTGGCTTGTTTGATATTCAAGGTGGGTTTATTTTTCCACTTTTCGTCATTCTGGCTTAATTGATGGAGAATTTGTCTAGGTTTTAAATTTCTTATTTTCCTTTTTCCGCATTTGTAGTTTGTGGCTTCCTTGAAGGTGGGGATAGAGAGATATACGTATATATAACGTACAACGGTCCCTTACACACCATGTCATCTCAAATACATGACTGTTGTGGTTTGTGCCTTATTTATAAAGTTATGGAGTAAAATCCAGGTGTAACTTAACTTTTAGTCATCAGTGTAATATTTACATAACAAGCTATTATATTAGGATGCACTAGCACGCCATCTGTTATGAAAAATCGAAACTATTTTAGACGCGTAAGATTCTTTTTGAAATTAAACAATTTCTACTGCCCTTACTGCAATGGGTCCATGTCAATTTTCTGCAAGACCTCTGCCATTGCTGGGCATGAGAATATGTGTGTAGGTGTTAGTTCCATTATTTTTTTCATTGCAGTAAGGACAGTAGAAATTGTTTAATTTCAAAAAGAATCTTACTCGTCTAAAATAGTTTCGAATTTTCATAACAAGCTATTATATATTTTTGAGTTAATGCCAATAAGATTTTTAAAAGATTTCAATGAAAAAATAGACACTTTCGACCAGTTAGAGTTTTTTATTTTCTCAACGTTTCGACAAATATATTTTGTCTTCGTCAGGAGAAATAAATAAAAAAATTTTAATAAAGATTTTTGACGAAACGTTGAGAAAAATTAAAAACTCTAACTGGCCGAAGTGCCTATTTTTCATAGAAATATGAATGCCAGCCAGACAACCTCTATCTTTACGATTTTTAAAAGATTTCTATGTTTTTAGAAACTGAAACTAAAAAAAAAAACGATATCTCTATATATATAAAAATGAATGTTTGTATGTCTGTCTGTATGTCCGGTATACAAATTCGCAGTAGTTCACTAATTCAAACCAAAATTTCCATACATAGGTAAAAAATACGGGGAAGACGATAGGCTATTTTAAAAATATATAAATCAATTATTAAAAAACTATATATTTTTATTCAGAAAATGATGATGACGATATTGCTGTATCATGTTTGATTATCAGATACAAAATTATATCGGGAAAAATTCCAAAAAGCAGAGACCACGGGTGAAACCGGTTCATTATTTTGTACGCAGGAACAAAATTCTAACAGAAAAACATTCATTCGAGCAGAAAACAAAAGCTAGATCATCTTTCTATAAAAATATCGCTTCTCAGACACAAAGTTTGGAGCGGGACGTTTCACAAGAGTGACATCCACGGCGCCAATTTATTATTGTAACGAATAGTATTTGAATAAAAACATTTGATCGGGTAAAACCCGGGCGTTGCCCGGGTCATTCGGCTAGTAAAATATAAATAATATAATACAAATAATGAGACGTATTCTGGATTTTATTGAAAACCGCTTAATTCGGAAACATAAACGAGATACATTTGAAGAACAAGACTAAATCCTGATAACAATACAATTGACCAGTATCCTTGCTGGTTGAACATGCCATCTTAAATAACCATTTTCCAGAATAGAACAACAGGTAACTAATATACAATAACATGCCTTGAAACAAGAAATATTATTTCTTCAAAAAGTTGGTCATCAATAATAGATAAACATAGCATTAATAGAAATACCCCAAGATTACACTCATGGACAAAACATATGGAATTTGAACCTTGTTGTTGTTGTCGTGTCCAATGAAGAGCCTCAGATGTCTCCATACATCTCTATCACAGCAGTTGCAATGTCCACTAACTTGGGTGTGTAAATCTGCTGTTCTGGGTCCATGTCAATTTTCTGATGTTGTTGTCGTGTCCAATGAAGAGTCTCAGATGTCTCCATACATCTCTATCACAGCAATTTTCTCTATCTTGGGTGTGTAAAGCTGCTGTTCTGGGGGGGTCCATGTCAATTTTCTGCAAGACCTCTGCCATTGCTGGACATGAGAATATGTGGGTAGGTGTTAGTTCCACACCAGGACAGTTGTTACATGTCCTGTAGGTTCTTGTGTCATCTGGATGTATTGTCATTCCCTTGTAGTCTTCATACTAAGTCTTGTTTTTTTTTTAATTCTTATTTCAGTGTTTATATCGCATATTTGATCTTTCCTTGTCATTTGTTGAGTTATACCTTTTAGCATGTATATCGGGATTCAGACAATAACTCTGAAAGATATTTGATACACAGTGACCAAAAGTGATGACACACGAAATAATCAAGTGTAACAAAATTTGTCCATGTCTCCTGTTAGCACGTTTTCTTTGAAGTTTATTCTAGTAAGAACGAGCTGACTCAATTCGATTTATTTTAAACAACAAAAGAGAATTACACTACGATTTAATGCGATTTAGTTGTATTTATAACACAAAAGAAAAACAGAAGAAGAAAAAAAAAGAATGATGATAAGTAACAATAAAATTCTATGAATATGAATTATAATTAATTAATTAAATACAATAATAATAATTAAAAAAACCTAACATCTCCTTTAAAATAATAAACTGGCGACCTTAAAATATAAAACTTTCTTAAGTTTTGTCCCATAAGTGTATTTACAATATATAAAATCCGACCCCATAAACACTCAACCATTCACTTTGACAGTACTTCGCACATATACATCGTGGTATTGAGTCGTGAATATGTTTTAAAAAAAGAGACGTTCATACTTTCGAAATATTAAGTTTATTTTTCAGAATGAAGTGTTTTCAATCGATTCTTAAATACGCCTCGCTATTGGTCATATTAAAATTTTTTACACAAATAAATTTACTGGCAATTCGTTTCTTTTAGATATCATCAAATATTATCTCTACAGACCTTAATGCAATGATATGAGTTATTGAATGAGAGGGCTTGGCTCATCAGTAGTGAACCCTCTCAGCGGTTTCGCCAAATTAATCTCTAGACCGCTCTACTATTGTATTGGACTGGTTTTGTTATATACCCTGCATTTTCTATGGAAGGCAGCTTATGTCCATAGTTCACTAAACACCCCTAAGCTGCCTTCCATAGAAAATGCAGGGTATATAACAAAACCAGTCCAATACAATAGTAGAGCGGTCTAGAGATTAATTTGGCGAAACCGCTGAGAGGGTTCACTACTGATGAGCCAAGCCCTCTCATTCAATAACTCATATCATTGCAGTAAGGTCTGTAGAGATAATATTTGATGATATCTAAAAGAAACGCATTACCAGTAAATTTATTTGTGTAAAAAATTTTAACGATAGATGGCAATTAAATTTAATTTACTAATTGGTCATATTGTAACGGTAGAGAAGACAAGTATTCCAAAAGTTTAATTAAAAATAATTTATTAATTAAACTTATATATTGCAAAATGTGTCAATTGATTTTTCAAGTGGTAATTTTCAAGCATGGTAAGGGGTGATGACTATGCAAATATTTATAATGATAAACAACAGAGTATTCAAAAATAACTATTCAGTGATAATATTTTAACCTATGAATTGTGTTAATTTTCTTAATAAATAATTTATAAATGCATTTATATTTTGATCTAAGATAGTTCTTGTTTAACATGAAAAAAGGTACCGTATACACGTCATTTATTTTCGCGGCCTTCAAGATAAAAAAAAACAATGCACTAAATAGTTATTTAATTTACTATAATATGTAAATTTTGTGATATGAAAAATCGAAATTTATTTCGTGTCAAAAGGCTATTTCAGCTTTAATTATCTGTCTCGCTTGTACGACTTACTGATGTTTTACTTGAAAGAACAAAGTGGAAAATGTGCCAGAAAAAGTGACTAAATAGAGAATTTTTGGTCATCGGAAATATCTTTATTTACGGGGCTGCTAACCAAAATGGATGATTTTTGAGCCCCGGTGGACACATAAAGCGGAATATATACAAAGCACTATATATATTGCACTGTTGGAGGGGCCTGGGGTGGCCAGGGGATCATCGCCAGGTGAGGCCAGGAGAACCGGGATGTAGAGGATGATCAGTGGGAATTTTTGGTCATAACTACCCGTTCCTTTTTATTCGACAGGAAACGCCTAGGACCAGTCTTCTGATCATTGAGGTACAGCCTGTAATTAGAGTCTCGCTCTCTCCCTCTCTTGATATAACCCGGATTTCTGGAGCCACCACGTACTAAAGTCACCAACTATCCGGGTTGAGACTTCAAGTCTAATGGTGGACATCCCGTTTATCAGATGTACTGTATTTAAGAATGTTCTGTAGGTCTTCAGGGTTGTGGTGTCTTGTCCATGGAGCATTGGTCCATGCACCCTGATCACAATATCTGCCAACTGAGGTGGCTTGTCATGTATGGATGTCCTCTTCTTGGTTGATGTCTTCAGATGATACTGGTGGTGGGGTCTTGTCCATGGAGCAGATTAGATCGGTCTATGCACCCTGATCACAATACCAGCCAACTGAGGTACCTTGTCCGTATGGATGTCCTCTTCTTGGTTGATGTCTTCAGATGATACTGGTGGTGGTGTCTTGTCCATGGAGCATCGGTCCTTGCACCCTGATCACAATACCAGCCAACTGAGGTGCCTTGTCCGTATGGATGTCCTCTTCTTGGTTGATGTCTTCAGATGATACTGGTGGTGGTGTCTTGTCCATGAAGATCAGATTGGTCCATGCACCCTGATCACAATACCGGCCAACTGAGATGCCTTGTCCGTATGGATGTCCTCTTCTTGGTTGATGTCTTCAGATGATACTGGTGGTGGTGTCTTGTCCATGAAGCATCGGTCCATGCACCCTGATCACAATACCGGCCAACTGAGGTGCCTTGTCCGTATGGATGTCCTCTTCTTGGTTGATGTCTTCAGATGATACTGGTGGTGGTGTCTTGTCCATGAAGATCAGATTGGTCCATGCACCCTGATCACAATACCAGCCAACTGAGATACCTTGTCCGTATGGATGTCCTCTTCTTGGTTGATGTCTTCATATGATACTGGTGGTGGTGTCTTGTCCATGGAACAGATCAGATCGGTCCATGCATCCTGATCACAATACCGACCAACTGAAGTGCCTTGTCCGTATGGATGTCCTCTTCTGGATTGATGTCTTCAGATGATACAGGTGGTGGTGTCTTGTCCATGGAGCAGATCAGATCGGTCCATGCACCCTGATCACAATACCAGCCAACTGAGGTGGTGGTGGTGTCTTGTCCATGGAGCAGATCAGATCGGTACATGCACCCTGATCACAATATCTGCCTACTGAGGTGCCTTGTCCGTATGGATGTCCTCTTCTTGGTTGATGTCTTCAGATGATACTGGTGGTGGTGTCTTGTCAATGGAGTAGATCCGATCGGTCCATGTACCCTGATCACAATATCTTCCAACTGAGGTACCTTGTCCGTATGGATGTCCTCTTCAGGATTGATGTCTTCAGATGATACTGGTGGTGGTGTCTTGTCAATGGAGTAGATCCGATCGGTCCATGTACCCTGATCACAATATCTTCCAACTGAGGTACCTTGTCCGTATGGATGTCCTCTTCAGGATTGATGTCTGCCATATAGAGGGCTGCAAGGATGGACGGGTATATATGGTCCGGAGTGAGTTGGGTGTTGTAACAGTTATGTCTTCAGGGGTAAATATTCCTAGGAGGATGGCTGTTTGGAATCTATGACACCTGTGGTGGTCAACAGTTTGGTCTTCCTTGTGACAATGTGGGCAGGTGGAGTCGTCTCTTGATATTTTTACAGCACTTAGATTCTGAAGTAGGTCAAAACTCTGAATCAAAGTGATTTTGACCAACATTCTGGAGAGAGAATAAAGAAAAAATAGTTTATTTGATATTTATTCCGATAGATGGAACAAACCATCAACAATGTTCAGTTGATCAATCAGGAGATGTCTTCTTCTTTCTTATCATATTAGGATATCAAATTGTGACCCTTGATGGTGTCTGTTTGACAACCATCATGACTGGGTGAAGTAGAATGCCTTTGTCATTAAGACTGGAAGCATTACTCAGTAGCAGGCCGACTTAGCTCCAAAAGAAATGGCCGCTTCTGACATGAGAAACAGACGCCATGTGCAGCCGCTCCTAACATGGAGTACAAACGCTGCTCATCCTGTATCCATGGATCAGGAGCCCTTACAGGGTATTATCAGCCGGGCCAGCTGAACCCAGGGTTTTTAGTAAGCATGTTACTGTTCCCCCCTCCTCCTTTTCATCCGGGCTTGGGACCGGCAAAGGCGGAGTTTGGAGATGTCTTAATGTTTTAGAGTTTGCAATGATATTTCATTTGAATAATAAACAGCATTCGGGAAAACAATATGGCTGGATGTAGAAGTAGGTGACAAAACCATTAACACCAACACACCAATATTTATTGAAGGTCGGCCGAATGATATTTACATTATATATTTGAAATCCATCTACAGTTAAACCTGTCTATAGCGCCCCCTCTTGGGACTCAGCAAAATAGGGTAGCTATAGAGAGGGGGTGCTATAGACAGGTCACTTTTAATGTAAATCGCATCGTACTACGTACAGATCGGTCCATGCATCCTGATCACAATACCGGCCAACTGAGGTGCCTTGTCATGTATGGATGTCCTCTTCTTGGTTGATGTCTTTAGATGAAACTGGTGGTGGTGTTTTGTCCATGAAGCATCGGTCCATGCACCCTGATCGCAATACCGGCCAACTGAAGATACGTATTTAAAATCGGGTGCTATAGAAAGGGAGGCACTATTTAGAGGGGGCGCTATAGACAAGTTTAACTGTACTTTTTGACGCGTGTTATTATTTTTAAAGTAAAACAATTTTCAACTGCCCTTACTGTAATTATTGAAATAATGGGAAGGCCTGGCTCATCAGTGGTAAACCCTCCCAGCGGTTTCACAAGTTTAATCGCTGGGAAGGTTCACCACTAATAAGCCAGGCCCTCACAATATTTTATAATTACAGTAAGGGCAGTTGAAAATTGCTTTAATTAAAAAAAAATCATACACGTCGAAAATATTTTAATTTCTTATAACAAAAGGGGCGCTATAATGCAGCATGTTAATACAAGTATTATATATCTTATTACAAATACAAGTACATACATAATACAAGTATTATATATCTTATTACAAATACAAGTACATACATAATACAAGTATTCTATATCTTATTACAAATACAAGTACATACATAATACAAGTATTATATATCTTATTACAAATACAAGTACATACATAATACAAGTATTCTATATCTTATTACAAATACAAGTACATACATAATACAAGTATTATATATCTTATTACAAATACAAGTACATACATAATACAAGTATTCTATATCTTATTACAAATACAAGTACTTACATAATACAAGTATTATATATCTTATTACAAATACAAGTACATACATAATACAAGTATTATATATCTTATTACAAATACAAGTACATACATAATACAAGTATTATATATCTTATTACAAATACAAGTACATACATAATACAAGTATTATATATCTTATTACAAATACAAGTACATACATAATACAAGTATTATATATCTTATTACAAATACAAGTACTTACATAATACAAGTATTATATATCTTATTACAAATACAAGTACATACATAATACAAGTATTATATATCTTATTACAAATACAAGTACATACATAATACAAGTATTATATATCTTATTACAAATACAAGTACATACATAATACAAGTATTATATATCTTATTACAAATACAAGTACATACATAATACAAGTATTATATATCTTATTACAAATACAAGTACATACATAATACAAGTATTATATATCTTATTACAAATACAAGTACATACATAATACAAGTATTATATATCTTATTACAAATACAAGTACATACATAATACAAGTATTATATATCTTATTACAAATACAAGTACATACATAATACAAGTATTATATATCTTATTACAAATACAAGTACATACATAATACAAGTATTAAAGTATATTGTATATCATACTTGTATTATATATAACTCAGGTTCCACGTACAGTCGTCGTTAACTACCAGAGTTGTTCTACAAACATAAATTCTAATAGATAAAGACTTCTTCCTGATTTGAAATTAAACAAATAAACATGGTGAAGGAAGACGAGTTTCTTTTATTGATGCATAGGTGCAAGCTTTCGGGTAAAAACCCTTCAACAGGCGAGAAATGTAGCGCGACTTATAAGAACTATGGTACAAATGGTAGGAAGGAATAATAAATATATATATAAAAAAGAAAGTTTTAAACTATTTATATATGTTAATATTAACGGAAGACCGATTTTTGAGAAAAGTAAATATTAAATCTGCAGTCTGAAACCACGGGACGGCGCATGATTAGGGCTATTGAAATAAACATGTGGGAGGTTTAAATAAAGGACAAGAGAGGATGATAAGCTTCTGGAAGATCTATTTTGCTGTTGATGCTGTTCAGTTTGTGGGATACTATGGATTCTAGGAAAAGTCTTTGGTGTAAGATATGTATGTGCCTGTAATGTATGGTGGGGTTATTGATGTTGAAAGTGTGGCCTGTGCTCTGCATATGTTGATAAATGAGGGATTTGGTATCTTGCCTGGAAATATTACGGGAATGTTCAGTCATCCTGATGGCCACAGATCTACCTGTCTCACCAACGTAAGTGGCAGGACACTGTTCACATGAGACGGAGTAGACTGCGCCCATAGAACGAAGAGGGTCAGGAGGAGCTGAGGACTTAGTATGAGGATGACGGAGGGATGAAAGAAGATTCGGGGAGTTTTTATATATGGTACGGATGCCATAAGATTTAAGTTTTCTGGCTATATCTACTGAGGAGGGGGAGACTGCAGATTTAATATTTACTTTTCTCAAAAATCGGTTTTCCGTTAATATTAACATATATAAATAGATTAAAAACTTTATTATATATATATTAAATTTAAATATATATATATATTTATTCCTTCCTACCATTTGTACCATAGTCCTTATAAGTCGCGCTACATTTCTCGCCTGTTGAAGGGTTTTTTACCCGAAAGCTTGCACCTATGCATCAATAAAAGAAACTCTTCTTCCTTCACCATGTTTATTTGTTTAATAAATTCTTATGGTGGTGGTGGTGCTTATCTCCATGGTTAAACCAATTCCTGAACTCCTCTCCAATTTTATGATGGTAGTTATAGGCTTGGAAAATAGGTCCTCTATTGTCAGTTCTGAGCATGATATGTTCCGGAGAAGCTTCCGCACTATTGCATTTCAAGCAGTTATTGAAGGTTTTTTTTGTCCATTTTGAAATTTTAAGGTTTTTATATGGCCACTTCTTAGTCTTGCTAAATCTGTATGTTGATTTCTATTGAGTTTTTGAAGTTCTTCTAATTGTTTCAATGGTTTGTACCAGTGATGATTTGGATAATCCTCTCATAAATTCTTTTATGTTCAATTTACAAGGAACATTAAAATCCAAGTTATGATGACGACTAATAGGTTTAGTACTGGAAAACTTTTCCGAGGGATGGTGTGTTCTAATGTATTTCTCCTTTTGATATATTTTCTATTCTATAGTCTATTCCACAGAACAACGCGGCCACCTAGAAGTCTGATATTTCGCATCATTAGAGCTGTTAGCCTGATTGAGTGAGTGTACAAAATTTTAAACTTCTACGTGTGGTCTGGAAGTATATTAAAAATTGATCACAACATTTTAAAATAAATATAAAAATTAGTCCAATTCAAACAATCTAGAAGTGATTAATTTTGTGAAATTGTATTGTTAGCAGAATCTAGCTAGTGTACACAATATCAGAATTCTATATGGTTTGGAAGTATACTAAAACTTGATTACAAAAATTGTAAGGAAATATAGAAGTTATTCCAGTACCGACCTCCCCAACCACATTTTTATGGAACTCTAGCCTCTCATTGCACTAAAGAAACGGCTACGCCTATTTTTGTCCGTTTGAAAATAAATGATCTTCTCTTGTATATTCCGACCCTCGGGCCACCTAGAAGTCACATATCTTGTACACTTGCACTTGTATTTGTATTGAACTTGTCTATTAAATACCAGACTACTAAGTGCTCTGTAAATATATTTAAAATCGATCACAATATTTTAAAAGTACTTCGAAATTACCCAATTTTCGATAACCCCGTCCACCCCGAAGGTTGAAATTTTGTCAACTTGCACTGTCATAAAGTTTGAACAAGTGTACAAAATTTCACACTCATAGATGCTATTATAAAATAAATGAAGCTTCCAGGGTTAAGTTTCTTGTGCAACTTTTTATTTTCAAGCTTTCGGACTTGTCAGTCCTTCAACAGGAGTATCACGTTAACAACTTAATAATAAATACAATTTATATATACATATTGATGCTATGCAAGTACATTAAAATTTGATTACAAGATTTGTAGACGAACAGAGAGAACAACAAAAGCTTTTTGAAAAAATGAAAAAAATGGTTTCATTTTTCAAATCATATAATAAGGGCCTAGATATGAGATAATTCACTTTATAAATGTATAGGGCATCAATGTAAAGGTTGAAGATGCTGATTTCCTTAATGAAGAGTACCTTTTTAAGATAGTAGGATTTTAAAGGGTTATGATTTTTGTAAAGTGGCATCACTAACGTGGACAGGTCTTTAAAGAAGCTTTTTCTGTATATTTCTCTAATGTAAACAAAATTCCAAATAATGGAATGCGCAGTACATAAAATACGCCATGTCGTATTAACGCCTAGCTATGACATCAGTACTATTTAAATAAACCTCTCCTAGCTTAAACGAAACAAATAGAGAAACCAAATAACCACACAATAGTTTAACCAACTATAACCAAAGTAGTTGATTCAGTTAGTTGTTCCCACTGTAATACCATCTACTTTCAAAAGACTGACAGAGCCATAACTATCCATCTTTAAAAAAGACAAAAAAAAAACGCACCAAAATAAAGAAAACAGATCATTCATATACTAACACATTCAATCCTTGTTCCAAAATCCCTTTATTAGGTACCGCTCAACAAGAACAACCTAATTTATGATATTTACAACAATGAATAGAATAAAAATGAAGGTTATTCACATATTAAACCAAAATGTTAACGCGGGATTCGATCCCGGTTCATGACTGTCGGGAATCGAAGGTGTTACCCACTCGTCCACAGACTCTTCAAATTCAATCCACAGGCGACCATTTCAACCTCCAAAAACCTATCCTCCATTATGACAATATAGATCACAAACATCAATGTAGGATTAATACTATGTATTCCTATGTATTAAACAGATTCAACTGAAGATCATCTAGACCAGAGATCGGCAACCTGAAGCTGGCTAGCCACATGCGGCTCTTTGGATGTAAAGCTGCGAGTACAGATTATGCGAATACTATTTATTATAAAGCAATAACGTAACGTCTAAACCAGTGATTCTCAACCAGTGTTCCGCGGTAATTTTGTGTGCCGCGAAATTCTAAAAATGTGCCGCCGAATTTTAGTCATATGATTATGTTCACGTTTGTATTGGTTTTTCTTTTTTTCTTTTTCATTTTTTTACTTTTTAAAATAACGAAATTAGCAAATTGAATGTTAGAGATGTATATTACTTATATTTTGCATAGAAATATTGATACATAATTTGAATTTTCTTGCATTCAAGTTAGCAAAAGTGTGCCGCGAAATTCTAAAATTGTGCCGCCAAATTTTCAAATCTTTAAAATAATGCCGCAACAAAAAAAAAGGTTGAGAATCACTGGTCTATACATAAGAAATGAAAGTATTTAGAGCACGGATGTTTATTTTGTTACAAAGAAAATATATTTCTGTTTATTGTTGGCAAAAGTTGTGTGGGTCTTTAAAAACTTTGAAATTTTGTAAATAGGAATTTATGACTCTTCCGACTCAAAAGGTTGCTAGCCTCTGGCCTAGACTATTAAAAAATGTCATAGTCTAACTCTAAATAAATTCCCATAGATTCCATCTGCATTTTTGTCATTGTTTAGTAGTGAGAGCTGAAATATAACTATTCTCTCATTGTTAGTGTATTCTATATAAAAACTTATTTTTAATTCAAAAATTATTATAGTTTTTTTTTTTTTTTGCTATCCCTAGTACACGTGGTACAGGCCATGATAATCATGGTGGGTAGAAGTAGGCGACTGCTTTTACTGAAGTGCACCACATGTCTACACATGTGAAAAGCAGTTTGACTTTGCACTTACAAATGTCAGAGCCTCGGTTACTTGCACTCGCTGGTGGGGTTGGACTTTTTCAAGAATCGGGGCCCATTGGAGCATTTTTTATTAATTAGAAAAGAAACGCCCAATGCGGGAATCAAACCCGGGTCATAGCGGTCAAAAACCAACGGTTTAGACCATCCTTCCACAGACCCCCTTATCATTATTGTAATAGAGAACCACCTATTTAAGAAGGATCATTAATGTTAGGAAGAGTATGTATCTCTAAAACGAGATCTGATAGAGTAAAACGGAAAGAATTCTGGATTCAGCACATCAAAATGACAAAGAAACATGTTTCAAATCTTTGTCAACAAAATATGTGTTAGCCAGTGTAATTATTGCAATACGATATCTCTCCCCTTTGCCACAGACTACCGTTTATTTGTTTATATACAACTTCAAACTGAGTCTTGATCAATTTTCTTCTGTATATAATCTATTCCTTTTATATTAGAGAATACCTGTATAGAAGAAAGATAATGTGTGTATGTAAGAGAGAGCTTGTATAAATATGTTGTACTGATTTTTTTTTGTCTATAGTAATAGCGATTGTTTATTGGTCCACATAGTCAAAAAAATGAAAAATGTTCAAAAGAATAGTTTCCCATCAATAGAGGATTCTAATGTGAAGTAATTTTCTCTATGTAATTTAGGAAGTGCAGATTGTACCAAATAAGGCCATTTGATCCATCATACTAATAGCCAAATCACGATTTTTCAATAAACAATCATTATATGCAAATACAGGGCAAATTAAAAACTAAATTGTTCGTCTGCCAATAAAAAAAAAGTCAATGACGTCATTATTTCAATAACCAATGAGCGGCCACAATCGACTTTTCAATCATCGAGTAAAAAACAATTTGCATTCGTTATTCATTAACGATCTAAAATATTAATTTTTCCAAAAGAATAGAAAAAAATTAAAAGGCAGACGAAATTTTTAATCCGTCAAAATTAATAAGTTAATGGACAAATTTTTAACCAGAAGATCAGAAAATAATAGGGAGCCAATAAAATTAATGAAAAAAAAAGTTTTAGAGAAGTTTCTGCGAAATTCTTTTTTAATTTTTGGTTTTTAAGTACATCAATTCGTCAAATTGTCAGCGTTGCCCGATGTTTTTAACACAAGATAGATAGCTTCGGTTAATTAAATTTTGATGGGGAAGAAATAATTGTTCGCCGATTATATCTCTGCGATATTTAGAAATCAAATGGCGGCCGCTAAATATGTAAATTCCTTCTGATGATTTAATTACATAATCACTTGGCAACGATGGCTTTTTTTCATATATATAAACTGCTAGTTGCTTTTTGATTAGACGTTTCTGGTTTCCTCCAGTCACATAGTAGTTGATTTGCACACTCAGATGATTACCACAGTTACATATTTACAGCAAGTCGAGAAAGATAAATATGCAAATAATTCTTCAATAGCACCACCCATCAGCAAATTTATTGGAATAAAAATTTGCATAGTTAGGCTTAAACTGTTCTGCTGAGGATCAATAACCAGGCAACATAGTTACATATTTCCCTCTTGATCTGTTTATAGTAAAGCATTCTGATTTGTAAATAAAAAATTTAGTTTGAGGTTGCAAACTAATAGGCAATAGGTTTTTTTACTTCGTTGTTGACGTGAGAAAT
Source organism: Cordylochernes scorpioides (assembly GCA_030710605.1). Taxonomy (NCBI): domain Eukaryota; kingdom Metazoa; phylum Arthropoda; class Arachnida; order Pseudoscorpiones; family Chernetidae; genus Cordylochernes; species Cordylochernes scorpioides. The sequence continues at coordinate 73,382,673 of CP092869.1, forward strand.
GTTTTTTTTTTTTTGGTAAAAACTAAGGTATTATGCAGAAAGGTTTTTAACCAAATCAATTAATATTTAGCGTTATTTATTTGCATATTGACATCGACTGAGTTTGGTTATGTAATTAAAATATGTAAATATTACTGTAATCCAGTAGTAGAGTTGTGTATTTTAGACAGAATAACGTCAATGGTTTCCAAAAGAAATGAAAATAAAGGAATTTTCCAGTTAGATCACAGAATCTTTGAGCTCCTAACTCCAAAAGGAGTAGTAGTCTTATCTTCACTTGAACATCAGGGACACAAGTGATCCTTTTCGCTCTGCGCTTCAGATCTTTAGGTATAAATATTGGGCGATTTGTAATGACAACTTAAAAAAGTAATATCTCGTTACAAGCAAACCTTTATTAATCAAAATAAAAACCATCGATACATCTTTGCCAACGAGAGCTGGTATATTTCAGTTTTATAAAATTCTGGAGAAGAATCTTTGAGCTCCTAACTCCAAAAGGAGTAGTAGTCTTATCTTCACTTGAACATCAGGGACACAAGTGATCCTTTTCGCTCTGCGCTTCAGATCTTTAGGTATAAATATTGGGCGATTTGTAATGACAACTTAAAAAAGTAATATCTCGTTACAAGCAAACCTTTATTAATCAAAATAAAAACCATCGATACATCTTTGCCAACGAGAGCTGGTATATTTCAGTTTTATAAAATTCTGGAGTTCTGGAGGCTATGGGTTCATTGAAAGCCGTTTCGGCATCACCTTGGTTTTTAAAGCATTTCTCACCCAGGAAGTTGGCGAGGTGCTTAAAAAAGTGGTAGTCGGTAGGCGAGAGGTCGGGCGAGTATGGTGGGTGATCAAGAGTTTCATAGCCCAATATCTCTCTAAGTGGTTATTTGTCGTTTTCTTAGATACAAATAACAAACTACCTCAACCACCCTATTCTCCAGACATCGCACCAAATGACTTTTCCTGTTCCCCAAACTTAAAGCAGTTCTAAAAGGAAGACATTTTGACACCAGGGATGACATAATAGAAAAATCGCTGTTGGCATTGAAGAACATTCCAAAAGAGGCCTATAAAAACTGTTTCGACAATTCGGAGAAACGATGGCGCTGGTGCGTTGAGGCAAGGGGGGATTACTTTGAAAAGTTTTAATAATTAAAATATATATATATATTTTACCTTTTTTTTTTATGGACCCAGTCCGGGAACTTATGGGATATACCTTGTATAGTTGGTTGGTAACAATACTGAGAAATTGTTTGAATCAAAAGACAATCCATTAAATATATTTTTATAAAAAAGGCGTATTAGATCTGAGAAAGAATAACCATTTTTTAATCAAAATATTTCGAAGGATTGCTTCCTCTTTATAATTATATTGCACAATAAACTTGAAAGTAATTTACAAATTCTTGTACAGCTACAAAATGTTTGTAATAGTTTAGGCGGTATTTTATTCGTTTATTTATGTTCCCCTGTAGACAATTAAAATAATTGTATTGACATCTTGCCAGTACATGCAAAGTGCACAGTCTGTACTGTTTAAAAAAAGATAATATGGATTATATACACTATGTACAATGGCGCCTCTACCACCGCTGCAGAGTTTGGTGGAGAATCACCAGCGGGTCTCCAGAGACACCACGTATTTCGTGATCTACGAAGAATACGTAGATTGCGTACTTCGCCGCTGAGGAGATGGCGTGGTCCTCGAGACCAACTGGAAAGATGTTCTCCTGTAGAAGGGCCGAGATACCCGAAAGCTTGGGACTCTACGTTGATGGAATGAAAAGAAAATCATCTCCAGAAATTTATGATATTGTTTAAAGAAGATGTTTGTTTGAAGTAGAATGGTACTGGACGGTATCTATGAGGAAGTAGGATGTTTAGAGGCACTTACAAGTTGTTATTGTTGTTTCTTATCTCCTTGTGTAAAGATTACACAAATTCCATGAGTTCTTGATCTCATGGAATGGGGTTAAGGGGTGCAGCTTTCGTTGATCATGGCACCATGATCCAGGCACACTTTGGTGAAAGTCTGACTTTACCTGTAATTTGAGGCCGTTCCTAACATGGAAGCCTTTGCTGCCAACTCTAACATGAGTACAGACACAGCTTCTCCGTATTCCTGGAGTGGGACCATTGCTGAGGTCCATCAACCGGGTCAGTTGAAGTCAGGATTTTTAAAGAGTACGGGCTTTACAAGTACGGGCTGGGTCTGGAAAACTGTAATGTCTGGTGGATGGGAGCCAGGTAGTTCTGTTGGGTTACTGGACAAGCAAATTCTTACGTTAACTATTGGGGATGTCCCACAAGAAGACAGGAGGTCGTTATTGAATGCATTTGAAAGTCATTTCTTAGCCTCTTCCACAAGATGATGAAGAAAAAAGAAGAATTCTTTTGCCTAAGAGATAGCCTACATGTCACTATGGGGCAAAAGCATAGTTATCCTTATGGTGAAGACAACAGGCTTCCAGGGATAAGTTACTTTTTTAAATATTCAATAGAATTCTCTCTATATTTAGAACCTGAAAGAATGTCTACAGGAGAACACGATAAGATAAAATTAATCAACAGCCTTCCCTATTAAGGTATATTTTTCTTGGGAAAAATTCGAAGATGGAAGAAAAAAAGGTAAACTTTTATGATATCGAATAACCTTTTTTAAGCCAATTAATTATACATGGAAGGGAAAACGAAAAAAAAAGTTACAAAGGCCATATGAAACTATGTAAACGTAATTCTCACCTAAACATTACCAACAACAACAACAACAACAAAAAGCTGTATTAAGACCTTTTAGTCTTATACAGATTCTCCAAGTATAGAAATGTAAGGTACATACAGGTATAACAGTAATAGTATCAGTAATAAGCAATTATTAATAAAATAATAGACACTTCAGCCAGATAAAGTTTTTTATTATTATTCTATTATACTAGACGAATGGCCCGGGCAACGCCCGGGTTTTACCCGATTAAATGCTTTTATTCAAATACTATTCATTACAATTATAAATTGGCGCCGTGGATGTCATTCTTGTATAATATATAAAAAATAAAAAGTCGGTGGACGAGTGGGTAACCCCCTCGATTCCCGACAGTCATGAACCGGGATTGAATCCCGTGTTAAAATTTGTTTAATATGTGAATAACCTTCACATATTATTCATTGTTCAATTATCATGAACTAGGTTGCTCTTGCTGAGCGGTACCTATTTATGTGAATTTGAACCAGGATAATATATAAATGAGTTTTAAAATTTGTAAAAAAAAAAAAATGCATCGGCCGGGAATCGAACCCGGGCCGCCCGCGTGGCAGGCGAGCATTCTACCACTGAACCACCGATGGTTATGAAAATTGCCATCCGTGAACTTCAAACAGTGAACTTCACACAGACAGAATAAGGCAATTATATAAGTAGATTAGAAATATGAATGCCGGCCAGGCAACCTCTGTCTTCAAAAGATAATGTTATTATTATTTTTTAAAGCTAATCACATTTAATGACCCAAACTGCCATTAAATGACCTTGTAGAGATACTCTAATTAGCAAAGATGACAATGGTCAAATATTAAAAAAACTAATAAAAATCACAGAATAACTATTCATATAGAAATAATATAGAATTGTTTATACTTTCAATAGTTTTGAATCCTACCAATGCTACAATAAAATATAATTACTTGTTTTGTTTTTATATAACAAATCGTGAGTTTTTTTGCTCCCTTTTATTGTTTTTGCTGTACTCTTGAGTGTACGCTTTTCTGTGTGTTAAGTTACTATTACTTTAGGCCCTAGTATTTTTCACATTGTGTGATAATCCGTAAAGGTAACTTTTGTCACAGGTTTCTCCTATAGGCAGTATTTTATCCGAAACTGCTTCAGTTGAAAGACTCCTTATTACGTAATTGACATGACAGTCTTCTATAAGCGACCAGCTCCAAGAAAGACTAAGTTTAGTCAAATATTTAGATGGTCTCTTATGGGAAACTAGAGTTATAAAGATTAAGGTCATCTCTCCCGTCAAAATAGACGTCAAAACTAGGCGCTATCTATTAACTCGCCGCAAACTAGGTGCTTCAGGTGGTGACAAAGCCACAACACCAGCTTTGGTAAACTGAGAAGCGTCCACCTAGAGAACATGGTTCCGGCTAATGGCCCTCGTCAGTCTAGAGCGGACTTTATTCCATGATATCTACAATGTGGATCTAATGGAATCCTCACAATCTGCCAAAGATGTGCTTATCTGGCAAAGTAGCTTTGACGTCTATTTTAACGGGAGAGGTGAGCTTTTATCTTCATAGATCAATATCCTACCGGCAAAATTCCCATCTAATGTAGGGTTGGCAATTTAAAAAAAAAATTCTTAGTCCATATGAGAACAGAGAGCTCATACACTTGATAGTTGTTAAATATACAAAGTGATCCATAAGTCCCGAAATTTTTTATTTTTTAAATTAAAAATTAAAAGTCAAACTATAATAAAAAACTATAAATATTTTATTCTATGAAAGAAAAAAAGGCATTTCCTTATCGTGCAACTGAAAGTTGCTGATGGCTGGCACCATTTATCGGAATAAATATCAACTATTCCTTTATTTTTAATTATTCCAGAATTGGCCAAATACCCATTATTGATTAATCAAGAAAAGCTAACCACGTACACGTTCCGGGCTGTTGGCCCTCAGACGGAAATATCTTTATTTACGGGGCTGCTAACCAGAATGGATGATTCTTGAGCCCCGATGGACACATAAAGCGGAATATATACAAAGCACTATATACATTGTACTGTTGGAGAGGCCTGGGGATGGGTGGCCAGGGGATCATCGCCGGGTGAGGCCAGGAGATGTAGAGGAGGATCAGTGCTGTTGGCCCTCATCAGCGTGATGCATCAAAAAAAAGCTAACCACCTACGCGTTTCGGACATATATTCATAACCCGAGGCCGCTAGTTGCGGCGACGGTCAATAGATGGCGTCAGATTCTGACGTTTATTTTGACGGGAGAAGCGCCTATTGCTTCTATTAATAAATTTATGCACCTTATCGCAGTACAATTTCACACATTTATACTATTCTATTATAGTTTTCCTTTTAATTTTTAATAATAAAAAAAGGGTTCAATACTTATAGACCAACCTGTATATTAGAATGTTATCATAATAAAACTAGAAATATATATTCTATAAGAAAAAATCTAAATTTAATTTCATTAGTGTTTTTTTTTTGCAAGATTTTTGTGTCAATATGTATATGGAAGACCATACACACAGTCAAAACTAAACAAATAATTTTTAACATATACAAAATACCGTATAATTAAAAAACCGAAAATATTTCTGAAAAAGTCGAATTAATCATTAAATATATTATTGAGTCAAAAATAAACAATAAATTCAAAATATTTTAAATAAAAAGATATTTTTAAAAACATACTTTAAAGAAAACGATTACTATAAAAGAGAATTATTCTTATTAAAAAGTTTTAACTATTATTAACTATTAGTACTAAAATTAGTTATTATATAACTAAAAATACCCATATACTAATCAATTGGATCAAAATCTTTTCAAAAAAAGAGATAGTCGAAAAATTGAGAGAATAATTTGAATAAAACAATTTTTCAAAAACATTTTGAAGCAGACGATTACTCTATACGCTCAATTTCTCTAATCACAAATCAATAACAATGTTCTTATGGCAAAAAAAAAAACGCGTTTAAACAAACTTCTTATTTTTAAATTACACAAAGGATATCTTTAGAACAAATTTAAAGTAGATGGTTGCTTAAAATACTTATTCCAACTGAATGTTATCAATGATCCAACATGTGAATGCCGCTTAGATGTTGAATCACCAGAGCATCTTCTCTTAACTTGCCCTCTGACTAATCAAATTGTATGTAGATACTTTGAAACATTACCAAATTCTCTTTGTGTATATACTCTAACTTATGAGAACTTTGTTAAGTTTAGAACTATATTTGTACAATAATTTACAAATATTTAATCATATATATGTAAATAATACTAGCACAGCACAATAGTCCTTTGGACTTCGTGCTTTGTAACAATAAATAATAAAAAAAAATTAAATACTTATAGAGATTGTGAAACCGATATTTCAAAGATATCTCATAGATTATTATATATGGTCAAATAAAAAAAATAGAGAAAATATTATATATAAATTAAAATATATACACAGATTACTAGCAGGATTCTATTTTAAAAGTCTATAAATAGCCTCTAATAATTTAAGTATCAAACAACACTTATGAAATTTTGAAGCGGGAAAAGATAATTGGTATGCAGACGCGATCCAATAGACAAATAAAAATAGAGAAAAATATTATATATAAATTAAAATATAATGATATCACAGATTACTAGCAGGATTCTATTTAAAAAGTCTATAAATAGCCCCTAATAATTTAAGTATCAAACGATACTTATGAAAGTTTGAAGCGGTAAAAGAGATAATTGGTACACAAACGATCCAATAGACAAATAAAAATAAATAATAAAAAGAGAAAATATGATATATAAATTAAAATAACAGATTACTAGCAGGATTCTATTTTGAAAGTCTATAAATAGCCCCTAATATATAATTTAAGTATCAAACGATACTTATGAAAGTTTGACGCGGTAAAAGAGATAATTGGTATGCAGACGAACCAATAGACAAACACCTGTCAATCACGTGGCTCGAAGAGGTGGTATGGGGTTAAATGAGGGACCACCTCAGGAAAATGGGAGGTAATGACTCAAAATGAATTTTTGAGAACCATTAGCGTTCGTTCCCTCTCTCGGAATCAATTAGGCCTAAACAAGAGGAGGCATGTTTGTGGACTAAATTGAAACTAATGAATTCGTCGCTTCACCAAGTAACCTTCTACGATAAATCTTTAAATAATTTTGACCCGGGACTATAAATTACACCCCAATTAGAGGTAGTTGAACTTCAAATTTAATTCGTGTACCATTTTTCACGACCAGTTGGGCTACCCTGCCATTATGTAAGCAAGTACTTACAGTACTATTTATTTTATTTTAATGGCCGCCATCTTGGTAAATATCTTCTGCCAATAGATCAGGATTTTATTATTTTTTTTTCTGAGGCGAGCCTACTACCTACCTAATTATTGTTATTAAATTAAAATTATTGTTGAAATTTAACCCAGCATGCGGCTCACGTTATTCTCTTACTTTTTTTTTTCTCTACGATGGCGGAGATATTTAAAGATGGCGCTGGAATTTAGCTTATCAGACGATAACTTTTAAACGATTGTCTGGTTAAGGATTTAAAAATTTGTATTTAATTTTTTTTTAAATGTTTTAATTACATATTTTGAAATATTTGAAATAAATTAATGATTTATTGATGAATTATATTTTATGTTCTTAATACAACTATTTTAAAATATAGGATAGACCTAATTATTTTTTCTCCTTTAATATTTTAAGATATTTAACTTATTCTGATTGCAATTTTCAAATATTTTTTTGCTTGCACAATTTCCCCCACCTACTTGGTATTTTTAAAATTATTTCAACTCTAATATTTTAACACTATGCGGCGCTGAGTTTGTGTATACAAAAATGTAATGCCTTGATAAAGGTTTGGCGTTCAGCCAGCCGAAATATTGGCAAATAAATATTTTATTCAATTCAATATATGCCTTTTTATTATCTAATATTTTGAAATATGTTATAATTAAATAACTGATATATTTTGGAAGTTCATTTTTAAATACTTGCAATTATAACGGAGATTTTTAAGTTAAACGGTATATAGTTAAATAATATTTGACTAAATTAATTATCGTGAAATAAAAAGATGGCGATAAATTTTAATCAGACGATACTTTTAACAAATATTCTTCTTATATGTGATTGGTTGTTTTGAATAAAAAAAAATAATATTTTTATTATTATATTTGAATCTTTGAAAATTTTTAAAAGGATAAATTAAATATTTGACAAATAGTGGTAATTGACGCAATTTCATTACATTATTCTCATTCTTATAGTAAAAAAAAATCTTTCGTAATGAAATATATTTCAGAAATAAATAGAGAGAGAATCCAGTTTTTTTTTTTTTAAAGGAATATTTGTGCAGAAGATCTGCAACGATCGCCATCTTGTCTTTTCTGATATTCTAAATTATCCAAAAGTTAAAAAAGGGAAGAAATTTGAAACGATAGAATTCCTAAAAAATGAATATTAAAAAGTTTTTTTTAAGTAGCCTCAAGTATAAGGCTCTTGTAAAGTATAAGATTTCCTGGAATAAAGGTTAACTATAGCTTGCATTCTCTGTCTTTTAAATTGTAAAAACATAAACACATGTAAATAAATGTATATGTAACAACCATATTCACACACAATTTTTAATTGTATATATACAAAATATATTATTTTTATTCAATTAATTTAATTTTAAATATTCCTTTTTTATTTTTCGCTAAATACATTTTTTTAAAAACTTACCTCGTAGATTGGTATTCAAAATTTAACTGAACAAACGCTTTTATTAATAGAATTATGTATTTATTGAAGAAAAAAAATTCAAATGTACTTTGAGAAACACAAGCAGAAAATTGCATCAGAAATATCCTGTTATAAAAAATGATAAACTCTCTCTGTTAGGGCACCATAACTGTAGTATTCTGTGTTTAAAGATAGGATATATCATCATCATAGAGCGCGTGAAGCGAAAAACATTGGATTCGAATATAAAGAAAATTGTAAAATAAAATAAATTAACCTTTTAAATATATATAATTGTAATAAAATAATTTCATCTGGTGAGTAATGTTTAATTAATAAATTAAATAATAACTATACAACAAAATAACTATTATTCTTTTAAACTATTGTACATTTTTGATAGAAATAATGGCATCCCATAATAGTTCATCCTATGTTTAACGATCATGAGCTATTGGTAAGGAATGCAAATTCCAGACGACTAAATGGCTGAATGCTGATAGATATGTAGTCTGCCCGCTTTGGAAAGAATTCAGTAACTTGGGAAATCATCACTAGAAGACCTGGGCAAGGCAGAAAAAGATCCACCAAGCTTCACTGTCGGACTGATTGCTAAGTGCTATAGAGACAATTGACAATTAAACAACTTTATTGACATCTCGTCAATCTTTACACTCAAAGGGAGTTATAAGGTAATAATAATGGTAGGAATGAAGAGAGATATATACAATCGACGTAGCCCTCTCCGAGGGCACGTCCGGATCAGGAGCTTAGAGCCGCCTTGAATCTAGACATATCCTTGCCATTTGGGGAGTCCATGTTCGGAACATGTTTGATGATAATGTCGAAAAATTTGTCGAGAAGAATCTTGTCTTCAGGCATGAGTAGCCCGAGGAGGTGCTCCGTTTCTTCTTCGTAATAGACCGCGAGTATGATATCCATCCTGGCCACATTATTCTTGTTATATATGGAGTGCAGGAATTCTCGATCAAGTGCTATAGAGGTATGACAGTTATCCAATGGTCTCTTATGTTACTTCTGAATGACTTATTAGAGACAAAACTGTGTATCGAAGGATCTAGGAAGAATGAATTTATCTAAAATGACTAATATAATACACTCATGGACAAAACTTAAGGAATTTTCATATTTTGATATCGCCGGATGTCTGTTTTTTTTTTTTTTTTTGAATGAGACAGATGCAATTTTGTTCACACTTGGTTATCTTGTGTGTCTTCAATAAAGGTCATTGTAATATCTTCCAGAGTTATTGTCTGAATCCCGATATACATGCTAAAAGGTACATCTTTCTCAGGTTTTTTCTATAAGTGGATATATCGCGGAAAAAGAGCATATCTACTATAATAACCGCCTCAATCGGTTTGCAATGTATTTGTGTAAAGTGGTAAATGCCGAAAATTCGCTTGCTGATTGGTACTCCACTATCACGTGATCTCAATCTAGCAACCAGTGTTGAATTTATTAGCCAATCAGCGTACAGTGATTATTTTAGCTCAGTGGTACATTGAGCAACAAAGTTTTATATTAAATATAATAGTGTGGTTTTTTTTTCTCGAATATTTTTTTGTCACACGAATTTTGGTAATATAAAAAATAGTTTTAGTTTTATACGATAATAACAAGGCGAAGGAAGACGAGTATCTTTATTATATACTCGTCTTCCTTCGCCTTGTTATTATCGTATAAGTTCATTCCAGGAAGAATTACTCTACTATTATTCTAAAGTTTTAGTTTTGTGTGTTCTATCTATTTATACTCTAAGAGAAAATTGCTGGAAATTGACATGGACCCAGAACAGAAGCTTTACACACCCAAGATAATATTGTGACTGCTGTGATAGAGATGTATGGAGACATCTGAGGCTCTTCATTGGACATAACAACAACAACAAATTGACATGGACCCAGAGCAGCAGCTTTACACACCCAAGATAATATTGTGACTGCTGTGATAGAGATGTATGGAGACATCTGAGGTTCTTCATTGGACACGACAACAACAACAAATTGACATGGACCCAGAACAGCAGTTTTACACACCCAAGATAATATTGTGACTGCTGTGATAGAGATGTATGGAGACATCTGAGGCTCTTCATTGGACACGACAACAACAACAAATTGACATGGACCCAGAACAGCAGCTTTACACACCCAAGATAGTGGACATTGCGACTGCTGTGATAGAGATGTATGGAGATATCTGAGGCTCTTCATTGGACACAACAACAACAACAGAAAATTGACATGGACTCAGAACAGCAGCTTTACACACCCAAGATAGAGGACATTGCTGTGATAGAGATGTATGGAGACATCTGAGGTTCTTCATTGGACACGACAACAACACAAAATAAGAACAAATTAATTTCAGAGTTATAAGTTATTTTGATGTTTTAATTCTTTGTTTTATTGGGATATGACACACACAGTCTCCTCTTGATCTATTTATTCTAAAGTAGAGCATTTTATTGGCGTGAGAATGATTTGTATGTATCAACATTCTTTTAGGGGATTGTTTATTCTTGAAATACCCCGTCACAGGTGCGATGGCTGAGTACCAATACTCAAGTAAATATAAAATGTATCTAGAGAAACTTGAATACTCGTGGGTTAAATTTCTCTATTGTCCGATAGGTGGTATTTGTCTATCTTTTAACTATATATTGGAGATGTTACAAATTATAAAAAAAGCATAAGAGACCCCGCAACTTTTTTTTTACTTGATTAAAGAAAGTTTTCGTGCAAGCCCTTCATCAACTAACTAAAACGTTTTATTTCTGTGAAGACACTTCGGTCAGTTAGAGCTTTTTTATTTTCTCAACGTTTCAATAAAAATATTTTGTCTTCGTCAGGAGAAATAAATAAAAATAAAGCATTTGGCAAGGCATCCCCTGACAAAGACTAAAGATTTTTGTTGATACTTTGAGAAAATAAAAAACTCTAACTGTCCGAAGTGTCTATTTTTTTACAGAAATATGAATGCCGGCCAGGCAACCTTTATCTTCAGGATAAAACGTTTTAGTTAGTTGAAGAAGGACTTGTCCGAAAGCTTCCTTTAATCAAGTAAATAAACAGAGTTGCGAGGTGTCTAATGTTTTTTTGTAATTTGTAATATTTCCGATATAGAGTTGAAAGATAGGCAAATACCATCTAACGGACAATAGAGAAATATAACCCATGAATATGCTTATGCTTTTTGTAATTTATCGAAATCTGCAATCGGGGGGAAGATATTGTTGCATTCAATTTGCATAGCCATATCTCCCAGGATGAAAGGTCCACGAATAGGCGTCCACGAGGGTTGTTTCACAAAATGGCGGTGTGTGGCCAACAATACAACAATGGCGTAGTTTCACACCACAATGGTATCACGCCAAGGCAGGAATACAATGTGTCTGAAATCCTCATCCTACGCACCTCTATGTCTACAAAGAAAGATGGACATCGGTTTTATTTTGTTTGGTTTTTACACCTCATCGCACACGTTCCTTCCTTCCCCACATACCTTCCATAGCAAATTGTTTATTAATTACAAAAATCTTGTAAAATATATGGTGAGATGCAAATATTTGGCGGCAACAACACGTCGTTAATACTTTAGGTTAGAAAAAAATAGTACAAATGTGATATTGTACTGGGATAAGGTTTAGAAATTATGAAAAAGGCATCTCCTTATCGTGCAACTGAAAGTTGCTGATGGCTTGCGCCATCTATTGGAATAAATACCAACTATTCTCGTTGATTTCTAATTATTCCAGAATTGGCCAAATACCCATTCTTAATTAATCAAGAAAAGCTAACCACGTACGCGTTTCGGGCTGTTGGTCCTCATCAGCGTGGTGCAGCAACTTTCAGTTGCACGATAAGGAGATGCCTTTTTCATACTTTAGGTTAGGTTATTTTAAAATAGAGAATATATTTTCGCCCAAGACAAGTAATCCTAACACGAAATAATCCAATTGGCAGCGCAATTTCCCCTCTGACTTCTAAAATGAACATCTCTCACCAAATATAAAATATTATTTATTACAATGTGATTCTTGATGTATAAGTCTTTAGCACCATATATATATTTTACAGCCTACTCCACGCTGACGAGCGCCAACAGCGCGAAACGCGTTCGTGGATGGCTTTTCTTGATTTATCAAGAAATTGGGTTGGCCAAATATCACGGAGCAAGCTAAATAAACGTTTAGTTTATTTTTGCTCCACTAGATGGCGCTCTGCCATCTAAAAAGCACATGTGCTCGTGGTCAGGAGATGCCTTCTTTATTTTTAATATCAACACCTGACCCACTTATCTTTTATTTTTTCTATTGTTTTTTCATATATATACAGTCATTGACTTAAGGAAGTTGTACCTTTTCGCATGTATATTGGGACAATAACTCTGAAAGATATTACAGTGACCTTTATTGTGAAGACACACGAGATAACCAAGTATGAACGAAATCGCCTCTGTCTCCTTTTAAAAAAGGACAATCGGCGATATCAAAGACTTTCTACTTAAGTTTCGTCTGTGAGTGGAAATTAAGATTATTAAGGAAGAATTATATGTATTTTATATGCAAATTAAATGTATTACGATTCACTAGCGCGCCATCTGTTATCAAAATACGAAACTATTTTAGACGCGTAAGATTCTTTTTAAAATAAAACAATTTCTACTGTCCTTACTGTAATGAAAAAATTACTTGATACACCACTGATGAGCCAGGCCCTCCCTTTAATTATTCCATTGCAGTAAAGACAGTAGAAATTATTTTATTTTAAAAAGAATATTACGCGTCTAAAATAGTTAGGTAAATTAAATGTATACCTACTGTTTTCTCTCAAAGCTTTGTCCATAGTTTGATTAGGAATATTTATTAAACACTGGATGTATAAGCAGAATAACCCAGTACAATAGCAGTTCTGTGTGGTTGATTCATCTGGTGACCGCAGGGAGGGTTCACCACTGGTGAGCCAGGCCCTCTCAATATTTTTCCATTCCAGTAAGGGCAGTAGGAAGCTGTTTTATTAATAAAAATGGAAAATTCGCCGTAAACAGTTCAAATTCTGATATATACGAGATATATACATCGTAGATGGCGGTTTAATTCCTTATATTTAACATTTAAAATGTTAATTAAAGGCGTTTTTCAAACTTTTGCTAAATTTTACATATTTACAACTTAATATTTGACTAAATCTTTCATAACCTCTAATTGATAATATAATTTCTCTATTTTTCTGTAAAATAAATCTCGTATTGAACTTGGAGATTTTTAGCTCTCTGATTATGCAAATTTCTACTTGATATACATTTGCCAACACTTATGTGTATATTTTTTTGAAAATAGAGCAATCCATAAATAAATATTTAATTAAAAAGGCATATATTGGATCGAAATATCATATGATATTTTGATCCAATATATGCTTTTTTAAAATAAAAATATGTGTATATATAAAACATAATAAATATATATATTTTAACAAAAAAGCTAGATTCTCTTAGGTATTAATTTTTGAAGGTGTTAAAACTTTTTCAACACAAAAATTAACTATGATTTTTTAAAATTCAAAAATCAAGAAGGGGGGGGGGGTTATTAATATATATAATTTATGTGACAATTCTATAATGGGGTTAATGTCAATTAACTAGGTATCATATTAGCATATTTCCAATATACTTAAATTTATATGGTTTAAAGTATTACACGCCCTCACCTGCACACACAAATATTTCTTGTCATCAAGTAATTTTGTTTTTTCTCAGATAATCCCATGGAAAAATGTCTTTGGCTTAAATTTCTTATTTTAAAAATTGTCAAATTTTACTTAGTTTTTTTTTAAGCTAGGCGTGTACGAAAAACAAGCGAATGAAACATTTTCAAATTTATAAATCTATTTTAAACATACAAGGGTTTTTTTGCTTATCCCTAGTACACGTTGTACAGTCCATGATAATCATGGTGGGTAGAAGTAATTTTATTTTAAGGAGAAATAACGACTATTCCTATCCTTAGTGATGAAGTATGAAAGGATGAATTGTGAAGAGTAATGGTGTATGGAAAAATAAAAAAGTCTCCAAGGATGGGAATCGAACCCACAGTGTTCCGCTTACCGGGCAGATGCCATGTCCACTAGGCTACCCTGGACATGGTAGGTAGAAGTAGACGACTGCTTTTACTTTAAGTGCACCACATGTCTACAAATATGAAAAGCAGTTCGACTTACAAGGTAAAAAGACCAAATCTAAATAAATAAATAATACATGTAAATTTGTAAATATTTAATTCTATGTTTTGTTTTGTTTGTTTCCTCTGTAATAGGCGCAAATACTTCAATATCACACCTTGTTGATTGATAAATATATAGTGTGTTTCAATAACAACGCTATTTCCTAAAGATCAAACACTATTTATTTATTTGGATTTAATCTTATTACCTTGTGTTGACTTTGCTTAGAATATTTAATGAAAATGATTCCAATAATTATTAATTAAATAACAATATATATTAAAAATGGCATATCCTGACCAGGAGCACATGTGCTTTACAGAAGGCAGAGCGCCATCTGGTGGAACAGAAATCAACTAAACATTGATTTAGCCTGTTCCCTAAATCAATGTTTAGTTGATTTCTGTTCCACCAGATGGCGCTCTGCCTTCTGTAAAGCACATGTGCTCCTGGTCAGGATATGTCATTTTTAATATTGATTTCAACACCTGATCTTTTTATCTTTTTTTTTTCTTTCGTTTTTTTTTCATAACAATATATATATAACAATATCCCTGACAAATAATCTAAATATTAATAATTATTGGAATGTATATATATTTAATCCCAGTATAATATCTATTACTTTAGCGGGTAACAGTCTGATGCACGCCCGCGAGAGCACATGCTAATAACAAAGGTTTTCAATTATTCTGTATATATATTATTTAGAGTTTGTACATAGAATATCAGACCGTTGAAGAACAGTATATTTACTCGAAACATTGCAATTTTAAATTAAAAATAAATTTTTTACCTGATATTAATTTTTACTTTTTCAAATATATTTATTGATTTACAAGAGAGAGATCAAAAGGGAAACTAATATTGTCAAAGGAACTTTTTTTCTTTCGGTTAGCGCCTATTTACCTGTGAACTTACACACACTCTGTGGAACAATTAATTAATATAAATATACAACAGTTTTTAATCTATAATCCAAATTGTGCCTTTATTATAAATATATTCTGTAAATTAATCAATAAACTGGATATTTTTTATAAATTATTTAAAATAAATTAAAATTTGCATATTTGAAATACTTTCAAAAACTAATAATGTTGACATGTCAATAACACGTGAAGAAAAAAAATAAAATTAATTAAAAGAAAGGGAAACCACAACATAAAGAAGATAAAAAGAAGAAAGGTCATGTAGAGGACATTTCCATGGTAGATGTTGTCGAGCATATTTATGTGGTTCTTCTCTGAATATCATCACCATGGTACTTCATCTCTCCCGTAAAAAGGGAATAACCCAGTATGACGCATCCCGGGATGTAAAAATGGAAGTGGAATATGGAAATCACATTAATTATGTAAATAAGGTCTATTATAAATCAACTAAAGTCATTAGGGAGCAATGGATTAGGTGCTTGATGGATTACATAATGGTAGCAGCCCAATTTGTGGTCAGGTGGGGCTCAACTTCTCAGAATTACTCTATGAATAATAATATTAAAAAAATAATTGTATTTGACCAACGGTCTATCATCATTACTGTACCCTCTTAATTATTATCCTCGAAAGGAATTTTTTTGTTTCGCTTTTTTAAATGGGTGATTTATACGGAGATTTTCGTAGTGAAAGGGAGAATCTATGAGAGATAATATAGTGAATATATTATTTGACCGTGGACCGACGATTTATTTGGCTAAAAAGGCAGTAATTACACCAAGTTTTTGGGGGCGCGTTCGCCTACAGGTGAAATTACATATTGTTTACATCCTTCCAGCTGCGTGCATTTTCACTTATTTCACATGAGATTTTATTGATTAGTTCTCAACTTAGCACTTATATATGATTTGTCACGTTTACTATAGCGGCTAAAAAAAAGATAAGAAGTTGGGAAACTGTGGAAATTGCCACTTTACGGTAATATGTAATTATTTTAGGATTATTATAAATTACATATTTGCTTATTTAAATAAGCATATTGGCTTACTTAAGTATGCTATACGCTACACGAATGTAACACGCACAGATCTATATAAATATAATGGTTGCGTGTTTGCTCTGTTTGACCCATCAATTTTACCAGGATATAGAGATAGGAGTAGTTGTTATAGATACAATATTATATGACAAATAGCCCAATACTGCATTAATTTGCATATTCCGGGGTCAAAGTGGGGATAATAACAAATTCAATATGGATTATTAGTATTAATAATAATGATAATTATAATATAAGGAATCGCTGGATATTATTTCTAAGAAGGAAAAAAAAAAAAGATAACGAGGACAAGATTCCTAATCTCTCTTTGTCTATATCTCTCTCATATCTTTTATTTCCTCTTAATAATTATAATGATGGAAATTCTAAACTATTATAGACACGTATGATTCTTTTTAAAATTAAACAATTTCCACTGCCCTTACTGCAATGATCATTCAATGGGAAGGTCTGTCTCATCAGTGGTTAACCCTCTCAGCGGTTTGGCCAGTTTAATCTACCATAAACTGGCGAAGCCGCTGGGAGAGTTCATTACTGATGTGCCAGGCCCTCCCATTAATTTTTACATTGCAGTAAGGACAGTAGAAATTGTTTAATTTTCAAAAGAATCATACACGTCTATAATAGTTTAGAATTTTCATAACAGATGGCGCGCTAATGTATCATAATATAAATTATAATTATATAAATATATAAACCATTTCTAAGATTTCACCATTCAGTGTAGCATATATAAACAGAATGATATAATACAGTATTAGAGCTCTAAAGAAGCGGTCTGGTAGATTAAATTGGCGGAAACCGCTGGGAGGGTTCACCACTGATAACCCCTCCCATTGGTAAAATATAAAAACTTACCTTTAGTTCATTATTTAACCCCTTCAGTGAAGTCTTCATGTTTAATACATTACAATTAGTAATAATTAAGAGATAATAGACCTAGATTTTTGTGTGTTGAATACATAACTTCAAAGTTATCACTTAGAAAAGATTTTTAAAAGCCTGTGATTTAAGATTTGTACTTCAAGATTTCTAATATATTCGATCTTATTTGTAATTTGAAAATATATTTATAAAAGAATGATGCGCGTCAAAAATAGTTCAAAAATTTTCATAGAATTAATTTTATAAATTCTATATAACTGTGAAAATAGTTACTGTTAATTTTTTTAGAATAAAACTACTTGATATTAAATAATTATTATTCTATTTTTCTATTATCATGAGACACTGAACCTTCAATTCTTTATTTTACAACAAAAAACATATATCATAACACACACACACACACACACACACACATTGACCGTGCGGCCACGCGTCGCGCGAGCTCCGCGTTTTTCGCCTCGGGCGAGCTGAAAAATGTCGCGTATAGCGACGAATTTGGTACGGGCTGAAAGCCCTTTAAAGGCCGTACAAAAGCCTGTAAGGCACGGCGCACAAACTCAATCATGTGCGGAATTATCTTCGAAAGAAGATCCGCAAAACAAAATTTAAAATGCTCCAGGCAAAAATCAAATCTATGCAAATCCGCCGACAGGCGATAGGAATGCAAATCTGACCGCCATGCGCGGTGACGTCACGACCGGCTCGGCAGTCATCTAATGGCGCTGCCCGTGTCCTGGGAAACTGGGCGGACTACACCGAAGACCCAAGCCCTGGAGCGGACGAAGACTTCACCGTCATCAAGAGTCGAAAAAGGCGCCGCAATTCGACGGATTCACCCACAGCGGCTAGACATTACTCTAACCCCAGGGGCGCAGGAGCCATTCCCCGGCCACGATCGTCCACGGGATGGGTGCCGCGGGCGGAAGAGATCAAGACCACTCGAGCGCATATCGCGGAGGCCAGGGCGCGGCAGGCGTCCTCCGCCGAAGACAACTGCGTCTACGTGGAGTACAGCCCCGAACTTGAGCCCTACCACTACATAAGGGCCGTCGACAGGATAATCGGTGGAACCAACAATGTCTACCAGATCTCCAAAATCAACGGGCACTACCTGATGGGACTGAACAACAGAGGCCTGGCCGAGCGCCTCATCAGCGAGGGCCTCGAGGTCGAAGGCACTCTCTTCAGGGCCTTCCCATTCCGCAAGAGAGCGATGAAAATCACCGTGGGCAACCTCCCCTTCTTCGTGGAGGATTCTACCATCATCAGCGCCCTAACACCCTACGGGCGAGTAACTTCAATCGCGCCCAAACTAATGAAAGCCGGCCCTTACATCTATAACGACGGCCGCCGAGACGCTTTCATTGTCCTCCACGAAGGAGTAACCACCGAGAGGCTCCCCACCCGCCTCGAGATAAAAATCAAAGGCGAGGTATGGCCCGCATACCTGTCCTATGGCATCAGGTGTTCCAGGTGCCACGGACAAGGGCACAGAAGAGCCAAATGCCCTTTACTCCATGGACAGTCCACCACCTCCAGACGGGCTTCACCGCCCTCTACCACCGACCTCCCACCATTGACCGCGCATGGGCTGCCTGGACGATCTTCGGCCGCGCCTACTGCGCCGGCGCCTCCCAGTCCAGCTCTCGGGCCTTCCGGCGCTCCACCAGATGCCCGAATTGCATCCCTATCATCTACGGCTCCCCGGCCGTCTACACCAGCGCTGCCGGCCTCTTTTGTACAGGTGGCGGCTCCTGCCCCTCCACCAGAGGCCCCTGCACCCGAGCACCCCGCGAGCCCTCGCTCGGCGGCGACTGAGCCGACGCCTCCCGCCCGGCCGGACTTCACTACCCCGTGTGGCCCTCTGCCTGCGCAGGGGACCCTCGGGCCTGCAACCCATACACCGGATGTCGACATGACCACCACTGAGGAGACATCTGCATCCTCACCAGCCGCAGTGATTTCAACACTCCCACTGCCTGCGCCTCGGCCCCAATGAGTTACCGCGTCGCCACCATCAACGCGCGAGGGCTCGCCACTCGGGGGAGGAGCCTTGCCCTTTGTCATTTACTCAGGCAACATCAGGTGGACATTGCGTTTGTCCAGGAGACAAACGCATTTCATCTGGGCAGCGGCCAAGACCTCTGCCTCGGCTACGGCGCTGTTGTGTTGGCCCATCCCGTAGCCATCTCGGGATCCGGACTCGCCTGCGTCTTCGGACCAGGCGTAGCCGTGCTACAACAGCGTATCCTGTGGCCGGGCCACATCGCCTTGGCAACAATAGATGTCCACGGCGAGGAAATGACGGCCATCGCCGTTCATCTGGCGCATGAACCCCGGGAGAGAAACCGACAACTGGAGCTCCTGGCGGCGACAGCGGCACAGGAAGAGGAGGGGGCCTGTTGGATCATCGGCGACTTTAACATCAGGGATCGGGGCCCCTCATCATCATCATCATCGGATGCCCTCGCCGCTCTTCTGGACCTGGCCGCGCTGGTCGACGTGGCCACCCAGTTCGACGCCGCCCACCTGCCCACCAGAGTCTCCATGCACGGCGACCAAGTCGAATCCAACCGCCTGGACCGGATCCTCGTCCCTGCTGGAGTCCTGGATCGCGTGTCCATCTACGCGACCAGCCACTACCACCTCTCGGACCACCGCCTCGTGCTGCTCCAGGTGGGCCCGCCCACCACCGCCGTCTCCTCCCCCACCCAGCCTCGCTTGGCCGCGATGCTCCGCTCGGGCCTTGCTCTCGAACATCTGGCTGGCTACATCCTGGAGTTGGAGGAAGACAGCGCACGATGACGACGAAGGGACCTTCTGGGATAGGTGGACCTCCATCAAGGCGGGGCTGCTGGCGGAGGCCAGATCCCTGCATGACCCACGCCACGCTGCAAACGACAGCTACGTCTACAGGGCGAGACGTTACATCGCGGCGCAGCTCGAGGCCTCCTCCATCCGGGCCGACTACCCATCGCTGCCGGACCTAGCACGCGCCATCCGCCTCCGACGCCCGGTCAGCGTCATCAGGGACGAGCAGGATAACATCATCGAGGGCCCCGAGCTTCGGCGGAGGGCATTCGCGACCTTCCAGCCCCGCTTCGCCCGTCCCACCAGCGATCCAGCTGAGGGAGCTGCCTTCATCGCCAGCAGCGCGCCCACCACCACCCGCGAGCTGAGTGAGGAGGACCCGCTTCACCGGGCGGACATCAGCCCCAGCGAGATCGCCAACGCTATCGAACACCTCCCTCGCTGAAAGGCCCCCGGCTGGGATGGCTTGCCGTGCGAGCTCCTCGTCGCCTTCAGAGAGGACTTCTTCGCGGAAGCTCTGGCCCGGGTGTTCGCGGCATCACGGCTCCGCGGTGCCCTGCCTCCGTCGACGCGACGCAGCTCCATCTGCCTCGTGCCCAAGGCCCGCGGAGGTCGCGGCCTTGATGGCTACAGGCCCGTCGCGCTGCCCTCGGCCGACTACAGGGTCCTGGCCGCCATCCTTCACCGGCGCCTCAAGCCCCACCATCCGGGCCGGAGGCTTCTACACCACCGCCTTCCCCCTCCTCAACGGCCTAAGACAGGGTTGCGCCGTGAGTGCCGCACTCTTCAGCATCGCCACGGGGCCGCTGCTACGTCGCCTGGAGTTGACCCTCGGCGTGGGCAATGTCATCGCCTACGCCGACGACATCGTCCTCCTATTCCATCGCGACGGAGACTTCGAACGGGTGGCGACCGTCTTCGAAGAGTACAAGCAGGCCTCCGGGGTTGGCGTGAACCTCCGGAAGAGCGCTGGCCTCTGGTGCGGCGCCTGGCGCAACCGCGGCGACTCCCCTCTCGGCGCCTCCTGGTCGACCACCTCAATCAGGGTCCTCGGGCTCGACATCGCCCCCAGGAGCACCGTCGCCCACCGGGAGCAGCATCTCCTGGCCCTCCTGGAGACTGCCTGCCGCAGATGGACGCCCTTCACCCGCGACCTCTCCCTCGTCGGGCGAGCAAGAGCGGCGAACACGCTGGTGGGCTCTGTCATCCAGCACCACCTGCATGGCTACCTACCATCACCCCCGACCATCGCCAAGCTGCAGGCCCGACTGGCGAGATTCGTCTGGGGACAGGACCACACGGCGTGGTTTCCCGCCGATGTCATGGCGAGGCCAGTTGCCATCGGAGGCCTCGGCCTCCTCGACCTCGCGACCCAGCTCCAGCTCGCCTGCCTCAAGGGGGTGCAGGTCGCGCTCCGCGGGGGCAGAAATGCCTTCAGCTGGCTGGTCGGCGGCAACAGCGGGGAAGCCTGGATCCACCCTCCACCGGACGGCACCCGTCTCCAGCCCCCGCCGTCTCTGAAGCTATGGGAGGAGGCCTCCAACATCCTGGGCCTCAATCACCGGGCGGTCCCCACAGCTCAGCTGCTGGACCTCCCCATCATCGGCGGCTGCCGGTTCCTCCGCCCTCCCGACCTCCTGGCCCCCGCCCGCTGGAGCGGAGCCCGAGTCCGGGACCTCATCGAGGAGGAACACCTCATCGCCCGCCCTACGCGCTCGGCCCTGACTGACGCCGCGGCCCTGGGCGCCTTCTGTCGGAGGCTGACCTCCGAGAACGCCGTGGGCTTCGGGGCGGAGTCCACGCCTTCATCCAGTTCCCTTGCTGCGGCCGTGGTGCTGCGTGGGACGGCTACGCCGTTCCTCAACGGCCTCACGACGCGCTCGGCCCGACGGGCCCTGGATCGTCCGCGCCTCGCCGCCACGCCCATCTCCAGATTCCTGGCGAGATGGACGTCCACCATCAATCCACCATCCAGGATCGACTGGGCCTCTCTGCGGCGCTGCGCCTATTCGGGTCACGAGGCCGACGCAGCTCTCAAGCTAGCCCTCCACGCCCTGCCCCATCCGGCCCATCCTGCCTCGGTCGGCCCCTCCTGTCCTGCCTGCGGGTCCATCGACCGCTCCCTCGGCCACCGTTACTGGTGCTGCCGCTCCATCAGGCCTCTCATCAGAGAGGCCTTCAACATCATAGGGCGGCCCCCTGACCTGCAGGCTTGGATCTTCGGCGGGTCCGGCCTTGAGGACGACGCCCTTTCCATCCTGGCATCGGCAAAGTTGCGAATCTATCGCTACTTTGTCCAGGTTGGGCTCGGAGAAGCGGTGGAGGACCCGCTCATCGCCTGGTCCAGGACCCTCCAACGTCGAGGTTTCCTTCCATCATCTCCCATCATCATCTTGTAGTTTCATATATGTATATATTTTCTTTCTCTCTTTCTTTATGTATATATTTTCTCTCTCTACTTTATTGTTTGAAAATATGTAATATTGTCTAGATGACAATAAATATTTTTTAATTGTCAAATTGTCACACACACACACACATGCCGACCGTGCGGCCACGCTAATTTTAGCTCCGCCGTTTTCGCCTCTGGCGAGCGGAAGTACGTCGCGGAAAATTACAAAATTGATACTGGCTGAAAGCCCTCAATCCGCTGAACAAGTGCCTGAAAGGCTCAGCGTTCAATCTCAACCAGGTGAGAAGATATCACCGAAAGAAGCAATAGAAGAGAATTCTTCTAAAGAATTTTCTATGGATTATCAAAGGGGTGCAGATCCGCCGGCGCGCGAGATGCATGCAAGCCTGGCCGCCGCGCGTGATGACGTCACGGCGCCGCTGATTGCTGCTTCTTGCAGCGCTTCAACAGCCAACCCGGCCCCGCTCATTTGGGGAGATAGCGAATTGGCGGAAATGGACGACAACGACGCTTTCACCGTCGTAAGAACCAAGAAAAGGCGCCGCGACTCGCCGGTTCTGCCTGCCATGGCCGCGCAGTCCAACAGCGCTGGAGCTTCTCGCCGACAGCGATCGTCGACGGGATGGATACCTCCGGTCCAGGAGATCAGGACCACGACGGCACATGTCATGGAGGCCAGGGCTCGCCAGGCATCCTGCACCGAGGAGCAGTGCCTATATCTCGAGTACTGCCCGGATTACCAGACGTACCAATATCTTAGGGCTATCGAGAGAGTGGTCGGAGGACCCAAAAACATCTTCCAGTTCTCAAAGATCAACGGCCACTACTTGTTGGGACTCGCCAGAAAATCCCTGGCGGAACACCTAGTCCGGGAAGGCCTCGAGATCGAGGGAACCCTCATCAGGACCTTCCCCTTCAGGAAAAGCTCAACCAGAATAACGGTTGGAAACCTGCCCTTCTTTGTGGCGGACGCCGCCATCATTGACGCCCTCTCCCGCTATGGGCGCATAACCTTCATCCTCCTCCACGACGGCATCACCATCGACAAACTGCCTACTCGA
The DNA here is from genome assembly GCA_030710605.1 of Cordylochernes scorpioides. Classification (NCBI taxonomy): domain Eukaryota; kingdom Metazoa; phylum Arthropoda; class Arachnida; order Pseudoscorpiones; family Chernetidae; genus Cordylochernes; species Cordylochernes scorpioides. The sequence continues at coordinate 73,406,590 of CP092869.1, forward strand.
TTTGAGATCAGGATCAAGGGTGAGGCCTGGCCAGCCTTCCTGTCTCATGGAATAAAATGCTCGAAGTGTCACGGCCAAGGGCACAGAAGAGCTAACTGCCCCCAACTCCATGGGCGCTCTACCACCGCCAGACGGGCTTCGCCGCCCCCTTCCACCGACCTCCCACCATCGACCGCGCCTGGGCTGCCTAGGCAGTCTTCGGCCGCGCCTCCTGCGCCAGCGCCTCCCAGTCCATCTAACAAGGCTTCCCGCGCCCCATCTGATTCCTGCGCTGCATCTCTACCACCTGCGGCGCCATGGCCATCCACACCAGCGCCGCCGGCCTCACCCATGCAGGCGGTGACTCCAGCTCCTCCACCAATGACCCCTTCACCTGAAGATCCCATGGGCCCTCGCTCGGCGGCGTCGCGTCCTGAGCCGACGCCTCCCGCCCGGCCGGACTTCACTACCCCGTGTGGCCCTCTGCCTGCGCAGGGGACCCTCGGGCCTGCAACCCATACACCAGATGTCGACATGACCACCACTGAGGAGACCTCTGCATCCTCACCAGCCGCAGTGATTTCAACACTCCCACTGCCTGCGCCTCGCCCTGCCGGGCCGACACCGCCCGTTCCCCACGAGAAGCAGATAACACAAGAGCAAGAGGATACCATGATTATTAAAATCTTCAGAAAACTGAAGCACATGACCTGCCTAAAGCCCTTATATGATTCAGGGTTCGATGTTAATGACCTCAGGGATGCCATTTTATTTACCGAAGACAGAGAGTCCCTCATGACGAAACTTTCACCTGCGCTGAAGGGGGTCCTCGCTGAATTCCTCGTCGCGGCCATAGAACTGGCTCGGGGCTACCATCCCGACGTTGGCACCGATATGGCCAGACTTAGGCGGCGATGCCTTGATTCCTGACAATTGTTAAATGTAAATATTTATTTTTCACCCTCCTGGTTGAGTTGTAACATTGACTGACAGTCAATAAAATTATTTTAATTGTCACACACACACACACACACACATATATATATATATATATTAAGAAAAAGGCATCTCCTTATCGTGCAACTGAAAGTTGCTAATGGCTTGCGCCATCTATCGGAATAAATATCAAATATATATATATATATATATTTCATAATGCAAGTTTCAGAGTCATCAATCAATTCTTAATTCTGTCACCGTTTGTGTTTTTGTGAATGGGATAAATACACAAATATGGCCATTTCTCATAAGCATCGATGATTCAGTGGTAAAATGCACGCGGGCGGCCCGGGTTCGATTCCCAGCCGATACATTTTTTTTTTTTTTACAATTTTTAAAACTCATTTATATATTATACAAGAATGACATCCACGGCGCCAATTTATAATTGTAACGAATAGTATTTGAATAAAAGCATTTAATCGGGTAAAACCCGGGCGTTGCCCGGGTCATTCGGCTAGTATATATATAAAAGCGGTCAGGATATGCCTTTTTTGTATATATATTGTTCGATAGATGACAAGGCCAAGATACCAGAGTAAAGTTGGGGAAAGAAGGATAGACTCTAGCGGCCCCCGCTGCCATGTGGCAGGCGCCAAAAACAGCATTCCTGTGTGGGGGAGGACAGAGTCTGGTTACATCAGCGGCAAGGAGAAGACGTGGCGACTTGCCTCCGGGCGTGTGGATGATCCTACAAGACGGTGCCAGGAGAGACTGACATCGGAGCGACCTACAAGACGGTGTAGTCCAGGCTAGACATGTACAGTGTGGAGCGGGAAGCTTCACAAGAGGACGTCCACGGCGCCAAGGATTCTTCTGACGAGGAGGTTGAAGGCAAGTCCCACTTTTGTATTCCTTCTGTTAAGTGAGACATAATAAAGCGCTAACTTTAGCTGCATCCCTTCGAACTCACATGTGTATCTTTGTGGCACCCTGAGTAGACAAAGTACACGAATAGCGTCTGGGTACGACGTAACAACTTATATATACACAGACATTACCTTTCAAACAATTTCCACATAATATGTAAAATGGGCGAATACCTTTTATACGTTAAATAAACTCAATTTAACAAAGAAAACAGCACATCTTAAAATTTATTACTCGTAACTACGTTTTATATATTATTTCAAATTCTAAAAGTTTTTCATTTGAAATATATGTAAATTTGTTCATTGACGCTTTAGATTACAATGATCTTAAAATGTGTCGAAATATGCAAATATTATATATAAAAATTAAACTATAGATTTCTATAACCGTTTGTTTTTAAAGATTATAATTTGTACTTCTTATACCCTTAGGATTTTATCCATAAGTCTGTTTGTTATCTCAATCTGCTCGCCATTGTCAGTCATCGCATTCAAGGTAAGAGCATTTGTTTGTAATGTGACAAAGAAGAGATTTATTTACTTTCTATGATAATGTATTTTGAGGTAATCACATAAAACCCTATTTGCATATCTCCCTTATTTTCCTCAGTGAAAAGTATGTGGATTGTCGGGTCGTCATACCCAATTCAAATACAAACTCTAAATTTATTATACAATATAATGCGGCTTATGATTGTAGAACGACATTTGAAAATTATCCCGCTTGTGTTTCTTTTGAACGAAAAAACGAAAGCCGCATTGTATTGTATTATAAATTACTTTTATAATATTTACGAACAGAAGAATATGTCCAGGGTAGCCTAGTGGACAGCCCGGTAAGCGGAACACTGTGGGTTCCCATCCCTGGACACTTTTATTTTTCCGTTTATCATTACTCTTCACAATTCATCCTTTCATACTTCACCCCTAAGGTTAGAAATAATCGTTATTTCTCCTTAAAATAAATTTCGATTTTTCGTTCAAACGAAACACATGCGGGATAATTTTCATATGTCGTTCTAAATTTATTGTTCTAAATCTCTTGGACATAATTAAAAAGGTTTCTGGAGATGAGTTTATTTTTAAAATATTATTGAAGCAGTCCTAGGCTTTCTGGCATCTCTGCCCTTCTACAGGAGAACATAAATGAATGTAACGAACTATAAATGCCACATAAAATAAATACAAATAGAATGTTTAGCAAGTTTTTGTATGACTTGTATATGCTGTATTGTAAAAAGTGTGAGAGAATGGTATTTATGTGTAAAAATGGTATACAGATAGGATTATGTGCAAATTGGTGGTGTTCAGGTATATTGAGTGATCTAAATACATGCGCTTTGAGTGTAGAATATTAAAAGAAGTGAACTATTTCGTGTATTTTTAATAAATGCCTTTTAAAAGGGAGGTGCTTTTTTGGACTGTTGTTTGATAATTAGCTATTATAATTTGTTAATATGGGTGTGTGAAGATGTCTTTTGGGGTTTATTTTTCCCCACAACAACTTCCACTCTTCTACCCATGTAAAAATTCTTGTTTTTATTGGCTTGCACCCAGTAAACAATGAGAGGTGGGGTGTTAAACGTATTATGTGCCAATGATATCTTCGATGACAAAACGTTGAAAAGATAGTTACATTCAGAATAATTCTTCAAATTAAAGATACTTCGGCCAGTAAATCTATTTTATTGTCTCGAGGTTTCGACAGAAATCTTTTGTTCTCATCAGGAGCGAACAAAATTCAAACATTTGGTAAAGCGTTAAAAATTATTATAAAATTTGACAAATGTTTTCATTTTGTTCGCTCCTGACGAGGACAAAATATTTTTGTCGAAACGTCGAGGTAATAAAAAGATTTACTGGCCGAAGTATCTTTATTTTAAAGAACAATGAATGCCGGCCAGGGGTAGCCTCTATCTTTACATTCAGAATAATTATAAATGTTTAACATTTAAGTTCCATTTCCCCTAAAGTATATATATATAGGCCTAATACAATATTCTTGAATAAAGTAAGAAATATCAGACACACATATATATAACTTGCAGTCGCATTATCAGATGTCCTAACTCTTTTGTATGTCTATAACAATTGGATGATATTTCGGAAACATAAATATTGCATATTTACCAAATCAACAACTTTTTTTCTATTAGATTTATAATTTAAATTGTTTTTATTTTCATATATGTGAACAGCGTTATTGAGCTGAAAACATAAAGCCAACTGTATCTAAAACATGAACATTTAAACTCGTTTAAAAAATATATATTTATGTTTAGAAAGAAATTTAATATAATGATAGGTAATACAATATAATGTGGCTTATGATTATAAAACGATGTTTGACAATTATACCTAAAATGTTTCTTTTGAAAAAAAAAAGATATAAATTTATTTTAAGGAGAAATAACGATTATTCCTATCCTTAGGGATGAAGTATGAAAAGGTGAATTGTGAAGAGCAATGATAAACGGAAAAATAAAGTAAATAAATAGTATTTATTTTTCCGTTTATCATTGCTCTTCACAATTCATCTTTTCATACTTCATCTCTAAGGATAGAAATAATCGTTATTTCTTCTTAAAATAATTATAGATTTTTCGTTCAAAAGAAACATTTGCGGTATAATTGTCAAACATCGTTTTATAATGATTGGTGTGAATATGAAAGATATTGGAATGACCTAGCTTATCTGTGTTGAACCTGATATGACAGGCTCTACCAATCTCTTCAATATTGCCTTCGGTTATTGTAAAAATACGTCTCAAACATATAGCGAGAATATAATAACATATTAAGGTAGAAAAAAAGGGATTTATTTGATAACGTTCAAATTAACAAGAGAGACTAGCCAATAAGCCAAGAGTGTAGGGTGTTTTTAGTGGCCTTGTTACACCACAAGATTCACATAACTTCTCTGCACCTCAATCTTAAAAAAAAATGTTTTTAGAATCTAGTAAAAAGTCGTGAAAAGTACTTCCGCTGAGTTCAAATGGATGTCAATATTTCACTATTAATGTAAGGAAAGAACCGAATTGGTCGCCATCAGGTATTTTGACCAAGTTAAACAATTTTTGTGAAAAAATGTTTTTAACTTGTTCAAAATACACGATGGCCATATATCGTTTGTAACTGAAAAAATCAAATACAAAATTTGGTTACAATACTTCCCCAGCCAGTGTATAAGTTACTTAGGTTTATCGGGAACTTCTCCCCATGTGTCGTACAGTACTATCGTACTGATGTCTGACATGCATGTATTCCACATTCTTGCTTAAATGTTTCCTCGAGAAGATTTGCCTTGCAAACCGGCTTGTTGAAGAAGATGAAAGCCTCGACAGCTTTTTCTGTACGCCACGTGGTTGCATCTAACCAATTCGACAAAGTTCGGTATGGTAAGGATACTTTATTGTATATTATAGGTTGCCAGCTCGGCTGAATGTTAGATGTATGTGCTTGTTTCTATTAGGAGTGCTGAGATAAAATAGTGTAGGTGGAGTTTACGTGGTTTTAGGGAAGGTGAAGTAATTCACGAGGGTGTTCTCCTGGTCCTTCCGTTTCTTTGGCGCTGCGGGTTTCTTGTTCGGCGCTCCTTTGAGCGGTTTCTTCCTGGTGCCGCAGTCTGCCAGCGCGGCGTACAGTTCCGTGGAGTAGGCTAGCGGGTTGTAGCGCTTGTCGACTTCTAGAACGCCCAGGGCGGCACCCATCGCAGCTAAGGCTTGGGCGTTGGGCTCGCAGGTGAGGGCGGTGGGGGCACTGGGCAGTAGCAGCTCGCGCCCGCACAGCGGCTTCAGCAGCAGGCGGGCTGAGGGCCCGGGCAGCGCGGCGAAGAGAGCGCGGGGCGACATGGACGTGTGGCACACGAGCACCGAGCGGCCCTCCGTCAGCAGCTGGCAGAGCGCGGCCACCCGGCGCTGGTTGTGCTCCAGTTCCTCCCAGTCCAGCTTCCAGCACTGCGAAGCGTAGAGCACGGTGGGATGCCCGAACACGACCGAGTCGCACAGCCCGTCCTGTAGCACCAGTCTGGAGGCTTGGAGCTGGTACACCGGGACCTGGCTTGTCTGGTGGCCTCGCTGCTCCCCCGCCTGCCCACACGTACACGCTCTTGAACGCAGCTAGCTGACGACATGTTAGCCAAACATCCGTCACGCTGTGTAAATTGAAGTTTTGAAAAGGTCTAGGGCGTAGACTTATTCCCTACTTATATACGATGAATTATTCAAAACCTAACTAAAATCATCGAGGTTCTCGAGGCGTCATAGTTTATGCACCTCTAGCATCAAAGTTTCGTTTCCTCGTAGAATAAACGTCCCCTTCACAGATATTCATCACTGGAGCTATTAGTTCATTCCTTACCCGGAGTTGTTAAACACTCTCCATAAATATTTACGACTCGTGGCGTGTGAACAGCAAGAATAAGAACAACTATGACAGTACACAGCGATGTTCCAAGTACATGGAACTTCACTGATAGATGTATTCCACAAGTCCCTACCTACGGGAGAGTAGCGTGAGGAAGCTTTAAAAATTTCCAAGCACAATGTATTAAAATCTACTATAACTGGTTAGGCCACGCTATAAAATATTCTGTTTGCTAATTCTATTTTGAACGGGTTCTGCCAGGAAAAAGAAGAGGAAGTAGGATGATCTTAATAATTTGAAATAATCACCGATTATCTTCCATATTGACTTATATCCAATAGTCGAACAGGACCTTTGCTATACTGTCCATCTCATAAGAGAAGTCTGAGTTCATTTCAATATTACCGCTCGCGGGTATGTTCCACCCAACGAAGGGAAGGAAAGATACCCACCAGAGGTGGCTGGCCATCGTCCCGTACCGCCAGACCGCCCGACAGAGGTAGCAGTGCGGGGTCGAGCACCTGGGCCTGGGCGTCCAGTCGCAGTACAAGCGGAGCTCCCCCGGGCCTCCTGAAGGCCAATCTGACATGTTCCACGTCGGTAGCGTCGTCCAGTAGCCACGTCTTCAACAGGGATTCCAGCTGGAGCACGTCGCTCATTTCCACGGCCTCCACGATACCGCCCGCCGGCGCTTCTTCCTCGATACTGGGGTCTGCTGGGGCGGTCGCCCGCGTCGTCGACACTACCTGCTCACACCGGGCACGTCTGGAGCTGGCTTGACGCTTGGAGCTGGCTTGAATAGCAACGGTGGCCAGATCGCTATGGCTCTCTATGTATTTGCGACAGTTTCTCAGACATGATGGAAAGTCTTTGATATCGACGGTCATCTGTTTTTTTTTTTTTTTGAAGGAGACAGAGGCAATTTCGTTCACACTTGGTTATCTCGTGTGTCTTCAATAAAGGTCACTGTAATATCTTTCAGAGTTATTGTCTGAATCCCAATATACATGGTAAAAGGTACAACTTCTTTAAGTTTTGTCCATGAGTGTAAATCACACAAATATATATTCTATTCTCACAAAAAGATTTCACCTACACACAATATGGTGTGGTTTCAAAGTACTCTAGTACGGACGTACTCACACGAGATGTTCTTTGTGGAGAACTTAATGGATGACAAAGGGACATTTCCATGACATGTTATCTGACGACAAGAAATACTTTGTTTTGTTTCGGTTTCTGGACTTGAAACTTTGAATAGCGCCAAAATAAATATTTAATTTTAATATTTGTGAAAAGAACGGATAGGCATTGCAAGCTATTGGTCAAACACATCGGCTTCCTTTCGAACATATATTTCGAAACGAAGCTTTCGATGGCAACATCTTTGTATTCCTAGGACAAGTCGCTAAATAATCACCGTTCACAGTCGTGGTGCCTTAATACAAGTGCATATATACGTGTAGTTTAGACATAATCTACAAGTGGTTGGCTCTCCTTACAAAAGTTTCATTAGAATATTAGCCCGTCCCACATGCGGAGGAAAACATTAAGAACAAGTAAACCCAAAAATATATCGGTGTGATAAAACGATCTATTTTTACGCCGCTAAAGTTTAATATAAGGAGATCAACTTTTAAATCCTTTTAATACAAATATTAAACAATTCTTAATATCAATTTGAGTCATGAATAAAATCTTGAGATAAAATCTTCTCTTTAAAAAATAACAATTAAAAAAGTTAAAATATTATTTTGTGTGCAAAAAAAAAAAGTAAATTCCTATACTCGAACCCATGGTCGTTTTTTTTCAAAATCGCCTCGATGTGTAGAAGCAATGGGCTAAAGTAATATACTCGTTTTTACTAATATCAACGCGGATTGGTTGATCAAGGTCATGTGACTGTAGAGAACCAATCAGTGGGCGAATAAAACTGACACCCTATGTACATATCTGCGTGTATTGCGATTTAGTATATAACATCGTAGACATTGTTAGCCACAAGTACTCCAGACACTCAGTATCTGATATACTTCTAAGCCACAACAACAGCACGTTTTAAGATGTAAATTGATAGCAAGGTTATGTTTCCGAGGTCTTGGATGCAAATAGATGCAAATCTTCTATGTCTCTATCCGTTTACATCGTGCTCCGTTACTTATAGAGACATTTGGAAGTTGTAGTTGAGGCGGAGAATGTCCTCCAAAGCCTGCAATTACAAATTTCCGTTTGTGTGTGTTTCCAAAATGTATTGTTTATGCTTAGAGTAATACATATTCACTGCCATTCTATTAGAGAATAATGACCTGGCCAACGCCCGGGTTTTATGGCCGAGTGCATTTTCACACACTCGTAGCTATATAGAGTATAAAGATGTTTGTTTTTTTCATAATTTTAAAACTATTTAATTAACAAATGCATAAATGTGTATATAACACACAAAATATATATAATTAAATCCCCTTTTAAAATATTTTGTTTCCCAGGTATCTTTTTAGAAATATTCAAAATCTATTATAGGAGAACACTTTCTAAAAAACCTTTTTTGTTGTTGTTATCTATACTTTAATAGATTTCGATAAACCATTAGGAGTCTTTTAGGGGTTTATCTTAATAGAATTTATATATGAATGCCCTCTTCTCCGACTCTCCTCTCAGGATTTAATCAAATGAAAATTCTCTTGAGTCAAATTTTATCTATGAATTCTAGAAGTATTAATAGTAAAATGAGAATTTATTAAAAGAAATTCACTAAAAAGGATAAATAAACATATCTGCTATCAACCCCATTAAACATGCATACTTACATATAGGTAACCCAGGCTTCTGCTACGTAGCTCCAATAAAAAATCATATTTATATTGCTAGAGACTTGTTAATCAGTTTATTCTTTAACATTATTTAAAACAAATACCAAAATTTCTCTATTAGGATTTGCATAACTATTGCTGACCTGTATATAGATAGCAGTTTAATTAAAAAGACATATATTGGATCAAAATATAATTTATTTACCAATATTTCAGTTGGCTGAATGCCAACTTTTTTCAAAGTATAACAACGTATATATAGTTATATACGTAGTTACGTTATACGTTGTTATACCTTGAAAAAAGGTTGGCATTCAGCCAACTGAAATATTGGTAAATAAATTATATTTTGATCCAATATATGCCTTTATAATTAAAGATCTATCTAAGGGAATTGCTCTATTTTCAAAAAAAGATAGCAGTGTGGTAGATATTTTGGGGGGTTGTAAAACTGAACTCTCTTTGTAAATAAACGGTAATTATTGTTGAGAATTTTCCATCTTCGTTACCGTGACAATAAAAGCCGATCAACATGAATTTCAAACTTTGAAGCAACAGATTATCAAGCTTTCATAAATTTCAACTTATTTTACCTCTTCACTCAATACATGATGACCGTCGTATATGTAGAGAAACAGACAGACAAGCAAGACAGAAAGTTTTAAAAGGATTTTAAAAACTAACTTTCGAGTTTGATGTTCCCCTACGATTGTTTTATTATTATTATTAAAGATAAAACCGAGAGGCGTTTTCATTGTTAGTTTCCAAGCCTCGAGATGGTCTATTTCTCATTTTTTTAGTGAAAATATTTCTTTATATACATTTATTTGACAAGATCCAGGTAAAAGGGAATTTTAGTTTTATTAACATATAGACATTTTATATGAATCAAGAATCAAAAGGGGCTATTTATATAAATGGAGAGTAAATGATTATCAATTGCAAAAATACCTTTTAATATGCATGCAAGTATTACATAATAAATGTAATTTTAGTTTATTAAGAGGGATATTCCAAAACAATGATATAATTTTACACAATAGGATAAAATTAAATTTAAAAAAAGCCTTTTTTTTTTGCATTTCTAAAAGGGGCTCGTTTTTACATACCCCCCAAAAAAATCATTCGAAAATATTTTTGTCATCGGTTTGTGGGTGCCATATGCAAAAATAGAAATTTTGAGGTGCGTGAGACTTGAAGCACTTCCTTTATTGTCATCTATTACTAAACATTACATATAACTCGAATAATAAACAACGGGTATTTACATTACGCCACCTCCTGGGGCCAATATGAAAAGGTATTTACAGCCAGGAGAGGTGGCCTCCCCAGGAAACGGGACCACAGCAGTCGGCGACTCCCGCATCAGTTGCAGATGCAAAACAGGCGAAAGCGCCATCTATAGGAGGAGGTTGCAAGTGCTATTCTCGACGTTTCGACAAAATGTTTAGCCTCGTCAGGAAAAAGTAAAAAAAAAAAAAGCATTTGTAAGGCGTCATAAATATGTATGAGGCGTTCTCGAGCGGTATTTCAAATTTAATACAAAATCTGAATCACGAGTCAGAACAAAATATTATAGAATCAGTCATGCAACCTCTATCCTAGAAAAAAAATGGAACAATCCACGATTTTGCGTGTCATCCTTTGCGCAGGGGCCATGCTAATCTTCTCTGTTCGTTCCTATTTTAGTGTTGTACCGCCGAACACAGAGGTCATGTTAATCTTCTCTGTATCCTTCCTATTGTAGTATATGTACCCCTGAACAAGTATCACAGGGGCCATGCTGATCTTATCTGTATCCTTCCTATTGTAGTATATGTACCCCTGAACAAGTATCACAGGGGCCATGCTAATCTTATCTGTATCCTTCCTATTGTAGTATATGTACCCCCGAACAAGTATCACAGGGGCCATGCTAATCTTCTCTGTATCCTTCCTATTGTAGTATATGTACCCCTGAACAAGTATCACAGGGGCCATGCTAATCTTCTCTGTATCCTTCATATTGTAGTATATGTACCCCTGAACAAGTATCACAGGGGCCATGCTAATCTTCTCTGTATCCTTCCTATTGTAGTATATGTACCCCTGAACAAGTATCACAGGGGCCATGCTAATCTTCTCTGTATCGTTTTTATTATAGTAGTTGTACCTCCGAACAAATGTGTACTTATATCATAAAGGAGTATATTTAAGAATATTTAATGTAAGTTATGAAGTACCTGTATCTTCTTGACGAAGGAGAGATCCTGTGTCTCTACTAAGGCTTCCACGGTGTTGGCCAGTCGCTCGGCATTCTGCGCCGTCAGGATGGTCACTTCCAGCTGCCGCTTGACGTCCTGCATATCGTTCAACCTATACTCGTGAACTTTTAACACTATTCATTTATATTATGATGCACATTAGCGCGCCATCTGTTATGAAAATTAGAAACTATTATAGACGCGTATGATTCCTTTTTTTTTAATGAAAAGTTAAAATTGTTTAATAAAAATAAAAAATAATAATCGTACGCGTCTAAAATAGTTTATAATTTTTATAGCTATACATTTATACAATGGCCCCTCCTAAGTTTGAAAGCATAATCCCTTACTGAGACATGCTCATAATCCAAAACACTTGTAGCGCAAAGTAATTTTCAAATTGTATATTTAAAAATCAAGATGGATATTGTCAATAATTTAAAATCTGAAAAATAAAAAGGAGCGCATTAAAAACCTCTTATTTATCATTGAGAGAGATATATATATTCATAACCCAAGGTGTTGCTGGAGCGCAAGAACGTTTAGGTTGTTTTTTAGGAATTAAATTAGCCCTTCGATTTTTCTGATATGAGGGGTAGTAAAATGTATTGAAGTTTTTATCCCTCCTCACACCCAACTTCGAACGTAGAAGTTCCTCTCGTTTGCTCAGATTTTGTCGAGTTAAAGAAACCTTACATATTCAATTTGTTGACCCTATCTTGCTCTTAATTAGCAAACAATTTCGAAGATTATCCTACATTAAATGTTTCTTTATACATACCGAAAAATATACATAGATAAATATAGAATGCATTATGATTTTTAATATATTAAAATTTCATGATTTTACAAGATGCCATTATTTTAAATGTATATAAAATAATTTTACACCAAGAGAAATTTCTATTAAAAATATAGTTTTGATTATTTAAAACACTATGTTTTATAATTACATTCTTATAAGGATCATTTTCACCAATTTTAATTTATTTTATGCAATAATTATAATTAAGAATTTTGTTTATGTATGTATTCAATTATTATATAAATCCTTGTGTTGATAAATATTAAAATAATGGAATAACACACATCTTAAAAATATTGTAGTAAATAAAAATTATAGCTGTAAATATATATACTGAAACGTACCTTTTGAGAACTTAGGTGAGAATCCAAAGCTTCATTTAAAGCCTGTCTTAAAGTGGCATTAATATTTTCATTGTTCACGTGTCTATCCGAAAAACAATGTAATATTAAATTAAGCGAAGAAAATAATTTATTATGATTTCCTTTTATAATTTCTAATGGAAAAATTGTTTCAAAATCATTACCCAATATACTTAAACCAACTAAGGCTAATCGAGGGGAACCTTTAATCGAAAGTGACAAGGCAATTATATTTTTAATCGTATTACATATTTCGTTTAGGCATTTAAATGTCATTGGTGGAGAAAAATCAATAATTATTTGATGATTTGGTTGCTTGGAAAAAACCTTCCTATATAGATTAGGCTCCATTTCCTATTTAAATATTTAACTATGTTTTCCAAAGTATATACTTTAAAAATAGACCTCGTATTTAATTAAAAATTGAAATCGAGTAAAAATAGCACAGCTTTATTTATATCAGACGATTTAATAACATTTCGCAATGCTGCCAAATTTAAAAACATTTTACAAGTTTTTACAGGCTTTTCACCAAAATATACATATAGGTTTGGCGATTTTAAGACAACATTTCACACTTTAATGACAACATTTTACACTTTAATAATAAATATTTTATACTTTACTGACATTTTTCATTTTAATAATATTTTTACACTTTAACAATAACATTTTCATTTTTAAACGATATTATTAGATTTAAAAAATATATTTTTAAAATTTTATTATAGATATTTTTAGTTTTCCTCGAAATATATACTTCTATTTTGATTTAAATTGGTCTATTTTTTTTAGAATTGTTATATCGTTTTAATCAAGCATTAGAAATTAAGCATTTGAGATTTTATCAAATAAAGTTAATCGCAGTTTAATATGACTTTAAATTATACCTATGTTCCCACTTCAAGCTGTTTCCCAGCTTAATCTTTAGCTATTTACATAACGTTTTTCAATTTGATTTTTATAGGTTCAAAGTAAACATCAGTAAGTTGCTAATTCCTTAGAGTGCGTCGATATTCATTCAGGAATAATATAACTGATATTACCATATTGAAAACTAAAAATATATATTCAATTATCATTGCTATTTTTTAGAACATTAATTAGCTCGCTATAAATGTAATGGAGAAATATCTAAATTAAAATGCTAACTTGTGCGATGTTTTCATTCAATATATAAATAAGCTATTTAAAAAACAGATATGAAAACATCTGAAATTTAAGCTGGGAAGCAGCTTGTAGCTGAAATATAGTTATTACTTAACGCTATATTAAACAGTGATTACTTAGTTGAGAAGATCTCAAATGCCTCATTTGTAATGCTTAATAAAAAAAAACGGATATAAAAATGTCTAAAATAGACCAATTTCAATTAAAATAAATATTTCGATGAAAACTAAAAATATCCATAGTAAAGTTTTTTAAAAATATTTTTTTTTAATTGAAAATTCCTTTTAAAATGAAAATGTTATTAAATAATTATTAAAATGAAAAATGTTGTCAATAAAGTGTAAAAGTTGTACTAAAAATTTGCGAAACCTATTTTACGCTTTCAAAACAACATTTAAGGTTTAATAACACATTTTTGAGTTCATAAATGATTTTTGAGCTTAATGACAAAATTTTAAATGTAAAAATATTGCTATAAAATTTCAAAAAGGTTTTTCCAAAACTCTAAAATGTCATTTTGCATTGAATTTTGTGTTTTTACAAAATTAAATAGATATCAAATATTTTCTATGAAATATTAAATACTTTTAGTTTATATTTTAAATAAATACAATATAAATGAGAACACATGCATTTTTTTAATATTAAACTTTAAATATATTAATTTAAAATAAAAACAAATTCTCAACGAAATAAATAATATCTAAGCAAAAATATATAGAAATAAATTTAAATGCGGGAGAGAAAAGGATACATTTTTATCTCTAAAAGGATAAAATGCAAACCTATTTTGTTCAATAAAATAAATAGAATTTTATTTACGCACACCGATTGCAAGTGACAAGCAATAAAAAAGCATATCAAAAATACTTTATAGAGTTCACACTTTCTTACTATCACAATTGAATATTTTTCTGGCAAATATTTCTATACAAATAATAATAAAACTAAAATGATGAATATTCAGTTTTGTAGTTAATAATATTTTCTCTTAAGAGTATAAATAATTTTTGAATATAAATTATTACAGTGTCTTATTATTTTAACATAAATACTATTTTACTTGTCACAAAAAGATTATTTGTATAATTACTAATTATATTTATAAATATACGCTAATAACAGAGTTAAAAAAACACGAATATATTATACTCACACGTATTCATTTATTATTTAAACCATTTATACAAATGGGTATTTTAAAGTCATGAATATACAATGCTAATCAAATATAATAATAAAACAAACGAAGTGTGTTTAATTGAAAATTAAATTCAAGGTACAGAAATAATAGGCACAACGTGCTGCATGTTTAGGCCTAATAAGAAAACAAAGCCAAATATTTGCGAGGGGGTAACCACGTTGGCTCGGCGTTCTAACCGGCCATCAACAAGTTTTGGTTGATCGATGAGCAGGCCGATAGAGCACCTCAGCGGTTATTTAAGTGATAACAAGGGGTCAATTGATCTTCCTGAGCCCCCTAATTGTGAGGTGTATTTGTTTTAATTCCGTCCACTTAAACAAACACCCCCTCACGACCAGCGATTTCCATAAATTTATTGTTTCTCTGGGATGAGCCGTGAAAATGGAGATGGATATATCCTTATCACGGTATGCATTCCCGGATTGGGCATACAATGGAATTGCTATCTGCCACGCCTGCCGCCGCGCCTGCGCACACATCAGAGAGAACAAGTTTGGGCAGAAAATATGAGCAACTTTTAAGAGGATATTGAAATCTCTACACACGTTGCTATCTTACAATCACGAAACTGGAGGAATGAACGTGGAATTCACAAAATGGCTTACAGACTTCTCAGAGAGTGAAATACAAGATTCATATTTAAAGACTTGTTTACAAAAAGAACAAAACATACTCTACAGACGTTTGTCAATTGGTACCCTTAATCAAACAAATGCCGCAGGTTTCTGGAAATTAGTTTTTTTTAATCTTTATCAAACGAATTCTCGAGCTTTCAGGCATCTCGGCCCTTCTACAGGAGTACATAATTACATATGAAAAAAGGCATCTCTTTATCGTGCAACTGAAAGTTGCTGATGGCTTGTGCCATCTATCGGAATAAATATCAACTATTCTCGTTGATTTTTTAATTATTCCAGAATTGGCCAAATACCCATTCTTGATTAATCAAGAAAAGCTAAACACGGACGCGTTTCGGGCTGTTGGCCCTCATCAGCGTGGTGCAAGCTGTACCTCAACGACCAAAAAAAAATGGTTGCCTGTAAAGTCGGTTTTACGGGCGAAGATTTTACGTGACAACGGTAGAATATTTATTGATATGAATATAATTAAATTGCACAATAGGAACAAGGAATTGAATGAAAATAAGAATTGCACAAATTTTAACTATAGAAATATATTTTGTTTACTAAAACATTGTACATGTAAACTTAAACTTAACTAATTCCTATTTGAGTGATTTTGTTGAGGATAGGACGATGATAGGAGAAATATGAAATGAAAGGAAGTGTTTCTGCTGTAATGTGTCTTGCGAAAGTCAAGTCGATAGTTGTTCCTTTTAACGTAGTTGACTTAGAAACGTTTGATACGCAATCAAGATTATACGTATTTTTCATGAAATTAAGAAACGAGTTGTCAGGCTTTACGTTTTTGTTAAAATCACCACACAGAAGAATCGGTATACTCGGTATATCGGAAAATTAAAACATTTACTTAAATTAGATGTTAAAATTCTTGCTCAACACAGTTTAAATAAAGTTTTCTTATATCTGCCACTTTTTCTTAATATTTGTAATTTTAAATAATCAATTCGAAAATCAAAACATTTATTCAGATCGAAGATTCAAATTTTTGCTAAATAAATTTGAAACTATTTTAAATTTGTAAAATAATAATTAATTAATTAATTAATTAATTTTAAACTAATAATTTACTTAACACTATCAACATTTATCAATAG
>CP092869.1:73423236-73496874 GCA_030710605.1 Cordylochernes scorpioides
ACGCCTTCAAAGGAGCCAGTCTAGGAAGACCCAATCCCAAAGCCAACGTCCCGAATCCTCCACCTCTTTCGCCTCGGTAGTGGCAGAGAAAGACAAGCCGGCAAGGCCTGCACCTCCGAAACCCAAAGCGAAAGCCACATTTGTTAATCTGGCTCCTTCCTTTGAATCGCATGTCGTCAGGTCGGATAATCCCAAGGCCAACCCAAGGGAAATTTTAAGGGAAATTCAAAAGATTCATCCATCCCTAGCGTCGTCAAAAGACGTGGTGGCGTCCATCAACACCAGCGGCAAGGTGGTTTTCCACACCAAAACAACCCAAATGGCAAAGTCACTGGCTTCTGGGCTGACCTCCCTGCCAACGGGTCTAAGATGCCACGAGCGCCCGGTTATCCTACCAAGATACTGCCTCTTCAGAGTGGACGGGGAGGTGCGGGACGAGGAGTTATGCGAGAGCTTCCGCTCCAACCACTCCGTGCAGTCACTCCAGGGAAAACGTGACATCAGGGTAGTCCATCGATCAAAGAATGCGGCACACAGCACTAGTACAGTGTTCATCGAAGTGGAAAACCAAGTCGTCGAAATCCTCGGTCAACATGGACGTATCCCTGTGGCGGGTCTAATGCACAGGTATGAGCGCAGTCATACTTTAAAGCAATGCTTCCGTTGCTGTGGCTTCGGCCACCGCGCTTCTGCCTGCCCAGCTGCCCATCCAATCTGCTACCGCTGCGGCTCTGCAGAGCACGAGGGCATCCAATGCTCGGTCGAGCCAAGCCAAAGCCGCTGCAGCAAAAAATCTGGAGCTCCCATCAACCACTTTGCCACCTCACCTTCCTGTCCCTTTGTAAAAGAGAGAATAGCCCGAACAAGAAACAATGTCTAGGCCATTGCGTGTCCTGCAGGTGAACGCTTGAAATCACCAACTGCCATTCTTGAAATTGCAAATTTGGCAAATTCGACACAGGCCGACATCGTGCTCCTGCAAGAACTCCCAACTAACTTCTTCTGGCCCACACCTGGGTTTCAGGCATTTTTTGTCCCAGGCGCCTACATCCCCTCGGGAATTGTGGCACGTAGCAACCTTCATCCCATCCCTCTAACCTCCCCAGACACCGCCATGGAACTTCCTGACCAGCTGGTTCGGCTCTGCAATTGGCTCTATGTAAATATAATCTAGAGTAACTGGTTTCTACTAGTTAGCTGGACAGCCCGGGCAGTTGGCGTTTCTTGCGCTCCAGGGGCCCGGGTTATCCTTATTTTCTCTATTGCGAGTGGGGACAATTGACAATTAAAACATTTTATTGTCATCTCGACAATATTACAAATTCAAAGAGGGTAGTGACAACAGTTTAAGAAATAATAAAAGATATATACATATTTATACAATGATGGAGGATGAAGGAAGACATCCCCGGCGCTGGAGTGTTCTGGTCCAGGCGATGTCCTCCACTCCACCGAGCCCAACCTGGGGAGTGGGGAGTGTGGTGGATATTTGGTGTGGAGACGCTTAAAGTGTTCTCTGCGTGCTTTATCCGTGTCTGGCTATCTCCTCGCATACCTGTGTGACCCCGGTCCGATCCCTACCAACGCTACAATAAAAGATAAGTACTGTTTTGTTTTTATATAGAAAATCGTGAGTTTTTACTTAACTCCCTTTTATTGTTGTTATTGTACTCTTGAGTGTACACTTTTCTGTGTGTTAAGTTACTATTACTTTAGCCCCTAGTATTTTTCACATTGTGTGATAACCCGTAAAAGTTAACTTTTGTCACAGGTTTCTCCTACAGGCAGTATTTTATCAGAAACTGCTTCAGTTGAAAGACTCCTCATTACTTGGTTGCCATGACAATCTTCTATAAGCGATCAGCTCCAAGAAAGACTAAGTTTAGTCAAATATTTAGATGGTCTCTTATGGGAAACTAGAGTTATAAAGATAAAGGCCACCTCTCCCGTCAAAATAGACGTCAAAACTAGACGCTATCTATTGACCGTCGCCGCAAACTAGCGGGATTCAGGTCGGTGACAAAGCCACAATACCAGCTTTGGTAAACTGAGAAGCGTCCACCTAGAGACCATGGTTTCGGGCTGATGGCCCTCGTCAGTCTAGGGCGGACTTTATTCCATGAGATCCACAAGGGAATTTTGGTAGATTGAGAAGATTCCATTAGATCTCGTGTGGATCTCATGGAATAAAGTCCGCCCTAGACTGACGAGGGCCATTAGCCCGAAACCATGGTCTCTAGGTGGACGCTTCTCAGTTTACCAAAGCTGGTATTGTGGCTTTGTCACCGACCCGATGCCGCTAGTTGCGGCGACGGTCAATAGATGGCGTCAGATTCTGACGTTTATTTTGACGGGAGAGGCGACCATTGCTTCCATGAATTCTAGCAGGATTCTATTTTAGAAGTCTATAAATAGCCTCTAATAATTTAACTATCAAACGATACTTATGAAAGTTTGAAGCGTGAAAAGAGATAATTGGTATGCAGACGATCCAATAGACAAATAAAAATAAATAATAAATAGAGAAAATATGATATATGGATTAAAATATATATCACAGATTACTAGCAGTATTCTATTTTAAAAGTTTATAAATAGCCTCTAATATATAATTTAAGCATCAAACGATACTTATGAAAGTTTGAAGCGGTAAAAGAGATAATTGGTATGCAGACGAACCAATAGACAAATAATAAATAGAGAAAAAAAAAAGATATATAAATTAAAATATATATTCATAATATATATACAGATTACTAGCAGGATTCTATTTTAAAAGTTTATAAATAGCCTCTAATATATAATTTAAGTATCAAACGATACTTATGAAAGTTTGAAGCGGTAAAAGAGATAATTGGTATGCAGACGATCCAATAGACAAATAATAAATAGAGAAAAAAATAAAGATATATAAATTAAAATATATAATAGATATCACAGATTACTAGCAGGATTCTATTTTAAAAGAGATTATAAATAGCCTCTAATATATAATTTAAGTATCAAACGATACTTATGAAAGTTTGAAGCGGTAAAAGAGATAATTGGTATGCAGACGATCCAATAGACAAATAATAAATAGAGAAAAAAAAAAGATATATAAATTAAAATATATAATAGATATCACAGATTACTAGCAGGATTCTATTTTAAAAGTTTATAAATAGCCTCTAATATATAATCTAAGTATCAAACGATACTTATGAAAGTTTGAAGCGGTAAAAGAGATAATTGGTATGCAGACGAACCAATAGACAAACACCTGTCAATCACGTGGCTCGAAGAGGTGGTATGGGGTTAAATGAGGGACCACCTCAGGAAAATGGGAGGTAATGACTCAAAATGAATTTTTGAGAACCATTAGCGTTCGTTCCCTCTCTCGGAATCAATTAGGCCTAAACAAGAGGAGGCATGTTTGTGGACTAAATTGAAACTAATGAATTCGTCGCTTCACCAAGTAACCTTCTACGATAAATCTTTAAATAATTTTGACCCGGGACTATAAATTACACCCCAATTAGAGGTAGTTGAACTTCAAATTTAATTCGTGTACCATTTTTCACGACCAGTTGGGCTACCCTGCCATTATGTAAGCAAGTACTTACAGTACTATTTATTTTATTTTAATGGCCGCCATCTTGGTAAATATCTTCTGCCAATAGATCAGGATTTTATTATTTTTTTTCTGAGGCGAGCCTACTACCTACCTAATTATTGTTATTAAATTAAAATTATTGTTGAAATTTAACCCAGCATGCGGCTCACGTTATTCTCTTACTTTTTTTTTCTCTACGATGGCGGAGATATTTAAAGATGGCGCTGGAATTTAGCTTATCAGACGATAACTTTTAAACGATTGTCTGGTTAAGGATTTAAAAATTTGTATTTAATTTTTTTTTTAATGTTTTAATTACATATTTTGAAATATTTGAAATAAATTAATGATTTATTGATGAATTATATTTTATGTTCTTAATACAACTATTTTAAAATATAGGATAGACCTAATTATTTTTTCTCCTTTAATATTTTAAGATATTTAACTTATTCTGATTGCAATTTTCAAATATTTTTTTGCTTGCACAATTTCCCCCACCTACTTTGTATTTTTAAAATTATTTCAACTATAATATTTTAACACTATGCGGCGCTGAGTTTGTGTATACAAAAATGTAATGCCTTGATAAAGGTTTGGCGTTCAGCCAGTCGAAATATTGGCAAATAAATATTTTATTCAATTCAATATATGCCTTTTTACTATCTAATATTTTGAAATATATATATAATTAAATAACTGATATATTTTGGAAGTTCAGTTTTTAAATACTTGCAATAATAACGGAGATTTTTAAGTTAAACGGTATATAGTTAAATAAAATATTTGACTAAATTAATTATCGTGAAATAAAAAGATGGCGATAAATTTTAATCAGACGATACTTTTAACAAATATTCTTCTTATATGTGAGTGGTTGTTTTGAATAAAAAAAAAGAAGATTTTTATTATTATATTTGAATCTTTGCTTTTATCATATAACACTATCTTATATACCGTAGTGGTAAGTAAAATACAAGAAATTCTTACGAAAATATTAAAATTCTTAACAGAAGTTGAAAATTTTTAAAAGGATAAATTAAATATTTGACAAATAGTGGTAATTGACGCAATTTCACTACATTATTCTCATTCTTATAGTAAAAAAAAATATTTCTTAATGAAATATATTTCAGAAATAAATAGAGAGAGAATCCACTTCATTTTTTTAAAGGAATATTTGTGCAGAAGATCTGCAACGATCGCCATCTTGTCTTTTCTGATATTCTAAATTATCCAAAAGTTAAAAAAGGGAAGAAATTTGAAACGATAGAATTCCTAAAAAATGAATATTAAAAAGTTTTTTTTAAGTAGCCTCAAGTATAAGGCTCTTGTAAAGTATAAGATTTCCTGGAATAAAGGTTAACTATAGCTTGCATTCTCTGTCTTTTAAATTGTAAAAAAATAAACACATGTAAATAAATGTATATGTAACAACCATATTCACACACAATTTTTAATTATATATATACAAAATATATTATTTTTATTCAATTAATTTAATTTTAAATATCTCTTTTTATTTCTCGCTAAATACATTTTTAAAAACTTATCGCGTAGAGTGGTGTTCAAATTTAACCGAACAAATGTTTTTTCTGAATAGAATTCTGTATTTATTGAAGACAAAAATTCAAATACGTTGGCAAACACAAGCAGAAAATTGTATTAGAAATCTCCTGTCCTAAAAATTGATTTATTTAACTTATAAATAAGCAAATTTTATAATAATTTTTGATAAACGCACTTTTAATGCACCATAACTGTTATTCTTTTAAAATCTTGTACATTTTTGATAGAATTTTGACATAATGCCATCCCGTAATAGTTTATCTGATGCTTAACGATCAAGCTATTGGTAAGGAAGTCAGATTCCAGATCGCCAAATGGTTCAATAATGACAAATTGACAAAAAGTGGTAATTGATACAATTTCATTACACTATTCTAATTCTTACAGTAAAAATCTTTTGTAATAAAAGATATTTTAGAAATAAAGAGAGAACAACCCAGAGCTCTTTTTAAAAAATGTTAGGAATATTTGTGCAGAAGACGGATCTGCAACGATCGCCATCTTGTTGTCGTGTCCAATGAAGAGCCTCAGCTGTCTCCATACATCTCTATCACAGCAGCAGCAATGTCCTCTATCTTGGGTGTATAAAGCTGCTGCCCAGGGTCTATGTCAATTTTCTGCAAGACTGCGACCATTGCTGGGCATGAGAATATGTGGGTAGGTGTTAGTTCCACACCAGGACAGTTGTTACATGTCCTATAGGTTATTGTGCCATCTGGATGTATTGTCATTCCTTTATAGTGTTTTGTTCTGAGTCTTGTCATAGTTTTTGGAATTCTTCTCTCAGAGTTTATTTCACATATTATCGCCATCTTGTCCTTCCTGATATTATTAATCCTACAACGATCTGCAACGAGCTTTGGAAACAACTCAGTAACTTGGGAAATCATCACTAGAAGACCTGGATAAGACAGAAAAAGATCCACCAAACTTCACTGTCGGACCGATTGCAAAGCGTCATAGAGGTATATGACAGCTATTCAGTTCTCCAATGAGTTCTCATCTTCCTTCGGAATGACTTATTAGAGGCCACAGTGTTCATTGAAGGCTCTAGGAGGAATGTGTTATACAAGATGACCATTGGAAAATACCCACCCATGGACAAAACTTTAAGTAGTTTCTTTTTTTTTTTAAGGAGACAGGCAATTTTGTTCACACTTAGTTATCTCGTGTGTCTTCTTCAATAAAGATCACTGTAATATCTTTCAGAGTTATTGTCGGAAACTCGATATACATGTTAAAAGGTACAACTTCCTTAAGTTTTGTCCATGAGTGGATATATCGCGGAAAAAGAGTATATCTACTATGATAACCGCCTCAATCGGTTTACAATATTGACACGTGGAAAATGAGGGAAGACAAACTTCGGGCTGACACAGCAATTTATTTAAGACAAGAACAAGCTATGAGGATAAACAAAAGATAAGCAATGAAGAAAGTCTACATAATAGCAAAATATAAACATAAAAAATGAAACTCTGTTAATAAAATAATAAATACTTTGTTACAATATATTTGTGTATACAGTGGTAGGTGTCTAGTTTATTCGCTCACTGATTGGTACTCACTATCACGTTATCTCAATCTAGCAACCAACGTAGAATTTATTAGCCAATCAGCGTATAGTGTTAATTTTAGCTCATTGGTGCATTGAACAACAAAGTTTTATATTAAATATAATAGTGTAGGTTTTTTTTTCTGGAATATTTTTTTTCACGAATTTTGGTAATATTAAAAATAGTTTTTGTTTTGTTCTATCTATTTATACCTTTTATAAAAATAAATTAATTAATTAATTACAGAGTTATAGAGAGAGTTTTGAGTTATTTTGATATTTTTATTCTTTATTTTATTGGGATACGACACACACAGTCTCCACTTAATCTCCTTATTCTATAATAGAACATTTTAGCGGCGTGAGAATGATTTTTATTTACCAACATTCTTTTAGGGGGGTCGGTGGAAGGATGGCCTAAACCGTTGGTTTTCGACTGCTACGACCCTGGGTTGAATCTCGCATTGGGCATTTTTTTCTAATAATAAAAAAATGCTCCAATGGACCCCAATTCTTGCAAAAGTCCAACCCCACCAGCGATTGCAAGTAACCAAACGGGTGCTCTAGCACATTTGTAAGTGCAAAGTCGAAATGCTTTTCACATGTGTAGATATGTGGTGCACTTATAGTAAAAACATTCGCCAACTTCTACCCACCATGATTATAATGGCCTGTACCACGTGTACTAGGGATAATAATAATAAACATACTTTTAGGATTGTTTATTTTTGAAATATCCCGTCACAGGTGCGATGGCTGAGTACCAATACTCAAGTAAATATAAAATGCATCTAGACACTTGAATATTCGTGGGTTATATTTCTCTATTGTCCGATCTATTTGTCTATCTTTTAATTCTATATTGGAGATATTACAAATTACAAAAAACATAAGACACCCCGCAACTTTTTTTTTTTACTTGATTAAAGAAAGTTTTAGGGCAAACCCTTTATCAACTAACTAAAACGTTTTATTTCTGTGAAGACACTTCGGTCAGTTAGAGCTTTTTTATTTTCTCAACGTTTCAATAAAAATATTTTGTCTTCGTCAGGAGAAATAAATAAAAATATAGCATTTAGCAAGGCGTTTAAATTGTTCTGAAAATCGTTGAGAAAATAAAAAACTAACTTGCCGAAGTGTCTATTTTTTTACAGAAATATGAATGCCGGCCAGGCAACGTCTATCTTCAGGATAAAAGTTAGTTGAAGAAGGAGTTGTCCGAAAGCTTCCTTCAATCAAGTAAATAAACAGAGTTGCGAGATGTCTAATGTTTTTTGTAATTTGTAATATTTCCGATATAGAGTTAAAAGATAGGCAAATACCATCTAACGGACAATAGAGAAATATAACCCATGAATATGCTTATGCTTTTTGTAATTTATCGAAATCTGCAATCGGGGGGAGATATTGTTGCATTCAATTTGCATAGCCATATCTCCCAGGATGAAAGGTCCACGAATAGGCGTCCACGAGGGTTGTTTCACAAAATGGCGGTGTGTGGCCAACAATACAACAATGGCGTAGTTTCACACCACAATGGTATCACGCCAAGGCAGGAATACAATGTGTCTGAAATCCTCATCCTACGCACCTCTATGTCTACAAAGAAAGATGGACATCGGTTTTATTTTGTTTGGTTTTTACACCTCAACGCACACGTTTCTTCCTTCCCCACATACCTTCCATAGCAAATTGTTTATTAATTACAAAAATCTTGTAAAATATATGGTGAGATGCAAATATTTGGCGGTAACAACGCGTCGTTAATACTTTAGGTTAGAATAAATAGTACAAATGTGACATTGTACTGGGATAAGGTTTAGAAATTATGAAAAAGGCATCTCCTTATCGTGCAACTGAAAGTTGCTGATGGCTTGCGCCATCTATTGGAATAAATATCAACTATTCTCGTTGATTTCTAATTATTCCAGAATTGGCCAAATACCCATTCTTAATTAATCAAGAAAAGCTAACCACGTACGCGTTTCGGGCTGTTGGCCCTCATCAGCGTGGTGCAGCAACTTTCAGTTGCACGATAAGGAGATGCCTTTTTCATACTTTAGGTTAGGTTATTTTAAAATAGGGAATATATTTTCGCCCAAGACGAGTAGTCCTAACACGAAATAATCCAATTGGACGCGCAATTTCCTCTCTGACTTCTAAAATGAATATCTCTCACCAAATATAAAATATTATTTATTACAATGTGATTCTTGATGTATAAGTCTTCAGCACCATATATATATTACAGCCTACTCCACGCTGACGAGCGCCAACAGCGCGAAACGCGTTCGTGGATGGCTTTTCTTGATTTATCAAGAAAATGGGTTGGCCAAATATCACGGAGCAAGCTAAATAAACGTTTAGTTTATTTTTGCTCCACTAGATGGCGCTCTGCCATCTAAAAAGCACATGTGTTCGTGGTCAGGAGATGCCTTCTTTATTTTTAATATCAACACCTGACCCACTTATCTTTTATTTTTTTTCTATTGTTTTTTCATATATATACAGTCATTGACTTAAGGAAGTTGTACCTTTTAGCATGTATATTGGGATTCAGACAATAACTCTGAAAGATATTACAGTGACCTTTATTGAAGACACACGAGATAACCAAGTATGAACAAAATCGCCTCTGTCTCCTTTTAAAAAAAGACAATCGGCGACATCAAAGACTTTCTACTTAAGTTTCGTCTGTAAGTGGAAATTAAGATTATTAAGGACGAATTATTTGTTTTTTTATATGCAAATTAAATGTATTACGATTCACTAGCGCGCCATCTGTTATCAATTTATTTTAGATGCGTATGATTCTTTTTAAAATAAAACAATTTCTACTGCCCTTACTGCAATGAAAAAATTACTTGATACACCACTAATGAGCCAGGCCCTCCCATTAATTTTTCCATTACAGTAAGGACAGTAGAAATTGTTTTATTTTAAAAAGAATCATACGCGTCTAAAATAGTTTGGTAAATTAAATGTATACCTACTGTTTTCTCTCAAAGCTAATGTCCATAGTTTGATAAAATTCCTTGACAGGAGTACTTATAAAACACTGGATGTACAAGCAGAATAACCCAGTACAATAGCAGTTCTGTGTGGTTGATTCATCTGGCGACCGCAGTGAGGGTTCATCACTGGTGAGCCAAGCCCTCTCAATATTTTTCTATTGCAGTAAAGGCAGTAGGAAGCTGTTTTATTTATAAAAATGAAAATCGGCGCTAAATATTTCCAGTTCTGATATATAGAGGGGGCCGCTAATTCTTTAGATTTAACATTTAAAATGTTAATTAAAGGCGTTTTTCAAACTTTTATTCAATTTTACATATTTACAACTTAATGTTTGACTAAATCTTTCATAACCTCTAATTGATAATATGCAATATAATATAATTTCTCTATTTTTCTGTAAAATAAATCTCGTATTGAACTTGGAGATTTTTAGCTCTCTGATTATGCAAATTTATTCTATCTACTTGATATACATTTACCAACACATATGTGTATATATTTTTTGAAAATAGAGCAAACCATAAATAAATCTTTAATTAAAAGTCATATATTGGATCGAAATATCATATGATATTTCGATCCAATATATGCCTTTTTAATTAAAAATATGTATATATATAAAATATAATAAATATATATCTTTATAACAAAAAAGCTAGATTCTCTTAGGTATTAATTTTTGAAGGTGTTAAAACTTTTTCAACACAAAAATTAACTATGATTTTTTAAAATTCAAAAATCAAGAAGGGGGGGGGGGTTATTAATATATATAATTTATGTGACAATTTTATAATGGGGTTAATGTCAATTAACTAGGTATCATATTAGCATATTTCCAATATACAGGGTGATCCAAAAGTCCCGCACAACTTTAAAAATTAATAACTCCGCGAATATTTGCGCTAGAGCAATGCGGTAAACACCATTGTGTTCATGATGCAATGGGATTTTTTATGGCAAATAATGAAAAATTCGAAATTGATTTTAGTTACAACTTTATTCGCTAGATGGCGCTCTACCAGAATCAGAGATTCAGCGGCCAAATTGTTTAATAAATTGAAAAATATAACTGAACGATACGTATTTTTTCTTTTTGAATACCAGGAAAGAGCCCTAACAATATCAAATGATAAATTAATAAAACACCATTTCGCCAAAAGTTAGAAGAAATGGTTGACGATTTTTAAATACAATCTGAGATATGTAAAATAGGTATATGCAAATTAAAACATGTAGCAAAAAATTTTTATATTTTAGATGGAGTTTTGTGAAATAAATTGAATGTTTGAAAATAACTACTGATATCAATACACGATTTTTGAAATGTTAATATAGTACCAAAATTTCTTGACTAATTGTCGACACTTGACTATTTAACTGGATATTTGTCATGATCCAAAAATGAAATATAGAGAGGAGTGACAAAATATATTTGTCGTACTTTATTCCAAATATCCTATGGGTTTGTCAAATGTTATCATTGTTTATTATACTGTACATAATTTTGAAAATGTATACCCTAAAAAAAAAATCATTTTTAAATCGACTTTTGCGTTGAAAAACGTGGTAGTAAAATTATTTTTTATTATGTTTTGCGCAAAACATCTAAAGTTGGGGGGGGGGGGGGGATACAGAGATTATTCCTTATGCTATTTCTTCTAATGAGCGAAAAGCGATAAACTAAACATAAGGGGTAAAATTGTGTATACCAGTGTTATTCGAGAAGTTATAACACTTTGGCCTGCACGACATAATATAAAATGTGGGCAAATGACAAACAAAAAATTACTGTTTACAGAAAAAAAAAAGAGTCAAGATGTGAGGACAGCATTTATTATTCCCATAACCCAAAACAAAGAGCTGCAAAATATAACACATGAGGTAACTGCCTTCTCTCTTGTATTAGGTCACAATCCTTGCTCAATGTGGCGCCCTTCATTCTCAAACACCGCCTGCAGACGATAGATGACAGAATGGTTACAATTAAATAGTTGAAATTTATAAAACGTGTCATCTGATAGAAGCCTTCAACATGGGCAATGTGGTAGGCCGTCATCGATAAAAACGCGACTTAATGTACCCCCATAACCGAAATTGCAAGGCGTCAAGTCTGGTGATATTGGAGGCCACTGGTATATAAATTGCGACTTATCAACGAATTTCACCGAATGTATCCTTCAGCAATTGTTTGGCACCGCGGGAGATAGGAGGAGGTCCTCCATCTTGCATGAATGTTATTTCGCTTAGTGCTTGTCTGTCCTGCAATATGGGAATAACCTTTTCTCTCAAAAGTTGAACATAACGTTCACCAGTTACAAAAACGGTTTTAAAAGTTCTTCCATTGATTTTTTCAAAGAAAAATGGCCCAATAATAAAAGAAGAAGTGAACCCACACAAAACTGTAACTCTGTGCTGATAAAGTGGTATTTCTGTAAAAATCCAAGGGTTTTCTGTTGCCAAAATGAGGCAGTTTTGAATGTTAAATTCTCCCTTTAGATAAAAGTGAGCATCATCTGTTCTTAGAACATTTGACAGCCAGTTTTCATCAATATCAATTTGCCGGAAAACCCATGCAGCGAATTCTTGACGCTTCTCAAAATCGCTGACTTTCAACTCGTGAAAACTTTGAATTTTGTTAGGATATTTTTATAGAAAAATTCTAAATGTGTGTTCTCTCCAAACTGTTCCATACGAAATCTCCGTTTGTCGAGAAACTTCTCCATACGTGGATAACGTTTCAATAGCTTCAGCATTCTGCAAAACCGTAACAGCCACTGACTTGCATGTCGATGGTCTTCCACTCCGAGGTTTTGCTTCCAGAGATCCAGTTTCCTCAAAACTTTTAATCAATCGCTTTAGAGAGTAGCAACTCATTGGTCCTTTACCGCTTCGAATATCTTTAAAGGAACGAAACGCTCGTAAAGCTTCAGTGGCAGATTCTGAATCACAATTGAAAAAATTAACCAAGAGTGCTTTATCCTGTAGTGACGGCATTCCAGGGGGAAGGGGAGAAGTTCGACCACACCTCCTTGCGGTCCCCCCTGGACCCTTGGATTATTTGACCAAATTCTGGCTCGTTTCCAAGATGACTAACGTTGCAACGGCACCCATTTTCAAATGAATAGCAAAACTGATATCTCCAGTAATGCTACCGCGTCCGGTGTAACCGCCGCGTCAGGAGCTGCAGCTCGAGCTCATGATGAGAAATCTACTACGAGGACACAATTCAATCTACTACAACTCAATATAAATGGTACCCAGAGGAAATTAAAGAGCTGACTTGTCTTCTCTGTGACAACAATGTACATATTAATTGTCCTCAGGAGACAAAATTGAATCAGAATCTGAGATTCAATATCAAAGATTATACAACACTACGAATGGACAGACCGGGAAAATTCGGAGGAGGACTTGCCGTTTTGATTAAAACTCTAGAAATCAAATTTAAGGAAATCGCCTATAATCAGAGTAAGCCTAGAGAAAGCACGACAGAAGCTCAGGCAATAGAAATCTATCTTACAGATAAAACAATCCCAATCATAAATGTTTATCACCACGATAATACTAGCATCAATACAGGCCTGATAGAGACATTAAATGAAGCGTCTTCGGATATCGCAATCATACTTGGTGATTTTAACGCCGAAAGACCAACTTGGGGATCACCTGTCCAGGATAACAAAGGTCAGCAGGTTGAGGACATGCTAACCGACCTCGACCTTACGCCGATTAAATAACGAAAAGAACACCTATCTATCCAAGTCCACAGGCACAGAATCCGCAATAGACATCACAGCGATAAATTACAACATCGCACCCACAACACAATGGAAAATTCTGAAAAGTGCAATCAGTGACCACAGACCAATTTTAACAACCCTAAAATTCAAAATTGAGAATTTTCAACAGAATTAAAGAACACTGGAAAAAAATTTACAGAAAAGCTTGGAGAACTGTGCAACGAAGAATTAAATCACAGAACGATTGACAAAAAATTGGAAAAATTCTCTTTGAACATATCCAAAGCTGCAAAAGTATCGATACCTAGAGGTAGACGTAAAGACCTGTGAATACTTTACTGGAAGGACCACAATATCGAGGCAATGATTGCAGAGAGAGACAATAAAAACGAACTTCTTAAAACAAAGAAAACAGAAGAAATCATAAAGGAACTCATTGAAATTAGTCACAAAATAGAACAAGAAATTTGGTTATTCAAACAAGAAAAATGGGCAGAATTCTGCGAAAAAAATGGATCCAAAAAAGGAAAGCCATCACTGGAATATAATTAGTGTTATAAAACAATCAAAACCAACACTAATCCTCCAATACTCAAACCGATATGAACAGTGAGAACGAACAAACAGATGGCTGACATAATTGCTGAATATCTTTCAAGCACTTCCAGACTCAGCTATACGAATGAAGGCAGGGCTCTAAAAATAATATAAACAAGTTAGTTAAACAAGCAAGAAATTACCATCAACAAGATATTTACTCGAGAGACTTCACACTGAATGAGCTAAATTCATCAATAAGAAAGTTAAATCCAAGATGTCACCTGGAGATGCTCTAATCTTTGGTCAAATGATTAAACACTTTGGAGACGAAGCTAAAAATCAACTCCTACGAATACTGAACATTTCATGGAAAACTGGTAAACTACCAAAGAATTGGAAGATATCAATTATAGTGCCAATACTGAAACCAAACAAAGATGCTAAGGAATGCAAGAACTATCGGCCAATTGCTCTTACCAGCATACTTTGTAAAATAACAGAATGAATAATCCACTCTAGGCTCATAGTCTGGCTCACTAACAATAATAAAATAAACTTCTACCAAACTGCCTAAAGATCCAGACACTGTACACAACTGATAAACTTTTCTACTTCTGTCAATCAATAATAGATTTCTAGGAAAAACCGCATAAAGAAGACAACGGCCGTATTCCTGGATATGACCTCAGCTTTTGATCGAGTGTAGAAATTATTTGAAAGGCTGCACAACATCGGAGTAAGGGGAAAAACCTTAATCTGGATTGCAGACTTCTTAAGGGGAAGAAGGATAAAGGTTCGGGTTAATGGAACATTTTCCAAGGACCGAAGATCATGGGCTGGTGTACTTCAGGGATCTGTGCTCAGTCCTCTACTCTTCTCGCTATATACGAGGGCCATCCAATAAATAAGTTTCCCTATTTTTTTTTCTGCGAACGAAACGTTGCAAAAATTAGTTAGCATAGAAGAAATAGTCACTAGGATGCGTTGGAAGCTGGTGACCTTCAAAATCACGCTACTCGTACGCGCAAGTCCGTAGCGCTTCAGTTTCCATGGAGCTACCACTGGTGAACGTGTCCACTTGCGAACTCCGTTCTGTAATTCGTTTTTTCACGGCGAAAAATTAAACTGCGGTCAATATTCATTGCAAATCAGTGTCAGTGTATGGTGAAGAATGTATGAGCATCCAAATGGTTCGCCGATGGCGTTCATGGTTTTTAGAAGGACGGCAAAACGTGCATGATGACGAGCGAAGTGGCAGCCCCGTTACTGCTACGGACAATGCAGCCGTTGCTGCTGTTCGGAATGTGGTGGAAGCAGATCGTCGCGTCACCATTGACGAAATAATGATTCGAATGCCTCCTGGAATCGAAATTAGACGCTCTTCGATTGGAACAATCATGTCAGATGTTTTGAATTTTCGCAAAGTCTGCGCAAGATGGGTCCCGCGTTTGCTCTTGGAAAACACAAGCAACAACGGATGGAGGCAGCCCGAGCTTTCCTGGAAATGCATCAAAGAGATGGAGATCAACTTTTTTCCCGTATTGTCACTGGAGATGAAAGCTGGGTGCATCTTTCAACTCCAGAAACAAAACGACAAAGCATGGTGTGGAAGAAGCCTGAGGAAAGTGCACCAAAAAAGGCGAAGGTCACAATCTCTGCAGGAAAAGTTATGGCTATGGAAAACTTCAAATGGGAAATTTTCACACATCCACCTTATTCTCCGGAACTTGCCCCAAGCGACTTCCATCTTTATCCAGTACACAAGTGGCACCTTAGAGGTAAGCACTTTGCCAATGATGAAGTGCAGGCGGAGGCGAACCACTGGCTACGAAACAGGACACGGCTTGGTACAACAGTGGTATCTAAAAATCGCTACAACGATACCAAAAATGTTTAGACAGAAATGGTGATTATTTAGAGAGGTAGTCTATGAGTTGTTTAATGAAAATAAAATAACTGCATAATTGTAAATAATGTGGTTTATTTGTTAAAAAATAGGGAAACTTATTTATTGGATGGCCCTCGTATTAACCGTTGTTTATGTAAATAGATTAATATTATTTGTATTATTTAAAGCCTCACTATGTAAAAATATATGTATATATAAATTGGACATTTGTTGTTGGCCATGGTCAAGTTTGAGCTCTTGTACGTCTAATTACGACACAACAAAAGTGGCGACGAGGATGCGCGATCTACAGAGCCAGTAAAAAGCTGAGGAAAACGGTGTCTATGCAAGTATAACAACTACATTATTAATAGGCTAATCCCTAAATAGATACTCATCCCTCAAGCTTATTGATTTTTTAACATAACAACTACATCTTTTAAACAAATCTGACTCTCGGATTATGGAGAGGAAAAATAGGAAAATGGTTTAAGATTACATCTTTTAAACTATCTGGATCAAGAAAACAAAGGAGTAGAAAAGATCAGCATGATAAGTTCAAAGTTAATATTACCTTTTAGATGCTATAGCCCAGTGGAGGACACTTCGATCTTTTTGTACAAATATTTGAGGCTTACTTTTTGGCATCTGAAGGAGGAGATTAAAGTGCTGATTTTTACCTCGCTACCAGATTCTGAAACTTTGAAGCAGGGAAACGACATTTTCTTCCTGGTCTAATGAAAGATCAACCCTATGATACTATCATTCAAAGAATTAAGCTGCATTTGGATCCAAAGAAGAAAGTGATACCACAGCGGTGCAGATTTTTAAAGAGAATTCAACGGGAAGAAGAATCAATTTCGGAATATCTTAGAGAATTGAAACATTTGGCAATAAATTGTAATTTCGTCCATATGTTGGGAACCATGATGCGAGACCGTTTTGTGGCTGGAATCAAGTCGGAAATCCTGCAAAAGAAGCTACTACAAGAGGACGACGATGTCACCCTGGATAAAGTTTTTGCAGTGGCGATCGCGTTCGAATTGGCGGAGATAAATACAAGAGAATTACAAGATAAATTAGTGGCCAAGATATCCCCTGTGAATTGAAAGGATAAAAAGGGCGAGTACAATAATAGTACGGCGCAGTATAGACCTTTCAGGCAAAGTGGCAAAGGCAAAATAGTGTGTTATAGATGTGGTGAAAGACATTCACACGTGGCATCTGTTTTACCTCATAGAACAAGGACTTGTTTTAAAATGTAATAAACTGGGTCATTTAAGTAGGGTCTGCAAAGCTTAGTAAAAGAATGTGGGGATGTAAATTTGTACAAGAGGACTCTATATATTCTGTACAGGGCGAAACTGATGCCACAATAAATTTAACAGTAGATGAATATTCTTTGTGTTTTACAATAGATACAGGAACTCCAGTTACGTTAATACCTAAAGATATTTATAAGAATTATTGGCAAGGTAAAAGATTATTTCCAACAAATTTAAGATTAAAATCCTTTTGTGGTAAATCAATAGAGATTATATATCAAAGAAATGTTTTTGTAAAAGAAGCCAACCAATATTTACGATTAATAGTTGTAAATGAAAAAATCCAGGTAATTTTATTAAGGAAGAGAATGGCCTTAAACAGTTGAAACTTGATTATTCTATATTGTTTAGCATTAAAATTTTAAATAATGAATATAATAGAAATATATTTAAATATATAAAAATTTGATGGATAGGTATGCAGATTTGTTTAACAAAGATTTGGGCTGTCTAAAGGACGTTAGAATAAATTTTAATTCAAAAAAGGATGTGACTCCTGTGTTTTGTAAGGCCAGAAGTTTACCTTTCTCTCTAAAAAACAAAGTAGAGAATGAAATTGATCGTTTAGTGAATTCTTGCATTTTATAACCTATAGTTCATGCATATTGGACCGCTCCAATAGTACCAGCATCAAAAAAGGATGGTAGTGTAAGGATATGTGGTGATTTTAGATGTACAGCTAATAAAGCAATATAATTAGATAGGTATCCCATTCCATCGATCGATGAGATTTTTTCAAAATTATCTACAAGCACCGTACTTTCGACTCTAGACCTATCACAGACTTACTTACAAGTAATGTTAGCGGAAGAAGCCAAAGCTGTTGTTGATATAAACACAACAAAGAGGTTGTTTTCTTATAAAAGACTACCATATGACGTAGCGGTAGCACCAAATAGATTTCAGAGGATTATGGAAGGCCTATTTTCTGATTTGCCAGGTGTGGCCTGCTACATAGATGATATTTTGGTTGCAGGAAAAGACTTTGAAGATCATGAACAAAAGTTGGATCTAGTGTTTAAATGATTGCTAGAAAAAGGTTTAAAGTTAAACAGATATAAATGTAAATTTAAAAAGAAATCGGTGGAATATTTAGGGTTTAAAATGGATAAATATGGACTGCATCCCTTAGAAAATAAAATTAAAGCAGTGATAGAGAGGCGCTTGAACCTAAAGAATGTTTCGCAATTGAGATCTTTCATAGGACTCTTAATTTATTATTATAGATTCATAAAGAATATAGCGAACATTTTAGCGCTATTCTATCAACTTTTGAATAAAAATTGTAGATGGAATTGGACGAAAAAATATCGAATGTTATTTAAAAAATGAAAATCATTATTAATGGAATATGGACTAGGCGTAATTCTGAGTTATAGAAATGATAGAAAGGAAGAATTCCCTATAGCTTTTGTTTCTAGAACATTAACTGAAGCGGAAAAAACGTTTCTCTCAACTAGAAAAGAAAGCGTTGAGCATAACTTTTGTCGTTGAGAAATTCAGACAATACTTACTGGGACGAAAATTTGTATTGGTCACAGACAACCGACCCTTAATTCATATATTTTCACCTCATAAACCAATTCCCATATGTGCATCATCTAGAATTAAAATATGGTCCTTAAAATTAGCTGCATTTAATTATACTGTGGAATTTCGAAAAACTAGTGATAATTCCAATGTTGACGCATTGTCACGTCTAGAATCGAGTGTCAGGGAGTCTCTTGATGAAGACCAGGTACTTCTTCTTAGGAAGTCGAATGAGGTACCGTTCTCTTTTATGGAGGTGGCTAATGAGACGCCCCAAGATAAAATACTGTCTATAGTATTAAGGTTAGTATTAAGGGATCATTATAAGATCAATGAGGAATTAGGTTTGGAGTTTTGTTGTCTTCAATGGCGTGAAAGAGTGGTAATTCCCCAAAAATTAATATCTTTTATTTTAAATGACTTGCATGAAATACACATGGGGATTGTTAAAATGAAGATGATTGCCAGACGGTATTTTCTGGTGGCCAGGCATAGACAGTAACATCGAGGAGTTAACTAGAGAATGTAGAGTATGCCAAGAATCGGCAAGTATGCCCCCGGCTACCATCTCGGAATGGACTTGGCCCGAAAAACCGTGGCATCGACTTCATCTTGATCTAGCGGGTCCGTTCTGCGAAGAATGTTTTTGGTTCTCGTAGACGCATCATATTCAAAGTGGATAGAAATTCTTATCATCAAAGATATTACCAGAAAAACGATTACAAGTCATCTTTGAGAAATTCTCGCCAGAATTGGATTGCCCTAATTTTTTGTTACAGATAACGGAAGACAGTTTGTCTCCGGTGAATTCGAGCAATTTACCAAAATGAATGGTATACGGCACACTAAGACCAGTCCGTATAATCCTAGTACAAATGGTTTAGCTGAGAGATATGTAAGAGAGTTTAAAAACCTTTTGAGAAATAATAATGGGAAGGATGATTTAGAGACGAATCTACAAAGATTCCTATTTTCTCATAGAGCATTCCCCCAAACTGTAATAAAGGAATTCCCCGGCGGAACTGCTAATGAAGAGAAGTTTAAGATCAAGATTCTCGAATTTAATACCAAGATGGGAAATCCGCGAGAGGTATTTCATGAGGCCGTAAGAAGGCAGGAGCAGTTTACTACAGGTTGCGAGGTTTATTTCCGCAACTATGCAACTGGACCTAAACGGTAAAAAGGTACCATTTTGAAATTATTGAGCTACCGTCACTACCTTATAAGTTGCGAGGGCGTCGTGTATAAGGGGCATATCAATCAATTGCGACCTGTGAGAAAGAAACAAGTGGAGACAAGAAATTTGATACTTCCTCGAACATCAGGAGAGAAGCCTGTAGGTGGAAGTCAGAAATAAAGTGAAGAGGAGGTTCCAGAGGTTACATCAGGAAACAAGGAGGAGACTGCTTCTGTGCACGTACCCTCTTGCACTCCTATACCAGGGCCTGTTGCTGTGCACGTGCCCTCTTGCACTCCTAAACCGGAGGCTGCCGCTGTGCAAGTGCCCGTCCGCAGTCCTAGACCTCAGAGAGCAAGGAAACCCCTAGACCGACTGGAGTATTATTAAGGGGGGAGATGTGTTGTGTATGTAAATAGATGAAGATTATTTGCATTCTTTAAAGTCTCATTATGTAAGAATATATGTGTATATAAATTGGACATTATTTATTGGCCAAACGAAAAGAATCTGAGGCTCTTTATTGGACACGACAAAAACAACAACGGCATCCCAGAGTAAAATAAATCATCAGAGATAGATAAATATTTTTCAAATGAATTAAAATAAATATAAACGATACTGAGAGAGAGTTGAATTTAAAAAAATAGAAAATTATTATTTTCAAAATATAAATAGCTGAGAGGATTCCAGCAAACAGCATCTAAAATATCAGTTTTTTTTGCTACATGTTTTAATTTGCATATACCTATTTTACATATCTCAGATTGTATTTAAAAATCGTTAACCATTTCTTCTAACTTTTGGCGAAATGGTGTTTTATTAATTTATCATTTGATATTATTAGGGTTCTTTCCTGGTATTCAAAAAGTAAAAATACGTATCGTTCAGTTATATTTTTCAATTTATCAAACAATTTGACCGCTGAATCGCTGATTCTGGTATGGCGCCATCTAGTGAATAAGTTGTAACTAAAATCAATTTCGAATTTTTCACTATTTGCCATAAAAAATCCCATTGCATCCTGAACACAATGGTGTTTACCGCATTGCTCTAGCGCAAATATTCGCGGAGTTATTAATTTTTAAAGTTGTGCGGGACTTTTGGATCACCCTGTACTTAAATTTATATGGTTTAAAGTATTACACGCCCTCACCTGCACACACAAATATTTCTTGTCATCAAGTAATTTTGTTTTTTCTCAGATAATCCCATGGAAAAATGTCTTTGGCTTAAATTTCTTATTTTAAAAATTGTCAAATTTTACTTAGTTTTTTTTTAAGCTAGGCGTGGCGTGTAAGAAAAACAAGCGAATGAAAAATTTTCAAATTTATAAATCTATTTTAAACACAAAAGGTTTTTTTTTTTCTTATCCCTAGTACACGTTGTACAGTCCATGATAATCATGGTGGGTAGAAGTGATTTTATTTTAAGGAGAAATAACGACTATTCCTATCCTTAGGGATGAAGTATGAAAGGATGAATTGTGAAGAGTAATGGTGAATGGAAATAAAAAGTCTCCAAGGATGGGTATCGAACCCACAGTGTTCCGCTTATCGGGCAGATGCCATGTCCACTAGGCTACCCTGGACATGGTGGGTAGAAGTAGGCGACTACTTTTACTGTAAGTGCATCACATGTCTACATATATGAAAAGCAGTTCGACTTACAAGGTAAAAATACCAAATCTAAATAAATAAATAATAAATATAAATTTGTAAATATTTAATTCTATGTTTTGATTTGTTTGTTTGTTTCTTCTGTAATAGGCGCAAATACTTCAATAACGAGCCTTGTGGATTAATGAATAAATAAATAGTGTGTTTCAATAACAACGCTATTTCCTAAAGATCAAACACTATTTATCTATTTGTATTTAATCTTATTACCTTGTGTTTCTGTTGACTTTGCTTAGAATATTTAATGAAAATGATTCCAATAATTATTAATTAAATAACAATATATATTAAAAATGGCATATCCCCTGACCAGGAGCACATGTGCTTTACAGAAGGCAGAGCGCCATCTGGTGGAACAGAAATCAACTAAACATTGATTTAGCCTGTTCCCTAAATCAATGTTTAGTTGATTTCTGTTCCACCAGATGGCGCTCTGCCCTTCTGTAAAGCACATGTGCTCCTGGTCAGGATATGTCATTTTTAATATTGATTTCAACACCTGATCTTTTTATATTTTATTTTTTTCTTTCGTTTTTTCATAACAATATATATATAACAATATCCCTGACAAATAATCTAAATATTAATAATTATTGGAATGTATATATATTTAATCCCAGTATAATATCTATTATTACTTTAGCTGGTAACAGTCTGATGCACGCCCGCGAGAGCACATGCTAATAAAAAGTTTTCAATTATTCTGTATATATATTATTTAGAGTTTGTACATAGAGAGAGAGAGAGAATATCAGCCCGTTGAAGAGCAGTATATTTACTCGAAAGCTTGCAAATTTAAATTTAAAAAAAACTTTTTACATGATATTGATTTTTACTTTTTCAAATATATTTATTGATTTACAAGAGAAAGATCAAAATATAAAAGGGAAACTAATATTGACAAAGGAACTTTTTTTCTTTCGGTTAGCGCCTATTTACCTGTGAACTTACAGACACTCTTTGGAACAATTAATTAATATAAATATACAACAGTTTTTAATCTATAATCCAAATTGTACCTTTATTATAAATATATTCTGTAAATTAATCAATAAACTGGATATTTTTTAGAAATTATTTAAAATAAATTATAATTTGCATATTTGAAATACTTTCAAAAACTGATAATGGTGACATGTCAATAACGTGAGGAAAAAATAAAATTAATTAAAAGAAAGGGAAACCACAACATAAAGAAGATAAAAAGAAGAGAGGTCATGTAGAGGACATTTCCATGGTAGATGTTGTCGAGCATATTTATGTGGTTCTTCTCTGAATATCATCACCATGGTACTTCATCTCTCCCGTAAAAAGGGAATAACCCAGTATGACGCATCCCGGGATGTAAAAATGGAAGTGGAATATGGAAATCACATTAATTATGTAAATAAGGTCTATTATAAATCAACTAAAGTCATTAGGGAGCAATGGATTAGGTGCTTGATGGATTACATAATGGTAGCAGCCCAATTTGTGGTCAGGTGGGGCTCAACTTCTCAGAATTACTCTATGAATAATAATATTAAAAAAATAATTGTATTTGACCAACGGTCTATCATCATTACTGTACCCTCTTAATTATTATCCTCGAAAGGAATTTTTTTTGTTTCGCTTTTTTAAATGGGTGATTTATACGGAGATTTTCGTAGTGAAAGGGAGAATCTATGAGAGATAATATAGTGAATATATTATTTGACCGTGGACCGACGATTTATTTGGCTAAAAAGGCAGTAATTACACCAAGTTTTTGGGGGCGCGTTCGCCTACAGGTGAAATTACATATTGTTTACATCCTTCCAGCTGCGTGCATTTTCACTTATTTCACATGAGATTTTATTGATTAGTTCTCAACTTAGCACTTATATATGATTTGTCACGTTTACTATAGCGGCTAAAAAAAAGATAAGAAGTTGGGAAACTGTGGAAATTGCCACTTTACGGTAATATGTAATTATTTTAGGATTATTATAAATTACATATTTGCTTATTTAAATAAGCATATTGGCTTACTTAGGTATGCTATACGCTACACGAATGTAACACGCACAGATCTATATAAATATAATGGTTGCGTGTTTGCTCTGTTTGATCCATCAATTTTACCAGGATATAGAGATAGGAGTCGTTGTTATAGATACAATATTATATGACAAATAGCCCAATACTGCATTAATTTGCATATTCCGGGGTCAAAGTGGTGATAATAACAAATTTTCAATATGGATTATTAGTATTAATAATAATGATAATTATAATATAAGGAATCGCTAGATATTATTTCTAAGAAGGAAAAAAAGCTAACGATGACAAGATTCCTTATCTCTCTTTGTCTCTATCTCTCTCCTATCTTTTATTTCCTCTCAATAATTATAATCATGGAAATTCGAAACTATTATAAACGTGTATGATTTTTTTTAATTAAAACAATTTCCACTGCCCTTACTGCAATGTGAAAATTAATGGGAAGGTCTGGCTCATTAGTGGTGAACCCTTCCAGCGGTTTGACCAGTTTAATCTACCACAGATTAAACTGGCGAAGCCGCTTGGAGGGTTCACCACTGATAAGCCCTACCAATATTTTTTCATCGCAGTAAGGACAGTAGAAGTTTGATTTATTTGTGAAAAAGAAACATTCGTGTTTTAATGTTTTCATTTGTTATATATAGATGGCGCGTTATTGCTTTGTATATATATATATATATGTGTGAAAAACATTTTTGGTCGTAGAGGTACAACCTGCACCACGCTGACGAGGGCCAACAGCTCGAAACGCGTTCGTGGATGGCTTTTCTTGATTTATCAAAAAAATGGGTTGGCCAAATATCAGGGAACAGGGTAAATCAACGTTTAGGTGATTTCTGTTCCACTAGATGGCGCCCTGCCATCTAAAAAGCTCATTTACTCGTGGTCAAGATATTCCTTTTTTGGAATTAATATATATATATAACATTTAAAAAAAAATACTGGTTGATCAAACATACACTCTGGTAGAATCCGGGTGAAGAGAAATCATGGGTTGGTAAAATATAAAAACTTACCTTTATTTAACTCCCTCAGTGAAGTCTTTATATTTATTTTTGATACACATTACAATTATGAAGAATTAAGAGATAATAGACATAGATCTTGAATACATTACTTCAATATTACCACTTAGAAAAGATTTTTAAAAGCCAGTGAATTAAGATTTGTACTCCAAAATTTCTGATATATTTTATCTTATTTGCATATTTTAATTTGAAATTGATTCATAAAAAATGATACGCGTCAAAAATATTTATAAATCATATAATTGAGAATAAAACTACTTAATAATAAATAATTATTATTATATTTTCTATTGTATTATCACGAGACACTGAACCTTCAATTCTTTATTTTACAACAACGAACATATATCATAACATATATAAACGGTCAGGATATGCCTTTTTTGTTTAAATATATATGGAAAATTTGCCGGGAGGAAATTGATCCATAGAAGCATAGGGTGCCTCTCCCGTCAAAATGAACGTCAAAATCTGACGCCATCTAATGACCGTCACC
Source organism: Cordylochernes scorpioides (assembly GCA_030710605.1). Taxonomy (NCBI): domain Eukaryota; kingdom Metazoa; phylum Arthropoda; class Arachnida; order Pseudoscorpiones; family Chernetidae; genus Cordylochernes; species Cordylochernes scorpioides. The sequence continues at coordinate 73,448,396 of CP092869.1, forward strand.
GCAAACTAGCGGCCTTGGGTCGGTGACAAAGCCACAACACCAGCTTTGGCAAACTGAGAAGCGTTCACCTAGAGATGGCGTCAGGTTTTGACGTTCATTTTGACGGAAGAGGCGCCGCCCTATGCTTCAATATATATACACACAGACATAACCTTTCAAACAATTTCCACGTGATATGTAAAGTGGGTAAATACTTTTTACGTTAAATAAAATCTATCTCTGACAAAGAAAACAGCACATCTTAAAATTTACTACTCGCAACTACGTTTAATATATTATTTCAAATTCTAAAAGTTTTTCATTTGAAATATATGTAAATTTGTTCATTGACGCTTTAGGTCACAATGATCTTAAAATGTGTCGAAATATGCAAATTTTATATATAAAAATGAAACTATAGATTTCTATAACCGTTTGTTTTTTAAAGATTATAATTTGTACTTCTTATACCCTTAGGATTTTATCCATAAATCTGTTTGTTATCTCAATCTGCTCGCCATAGTAATTCATCGCATCCAAGGTAAGAACGTTTGTTTGTAATGTGACAAAGAAGAGATTTAATTACTTTCTATCATAATGTATTTTGAGGTAATCACATAAAACCCTATTTGCATATCTCCCTTATTTTCCTCAGTGAACAGTGTGTGGATTGTCGGGTCATCATATATCTAATTCAAATACAAACTCTAAATTTATTATACAATATAATGCGGCTTATGATTGTAGAACGACATTTGAAAATTATCCCGCCTGTGTTTCTTTTGAACGAAAAAACGAAAGCCGCATTGTATTGTATTATAAATTACTTATATAATATTTACGAACAGAATATGTCCAGGGTAGCCTAGTGGACATGGCATCTGCCCGGTAAGCGGAACACTGTGGGTTCGTTTCCCATCCCTGGAAACTTTATTTTTCCGTTTATCATTACTCTTCACAATTCATCCTTTCATACTTCATCCCTAAGGTTAGAAATAATCGTTATTTCTCCTTAAAATATAAATTTCGATTTTTCGTTCAAAAGAAACACATGGGGGATAATTTTCAAATGTCGTTCAAAATTTATTGTTTTAAATCTCTTGGACATATAATTAAAAAGGTTTCTGGAGATGAGTTTATTTTAATCTATTAAACCACTCTCAGGCTTTCTGGCATCTCTGCCCTTCTACAGGAGAACATAATTGAATGTAACGAACTATAAATACCACATAAAATAAATACAAATATAATGTTTAGCAAGTTTTTGTGTTACTTGTATACCCTGTATTGTAAAAAGTGTGAGAGAATGGTATTTATGTGTAAAAATGGTATACAGATAGGCTTTTGTGTAAATTACTGGTGTTCAGGTTTATTGAATGAACTAAATATATGCGCTTCGAGTAGAGAAAGTTAAAAGAAATGCAAAATTTCGTGTAACTTAAATAAATGTGTTTTTGAAAGGGGGGGTGCTTTTTTTGGACTGTTGATTGAGAATTAGCTATTATAATTTGTTAATATGGGGGTGTGAAGATGTCTTTCGGGGTTTATTTTTCCCCACAACAACTTCCACTTCTCTATCCATGTTTAAACTCTCGTTTTTATTGGCTTGCACCCAGTAAACAATGAGAGGTGGGGTGATAAACGTATTATGTGCCAATGATGACGTTTTCGATGACAAAACGTTGAAAAGATAGTTATATTTAGAATAATTATAAATGTTTAACGATGAAGTTCCGTTTCCCCTAAAGCATATATATAGGCCTATAACAATATTATTGAATAAACCAAGAAATATCAGAGATTTATACAACTTATAGTCGCATTATCAGATGTCCTAACTCTTCTGTATGTCTATAACAATTGGATGATATTTCGGAACCATAAATATTGCATATTTACCAAATCAACAACTTATTTCCATTAGATTTATAGTTTAAATTGTTTTTTTAATAGCGTTATTGAGCTGAAAACATAAAGCCAGCTGTATTTAAAACATTTCAGCACTCTTTACACACATATATATAGATGGAAAATTTGCCGGGAGGAAATTGATCTAAAGAGACAAGGGTCGCCTCTCCCGTCAAAATAGACGTCTAAACAAATTTATATAATGATTTATATATAAAAATAGTATGTATATATATCATCAATTTATTATCGTGATACTCCTGTTGAAGGACTGACAAGTCCGAAAGCTTGAAAATAAAAATTTGAGCAAGAAACTTAACCCTGGAAGCTTTATTTATTTTATCATAATGATTTGTGTGAAGATGAAATATATTGGTAGGATTTGGCTCACCTTACCTGATATGACAGTCCATGCTAATATTTTCAATAGCGCCTTTGATGGTTTTATAAAAGACGTATTAAACATATAGAGATAAAATAGTTACATATTTTAAGGTAGAAAGAGAGGGAGTTATTCGCTAATGTTCAAGTTAACAAGAGAGATTGGCCAAAAAGCCAAGATTATAGGGTGTCTCTAGTGGCCTTGCTACACCACAAGATTCACATGTATTGTAGTGATTTCTCTGCACCTCAATCTTTGAAAAATGTTTTTTTTTTTAATCTAGTACAAAGTCGTGTAAAATACTTCCGCTGAGTTCAAATGGATGTCAATATTTCACTACTAATGTAAGGAAAGAATCGAATTTGTGGCCATCAGGTATTTTGACCAAGTTAAAAATATTTTTGTAAAAAAATGTTTTAACTTGTTCAAAATACACGATGGCCATAGATAATTTGTAACTGAAAAAAGGAAATACAAAATTTGGTTACAATACTTCCCCAGCCAGTGTATAAGTTACTTAGGTTTCTCGGGAACTTCTCCACATGTGTCGTACAGTACTATCGTACTGATGTCTGACATGCATGTATTCCACATTCTTGCTTAAATGTTTCCTCGAGAAGATTTGCCTTGCAAACCGGCTTGTTGAAGAAGATGACAGCCTCGACAGCTTTTTCTATACGCCACGTGAATACTCAATCTGATGTGGTTGCATCTAACCAATTCGACAAAGTTCGGTATGGTAAGGATACTTTATTGTATATTATAGATTGCCAGCTCGGCTGAATGTTAGGTGTATGTTTTTGTCTTTATTAGGAGTGCTGAGAGACAATAGTGTAGGTGGAGTTTATGTGGTTTTAGGGAAGGTGAAGTAATTCACGAGGGTGTTCTCCTGGTCCTTCCGTTTCTTTGGCGCTGCGGGTTTCTTGTTCGGCGCTCCTTTGAGCGGTTTCTTCCTGGTGCCGCAGTCTGCCAGCGCGGCGTATAGTTCCGTGGAGTAGGCTAGCGGGTTGTAGCGCTTGTCGACTTCTAGAAAGCCCAGGGCGGCACCCATCGCAGCTAGGGCTTGGGCGTTGGGCTCGCAGGTGAGGGCGGAGGGGGCACTGGGCAGTAGCAGCTCGCGCCCGCACAGCGGCTTCAGCAGCAGGCGGGCTGAGGGCCCCGGCAGCGCGGCGAAGAGAGCGCGGGGCGACATGGACGTGTGGCACACGAGCACCGAGCGGCCCTCCGTCAGCAGCTGGCAGAGCGCGGCCACCCGGCGCTGGTTGTGCTCCAGTTCCTCCCAGTCCAGCTTCCAGCACTGCGAGGCGTAGAGCACGGTGGGCTGCCCGAACACGACCGAGTCGCACAGCCCGTCCTGTAGCACCAGTCTGGAGGCTTGGAGCTGGTACACCGGGACCTGGCCTGTCTGGTGGCCTCTCTGCTCTCCCGCCTGCCCACACGTACACACTTCTGTACGCAGCTAGCTGATAGAACGTTAGCCAAATATCCGTCACGCTGTTTAAATTGAAGTTTTGAAAAGGTCTAGGCCGTAGACTTATTCCCTAATTATATACGGTGAATTATTCAAAACCTAACTAAAATCATCGAGGTTCTCGAGGCGTCATAGCATCAAAGTTTCGTTTCCTCGTAGAATAAACGTCCTTCACAGATATTCATCACTGGAGCTATTAGTTCATTCCTTACCCGGAGTTTTTGAACACTCCCCATAAGTATTTACGACTCATGGCGGGCCAATAGCAAGAATAAGAACAACTATGCCAGTACACAGCGATGGTCCAAGTACATGGGACTTCACTGATAAATCCACAAGTCCCTACCTACGGGAAAGTAGCGTGAGGAAGCTTTAAAAATTGCCTAGCACAATGTGCTATAATCTACTAGAGCTGGTTAGGCCACGCTATAAAATATTCTGCTTGCTACTCCTAATTTTGAACGGGCTCTGCCAGGATAAAGACGAGGAAGTAGGATGATCTTAATTTTGAAATAATCACCAATTATCTTCCATAATGACTTATAGCCAATAGTCGAACAGGACCTTTGCTATACTGTCCATCTCATAAGAGAAGTCTGAGTTAATTTCAACATTTCCGCTCGCGGCTATGTTCCACTCAAGTAAGGAAGAGGAGCTACCTACCTGAGGTGGCTGGCCATCGTCCCGTACCGCCAGACCGCCCGACAGAGGTAGCAGTGCGGGGTCGAGCACCTGGGCCTGGGCGTCCAGTCGCAGTACAAGCGGAGCTCCCCCGGGCCTCCTGAACGCCAGTCTGACATGTTCCACGTCGGTAGCGTCGTCCAGTAGCCACGTCTTCAACAGGGATTCCAGCTGGAGCACGTCGCTCATTTCCACGGCCTCCACGATACCGCCCGCCGGCGCTTCTTCCTCGATACTGGGGTCTGCTGGGGCGGTCGCCGGCGTCGTCGACACTACCTGCTCACACCGGGCACGTCTGGAGCTGGCTTGACGCTTGGAGCAGGCTTGAATAACAACGGCGGCCAGATCGCTATGACTCTCAATGTATTTGCGACAGTTTCTCAGACATGATGGAAAGTCTTTGATGTCGCCGGTCATCTGTTTTTTTTTTGAAGGAGACAGAGGCAATTTCGTTCACACTTGTTTATCTCGCGTCTTCAATAAAGGTCACTGCAATATCTTTCAGAGTTATTGCCTGATATACATGGTAAAAGGTACAACATCCTTAAGTTTTGTCCACACATGAGTGTAAATCACACACAAATATATATTCTATTCCTACCAAAAAAATTTTACCTACAGACAATATGGTGTGGTTTCAAAGTACTATAGTACGGACGTACTCACACGAGATGTTCCTTGTGGAGAACTTAGTGGATGACAAAAGGACATTTCAATGACATGCTATCTGGCGACAAGAAATACTTTGTTTTGTTTCGGTCTCTGGGCTTGAAACTTTGTATAGCATCAAATTTATGTTTTTAAATGTTTTTGAAGAGGACGGTGATGCATTGTGCAAACTACTGGTCAAATACATTGGCTTCCTCTCGAACATATATTTCAAAACAAAACTTTCGATAGCAACATCTTTGTATTCCTAGGACAAGTCGCTAAATAATCACCGTTCACAGTCGTGGTGCCTTCTAAAAATGTAGATATACGTGTAGTGTAGACATAATCTACAAGTGGTTGGCTCTCCTTATCAAAAGTTTCACTAGAATATTAGCACATGCAGAGGAAAACATTAAGAACATGTAAACCTAAAGATATATCGGTGTGATAAAACGATCTATTTTTACGCCGCTAAAGTTTAATATAAGGAGATCAACTTTTAAAATATTCTAATGCAAATATTAAACAATTATTAATATCAATATGAATCATGTGTGAATTAAACCTTGAATAAAAATTTCTTAAAAAAAAATAACAAATTAAAAAAAGTTATGATATCATTAAGTGTGCAACAACCAAAAAAAAAAGAAGTAAATTCCGATACTCGAACCCGTGGTCGCTTTTTTCAAAATCGCCTCGATGTGTAGAAGCAATGAGCTAACGTAATATGCTCGTTTTTACTAATCTCAACGCGGATTGACTGATCAAGGTCATGTGACTGTAGAGAACCAATCAGTGGGCGAATAAAACTGACACCCTATGTGCATATCTGCGTGTATTGGAATTAAGTATAAAACATAGTAGACATTGTTAGCCACAAGTACTCCAGACATTCTGATATACTTGTAATCCACAACAACAGCACGTTTTAAGATGTAAATTGATAGCAAGGTTATGTTTCCGAGGTCTTGGATGCAAATAGATGCAAATCTTCTATGTCTCTATCCGTTTACATCGTGCTCCGTTACTTATAGAGACATTAGGAAGTTGTAGTTGAGGCGGAGAATGACCTCCAAAGCCTGAAATTACAAATTTCCGTTTGTGTCTGTTTTCAAAATGTATTGTTTATGCTTAGAGTAATACATATTCACTGCCATTCTATTAGAGAATAATGACATGGCCAACGCCCGGGTTTTATGGCCGAGTGCATTTTCACACACTCGAAGCTATATAGAGTATAAATATGTTTTTTTTTTTCAAAATTTTAAAACTATTCAAGTAACAAATGCATAAATGTGAAAAAAAAGTACAAATGTGATATTGTACTGGGATAAGGTCCGGAAACGCGTCCGTGGTTAGCTTTTCTTGATTAATCAAGAATGGGTATTTTGCCAATTCTGGAATATTTAAAAATCAATGAAAATAGCTGATATTTATTCCGATAGATGGCGCAAGCCATTAGCAACTTTCAGTTGCACGATAAGGAGATGCCTTCTTTCATAAATGAATAAATGTTTGTATAACACACAAAATATATATAATCAAATCCCCTTTAAAAATAATTTGTTTCCCAGGTATCTTTTTAGAAATATTCAAAATCATATTATAGGAGAACAGACTTTCTAACAAACCTTTTTAGTTATGTATACTTTAATAGATTTCGACAGGAGTCTTTCGGGGGTTTATCTTAATAGAATTTATATATGAATGACTCTCCTCTCAGGATTCAATCAAATGAAAATTCTCTTGAGTCAAATTTTATCTATGAATTCTAGAAGTATTGATAGAGTAAAATGAAATCTTTATTAAAAGAAATTCACTAAAAATGATAAATAAATATATTTTCTATCACCATTAAACATGCATACTTACATATAGGTAACCCAGGCTCTTGATGCGTATCCGTAGCTCCAATAAAAAATCATATTTATACTGTCAAAGAGACTTAATAATCAGTTTATTCTTTAACATTCTTTAAAACAAATACCTAAATTTCTCTATTAGGATTTGCATAACTATTGCTGACCTGTATATAGATAGCAGTTTAATTAAAAAGGCATATATTGGATCAACAAAATAATTTATTTACCAATATTTCAGTTGGCTGAACGCCAACCTTTTTCAAAGTATAACAACGTATATATAGTTATATACGTAGTTACGTTATACGTTGTTGTACCTTGAAAAAGGTTGACATTCAGCCAACTGAAATATTGGTAAATAAATTATTTTTTGATCCAATATATACCTTTTTAAGCAAATATCTATCTATGGGTATTGCTCTATTTTCAAAATAGAAAGCAGTGTGGTAGATCTTTTGGGGGGTTGTAAAACTGAACTCTCTTTGTAAATAAACGGTAATTATTGTTGAGAATTTTCCATCTTCGTTACCGTGACAATAAAAGCCGATCAACATGAATTTCAAACTTTGAAGCAACAGATTATCAAGCTTTCATGATTCCCCTTATTTTACCTCTTCATTCAATACATGATGACCGTCGTATATGTCGACAAACAGACAGACAAGCATGATAGAAAGTTTTAAAAGGATTTTAAAAAACTAGCTTTCTAGTTTGATGTTCCCATACGATTGTTTTATTATTATTTTTTAAAGATAAAACCGAGAGGCGTTTTCATTGTTAGTTTCCAAGCTTCGAGATGATCTATTTGTCATTTTTTTAGTGAAAATATTTCTTTATATACATTTATTTTACAAAATTCAGGTAAAAAGAAATTTTAATTTTATTAACATATAGACATTTTATATGAATCAAGAATCAAAAGGGGCTATTTATATAAATGGAGAGTAAATGATTATTAATTACAAAAATACCTTTTAATATGCATGCAAGTATTACATAATAAATGAATTTTAGTTTATTAAGAGGGATATTCCAAAACAATGATATAATTTTACACAATAGGATAAAATTAAATTTAAAAAAAGCCTTTTTTTGCATTTCTAAAAGAGGCTCGTTTTTATATACCCCCCCAAAAAAAATCATTCGAAAATATTTTTGTCATCGGTTTGTGGGTGTCTTATGCAAAAATAGAAATTTTGAGGTGCGTGTGTTTTTTAAAATAAGACATTTCTCGACGTTTCGACAAAATGTTTGGCCTCGTCACGAAAAAATAAAAAAAAAAAAGCATTTGCAAGGCGTCATAAATATGTATGAGGCGTTCTCGAGCGGCATTTCGAATTTAATACAAAATCTGAATCACGAGTCAGAACAAAATATTATAGAATCAGTCATGCAACCTCTATCCTAGAAAAAAATGGAACAATCCACGATTTTGCGTGTCATCCTTTGCGCAGGGACCATGCTAATCTTCTCTGTTCGTTCCTATTGTAGTAGTTGTATCGCCGAACACAGAGGTCATGCTAATCTTCTCTGTATCCTTCCTATTGTAGTAGTTGTACCCCTGAACAAGTATCACAGGGGCCATGCTAATCTTATCTGTATCCTTCCTTTTGTAGTAGTTGTACCTCCAAACATAGGGGCCATGCTAATCTTCTCTGTATCGATTTTATTATAGTAGTTGTACCTCCGAACAAATGTGTACTTATATCATAAAGGAGTATATTTAAGAATATTTAATGTAAGTTATTAAGTACCTGTATCTTCTTGACGAAGGAGAGATCCTGTGTCTCTACTAAGGCTTCCACGGTGTTGGCCAGTCGCTCGGCATTCTGAGCCGTCAGGATGGTCACTTCCAGCTGCCGCTTGACGTCCTGCATAATCGTTCAACCTATACTCGTGAACTTTTAACACTATTCATTTATTAACACAAAGCAATAACGCGCCATCTATACATATAAAATAAAAGGACTTAAAAGCGCGAATGTTTCTTTTATACATAAAACGAACTTCTACTTTCCTTACTGCGATGAAAAAATATATTGGGAGGGCTTGGCTCATCAGTGGTGAACCCTCCCAGCGGTTTCGCCAATTTAATCCACCAGACCGCTTCTCGGAGCTCTAATACTGTATTGGATCATTCTGCTTTTATATGCTACACTGAATGATGGAATCTTAGAAATGGTTTCCAAGTAAACTATGGACATAAGCTTATAGGACAGTAGAATTACATTCAAATATTTTCTTCGAGCAATGCTCTTCAGCAAACTATAAAGACAAGGCCAGTTAGGAATAAATTAACACAAAGCAATAACGCGCCATCTATACATATAAAATAAAAGGACTTAAAAGCGCGAATGTTTCTTTTATACATAAAACGAACTTCTACTGTCCTTACTGCGATGAAAAAATATATTGGGAGGGCTTGGCTCATCAGTGGTGAACCCTCCCAGCGGTTTCGCCAATTTAATCCACCAGACCGCTTCTCGGAGCTCTAATACTGTATTGGATCATTCTGCTTTTATATGCTACACTGAAGGATGGAATCTTAGAAATGGATTTCAAGTAAACTATGGACATAAGCTTATAGGACAGTAGAATTACAGTGTAATACAATTTTATATATTTATTATTTATATAAGATAATTTTACACCAAGAGAATTTTCTATTAAAAATGTAGTTTTAATTATTTAAAACACTATGTTTTATAATTACATTCTTATAAGGATCATTTTCACCAATTTTTATTTATTTTATGCAATAATTATAATTAAGAATTTTGTTTATGTATGTATTCAATTATTATATAAATCCTTGTGTTGATAAATATTAAAATAATGGAATAACACACATCTTAAAAATATTGTAGTAAATAAAAATTATAGCTGTAAATATATATACTGAAACGTACCTTTTGAGAACTTAGGTGAGAATCCAAAGCTTCATTTAAAGCCTGTCTTAAAGTGGCATTAATATTTTCATTGTTCACGTGTCTATCCGAAAAACAATGTAATATTAAATTAAGCGAAGAAAATAATTTATTATGATTTCCTTTTATAATTTCTAATGGAAAAATTGTTTCAAAATCATTACCCAATATACTTAAACCAACTAAGGCCAATCGAGGGGAACCTTTAATCGAAAGTGACAAGGCAATTATATTTTTAATCGTATTACATATTTCGTTTAGGCATTTAAATGTCATTGGTGGAGAAAAATCAATAATTATTTGATGATTTGGTTGCTTGGAAAAAACCTTCCTATATAGATTAGGCTCCATTTCCTATTTAAATATTTAACTATGTTTTCCAAAGTATATACTTCAAATAGACCTCGTATTTAATTAAAAATTGAAATCGAGTAAAAATAGCACAGCTTTATTTATATCAGACGATTTAATAACATTTCGCAATGCTGCCAAATTTAAAAACATTTTACAAGTTTTTACAGGCTTTTCACCAAAATATACATATAGGTTTGGCGATTTAAAGACAACATTTCACACTTTAATGACAACATTTTACACTTTAATAATAAAAATTTTACACTTTACTGACATTTTTCATTTTAATAACATTTTTACACTTTAACAATAACATTTTCATTTTTAAACGGTATTATTAGATTTTAAAAAAATATTTTTTCAAAATTTTATTATAGATATTTTTAGTTTTCCTCGAAATATATACTTTTATTTTGATTTAAATTGGTCTGTTTTTTTTTTTAGAATTGTTATATCGTTTTAATCAAGCATTAGAAATTAAGCATTTGAGATTTTATCAAATAAAGTTAATCGCAGTTTAATATGACTTTAAATTATATCTATGTTCCCACTTCAAGCTGTTTCCCAGCTTTATCTTTAGCTATTTACATAACGTTTTTCAAATTGATTTTTATAGGTTCAAAGTAAACATCAGTAAGTTGCTAATTCCCTAGAGTCCGTCGATATTCATTCAGGAATAATATAACTGATATTACCATATTGAAAACTAAAAAATATATTCAATTATTAATGCTATTTTTAGAACATTAATTAGCTCGTTATAAATGTAATGGAGAAATATCTAAACCAAAATGCTAACTTCTGCGATGTTTTCATACAACATATAAAAAAGCTATTTAAAACAACAGTTATGAAAGCAGCTGAAATTTAAGCTGGGAAACAGCTTGTAGCTGAAATATAGTTATTACTTAACGCTATATTAAACAGTGATTACTTAGTTGAGAAGATCTCAAATGCTTCATTTGTAATGCTTGATTAAAAAAAACGGATATAAAAATGTCTAAAATAGACCAATTTCAATTGAATAAAATATTTCGATGAAAACTAAAAATATCCATAGTAAAGTTGTTAAAATATATATTTTTTTCAAATTGAAAATTCCTTTTAAATGAAAATGTTATTAAATAATTATTAAAATGAAAAATTCTGTCATTAAAGTGTAAAAAGTTGTATTAAAAATTTGTGAAACCTATATATAATATATTAGAAATATAAAAATTAAAAATATATATTTGAAAAATTAACATGTTTTCAAAGCGGGGGTAAATATTTCAACAATTACAATATTCTGATAAGCCTTTTTGGTGTTATTAAAGACAATCTAATATTTATGTGCTTATATGAATGTTTTACGCTTTCAATACAACATTTTAAGGTTTAATAACACTATTTTTGAGTTCATAAATCATTTTTGAGCTTAATGACAAAATTTTAAATGTAAAAATATTGCTATATAATTTCAAAAAGGTTTTTACAAAACTCTAAAATGTCATTTTACATTGAATTTTGTGTTTTCAACTCTAAAATTTCGTTATCCAACTTTAAAATTTTGTTTCTCATTAAACTTTAATGTACTGTCTTAAAGGTTTAGAATCCTAATCATGCAAAAATTCAAAATATATCCTTATTTAAATCAACATGCCCTTTTTGAATTTAAAAATGCCCTTACATAAGAAATTCAAAAACTATGTATAAACGCGTATATTATTTTGTTTTACACTACTGTACTTGTTTTTACAAAAATTAAATAGATATCAAATATTTTCTATAAAATATTTAATACTTTTAGTTTATATTTTAAATAATATTACAATATAAATGAGAACACATGCATTTTTTAATATTAAGCTTTAAATATTAATTTAAAATAAAAACAAATTCTCAACGAAATAAATAATATCTAAGCAAAAATATATAGAAATAAATTTAAATGCGGGAGAGAGAAGGATACATTTTTATCTCTAAAAGGATAAAATGCAAACCTATTTTGTTCAATAAAATAAATAGAATTTTATTTACGCACAGCGATTGCAAGTGACAAGCAATAAAAAAGCATACCAAAAATACTTTATAGAGTTCACAATTTCTTACTATCACAATTGAATATTTTTCTGGCAAATATTTTTATGCAAATAATAATAAAACTAAAATGATGAACATATTCAAGTCTTGTAGTTAATGATATTTTCTCTTAAAAGAAAAGTATAAAATGATTTTTTTGAATTTAAATTACTACATATTGTTTGTCTTATTATTTTAACATAAATACTATTTTACTTGTCGCAAAAATATTATTTGTGTAATTACTAATTCTATTAATAAATATACGATAATAACACACAGTCAAAAAAAAACACACGAATATATACACACATGTATTAATTTAATTTTTTTAAACCATTTATACAAATGGGTATTTTAAAGTCATGAATATACAATGCTAATCAAATATAATAATAAAACAAACGAAGAGTGTTTAATTGAAAATTAAATTCAAGGTACAGAAATAATAGGCACAACGTGCTGCATGTTTAGGCCTAATAAGAAAACAAAGCCAAATATTTGCGAGGGGGTAACCACGTTGGCTCGGCGTTCTAACCGGCCATCAACAAGTTTTGGTTGATCGATGAGCAGGCCGATAGAGCACCTCAGCGGTTATTTAAGTGATAACAAGGGGTCAATTGATCTTCCTGAGCCCCCTAATTGTGAGGTGTATTTGTTTTAATTCCGTCCACTTAAACAAACACCCCCTCACGACCAGCGATTTCCATAAATTTATTGTTTCTCTGGGATGAGCCGTGAAAATGGAGATGGATATATCCTTATCACGGTCTGCATTCCCGGATTGGGCATACAATGGAATTGCTATCTGCCACGCCTGCCGCCGCGCCTGCGCACACATCAGAGAGAACAAGTTTGGGCAGAAAATATGAGCAACTTTTAAGAGGATATTGAAATCTCTACACACGTTGCTATCTTACAATCACGAAATGAGGAATGAACGTAGAATCCACAAACTGGCTTACAGACTTCTCAGAGAGTGAAATACAAGATTCATATTTAAAGACTTGTTTACAAAAAGAACAAAACATACTCTACAGACGTTTGGCTATTGCTACCTTTAATCAAACAAATGCCACAGATTTCTGGAAATTAGTTTCTTTAATCTTTATCAAACGAATTCTCGAGCTTTCAGGCATCTTTGCCCTTCTACAGGAGTACATAATTACATATGAAAAAGGCATCTCCTTATCGTGCAACTGAAAGTTGCTGATGGCTTGCGCCATATATCGGAATAACTATCAATTATTCTCGTTGATTTTTTAATTATTCCAGAATTGGCCAAATACACATTCTTGATTAATCAAGAAAAGCTAAACACGGACGCGTTTCGGGCTGTTAGCCCTCATCAGCGTGGTGCAAGCTGTACCTCAACGACCAAAAAAAAAAAAAAATTTTGGTCATTCAAGGCATCCTGAAAAATCATGAAACGGGTAGTTAAGGCCAGAATTGCGTGAGACCGCGACACAATGTGAAAAAATAGTACAAAGGTGATATTGTACTGAGATAAGGTGCATAATTATGAAAAAAAGGCATCTCCTTATCATGCAACTGAAAGTTGCATAATCACATATAAACTGTACACATATAACATATTAACACAAAGCAATAACGCGCCATCTATACATATAAAATAAAAGGATTTAAAAGCACGAATGTTTCTTTTATACATAAAACGAACTTCTACTGCTGAAGAGCATTGCTCGAAGCAAATATTTGAATGTAATTCTACTGTCCTATAAGCTTATGTCCATAGTTTACTTGAAAACCATTTCTAAGATTCCATCCTTCAGTGTAGCATATAAAAGCAGAATGATCCAATACAGTATTAGAGCTCTGAGAAGCGGTCTGGTGGATTAAATTGGCGAAACCGCTGGGAGGGTTCACCACTGATGAGCCAAGCCCTCCCAATATATTTTTTCATCGCAGTAAGGACAGTAGAAGTTCGTTTTATGTATAAAAGAAACATTCGCGCTTTTAAATCCTTTTATTTTATACATATAACATGTTATTACGTACTCCTTTAGAAGGACTGAGATTCCCGAAAGCTCAAGAATGTTGTTGTTGCTTATTCCTCAAGTTGTTTAAACGTTCTCCATTAGGTTCCATTGTCTCAGTTTTTCTATTATAGGCCTGGGGTTTTCCCAGAGATCTTTTAGGAGAAGGAATACGAAGAATACATTTAATAAAGATAAAGAATCTAATCTCCAGAGATCTGTAGCATTTGTTTGATTAATATCCAGGAGATTCAAATCAATTGAATTAATACCATTGTTAGACTGGATTCCTCTATTATTACTTTGGCCTGAAAATAAAGGCAACGCGCTACTAAAGAGAAACGTCACAATTCACTTCTTTAAGAAACAAAAAGCCATATAGAAACTTATAATAAAAATTAACATATCTTTTTATTATGAAAAATATGAGCTCTTTCGAGCAAAAATGCTCTTTTTCTGGTTTATCAAAACTTATGACGGGAAATATAGACTATTAATAAAAATCAAACATTTATTTGCACACACTCGCGAGTGCATAGTGATCGTTTGATATCAAGCCATTAAAAGAGATATTTAAAAGCAATAAATACCTGGTGTATTTATATAAATTTGAGATATAATACTACCTAATTAAAAATAGGGAGATATATGCATACAAGTAAGTAGCAATAGTTACCCAGGAATTATTTGAATAGGGGGAAAAATAAATTTGGGCAAAAGGTTTCTTAATTAAACGAAAAAACATGGTGAAGGAAGACGAGTTTCTTTTATTGATGCATAGGTGCAAGTGTACTTGCACCTATGCATCAATAAAAGAAACTCGTCTTCCTTCACCATGTTTTTTCGTTTAATTTCAAATCAGGAAGAATTCTTTATCTATATTTAAAAAGGTTTCTTTTTAAAATCTTTTATTTAACATGCTTCCCTCTCTATCTGTCCACAAATCTTGTAATCGATTTTTAGCATACGTATAGAGAACGTAGAAATCTGAAATTTTGTACGCTTATTAGAACCTGATGACAATGTAAGTTGACAAATTTTCAAACTTCGCGGTTGTGTCAGAATGGCCAGGAACGGACAAATTTTCAAATTGTTTTTAAAAAAAATTATTTCATTTTAAATATGCTTCCATATCACATAGAAATATGAAACTTTTAACACTCACTCTGTCCAATGAACAATGCAAGAGTACAAATTTTCAGACTTCTGGGTGGTCGGAGTGGCCAGAAATAAACCAATTTCTATATTTCTTTTTGTCTTATGTTACTGCCTCACCCTTGATGGACTCAAAATGATTTTTTTACAAATTTAATTAAAAAAAATTGTTATTGGTATGTTCTTTATGGGAAGTAGAGCTATATAAACTGGTATTTCCTATAAAAAGGAATATTTTTGTTTCTAATGATTCTGAGAATTGCTGATTACTCTAATTTCCTTTTAATACCATTGCACAGTCTTTGTTGATATTATTTTAGAACAAAATTATCCCGCATGTGTTTCTTTTGAACGAAAAATCGAAATTTATTTTAAGGAGAAATTATTTCTAACCTTAGGGATGAAGTATGAAAGGATGAATTGTTGAAGAGTAATGATAAACAGAAAAATAAAAGTGTCCAGGGATGGAAATTCGTTCAAAAGAAACACATGCGGGATAATTTTCAAATGTTGTTCAACAATCATAAGCCGCATTATATTGTATTATAAACTACTTTAGTTATAATATTATAACATTCCTTCAGTGAAATATTATAAATAAAATACAATATCTGCTGAGGTAAGGCTTTCTTTTATTTAGAATTGTAGCTTTTACCCTAAAGAGAGGGATTCCAGAAGTAATCTTTGGCATTTTCAAGTTACATTTTGATATTTACGTCTGACGTTTGACATATTAAAGATATGGCCAGTTTGAATCATTGAACGTTGATCTTTTATCCTTAGCTATCTGATATGTTAATTGATTCTGATTTTAATGGATTAACCTGTTTCGCCCACATATGTGTAGCATTTTTATTATAAGTTTCTTTAAAACCTTCAGAAATTTTCAATTAAAAAAGACATATTTTGGGTCAATATATTGTTGCATCATGGCAATTGAACCTATTTTATTTTAATTTGTAATATTATTTTTCATATATTTTGAATTCAAAATTATATTTTATATTTATTTATTTTATTAAACAGAATATATGTATTATAAACAGAATATATGTATTATAGAATCATCATTTGTATTTAGGTATACTGTGTGACTTCACTGCTCTCTTTGATGTGAAAAATAAATAAATAATTCTGGAGGCTACTTAAAGTAGACTTATCTCCACTTATATAAATTTGTAGGATGGTTGAAACACGCTCTGGTAAGATACAAGACCCGGCACAGGAGAGAATCAAGTTTGAAGAGTCTGCCAAGCCGCAACCTGGTGTAACAATATTAGCCATAAACGTTCATATAAAAACAGAATATATTTATGATACCAATATTATATTTATTTATCTTATTTCTTATCTCCACTCAATCATATTAAGGTATCAATTAATTAGGTATCATTAAGGTATTCTTTATTATTATTATTATCGACCGTCCAAAATAGGTTGTAAGTCTTCCATCAATATTTCATTAAGCTCTATCTTCAGTATAAACATCTATTGTAATTTATAATACAATATAATGCGGCTTATGATTGTAGAACGACATTTGGAAATTTATGAACTGAAAAATATGTCCAGGGTAACCTAGTGGACATGGCATCTGCCCGGTAAGCGGAACACTGTGGGTTCCCATCCCTAGACACTTTATTTTTTCGTTTATCATTACTCTTCACAATTCATCCTTTTATACTTCATCTTTAAGGTTAGAAATAATCGTTATTTCTCCTTAAAAATAAATTTCGATATTTCGTTCAAAAGTAACACATGTGGGATAATTTTCAAATGTCGTTCTATAGAGATCTATGTTTAAAAAGAGTTAACAGCTGTATTTAATGGAAGAATTTAAAAGCACGAATGTTTCTTTTATACACAATACAAATTTCTACTGTCCTTACTGCAATGAAAAAATATATTGGGAGGGCTTGGTTCATCAGTGGAGAACCCTCTCAGCGGTTTCGCCAATTTAATCCACCAGACCGCTTCTCAGAGCTTTAATACTGTATTGGACTATTCTGCTTATATACACAGCACTGAAGGATGGAATCTCAGTAATCGTTTCAAAGAAAACTATGGACATAGGTTTATAGGACAGTAGAATTACATTCAAATATTTGCATCGAGCAATGC
The DNA here is from genome assembly GCA_030710605.1 of Cordylochernes scorpioides. NCBI lineage: Eukaryota > Metazoa > Arthropoda > Arachnida > Pseudoscorpiones > Chernetidae > Cordylochernes > Cordylochernes scorpioides. Next base: position 73,465,945 of record CP092869.1, read on the forward strand.
TCTTCCGCAAACAATAAAGACAAGGCCAGTTAGGCATAAATTAATACTAAGCAATAACGCGCCATCTATACATATATAATAAAAGGATTTAAAAGCACGAATGTTTCTTTTATACATAATACAAACTATAAGCTTATTTCCATAGTTTTCTTGAAAACCATTTCTGAGATTCCACCCTTCAATGCTGCGTATATAAGCAGAATAGTCCAATACAGTATTAGAGCTCTGAGAAGCGGTCTGGTGGATTAAATTGGCGAAACCGCTGGGAGGGTTCACCACTGATGATCCAAGAGCCCTCCTAATATATTTTTCATCGCAGTAAAGACAGTAGAAGTTTGTATTGTATATAAAAGAAACATTCGTGCTTTTAAATCCTTCCATTTTATATGTATAGATGGCACGTTATTTCTTGGTATTAGTTAACAGCTGTTTTGGTGGTTTGTATCTAAGTTTATTCTAAGCCTGTCTAGATAACATAAGTAAATTATACTCATAGTGTGTTAAATATCGTAGAAAATTGCAGAAAATATTTTAAAATAATAAACCTTTTGAGAATAGAGCAATCCATAAATAAATCTTTAATTAAAAAAGCATATATTGGATCAAAATATCATTTATTTTACCAATATTTCAGTTGGCTGAACGCCAACCTTTTTCAAGGTATTACAACATATTTATATTATGATGCATTAGCGCGCCATCTGTTATTAAAATTCTAAACTATTATAGACGTGAATCATTCTTTTTAAAATTAAAGTAGAAATTGATTAATTTTAAAAAGAATCATACGCTTCTATAATAGTTTAGAATTTTCATAACATACTTATGTCAACAACATGCAGCACAAATGTTATACTACCTTGAAAAAGGTTGGCGTTCAGCCAACTGAAATATATGCTTTTTTAATTAAATAAACACCTTGTTTATACTTTTTAGTTAACTGAAGAAGAACTAGTGTCCGAAAGCTTCCTTTAATCTAGTAAATAAGATTCCACCCTTCAGTATTACATATAGAAGCAGAATGATCCAATACAGTATTAGAGCTCTGAGAAGCGGTCTGGTAGATTAAATTGGTGAAACCGCTGGGAGGGTTCACTACTGATGAGTTAAGCCCTTCCAATATTTTTTCATCGCAGTAAGGAGAGTAGAAGCTTGCTTTATGTTTAAAAGAAACATTCGTTTTTTAATGCTTCCATTTCTTATAAATAAAAGGAGTTTGCGGTGTCTTATATATATATATAAGACACTTTCCGGCCTAAATACCTGTTTCATGGTTTTTCAAGATGCCCCAAAGACCACCGTTTTTAGTCGTTGAGGTACAGCTTGCACTACGCTGACGAGGGCCAACAGCCTGAAACGTGTACGTGGTTAGCTTTTCTAGAATATTCAAGAAACGGTATTTGTCCAATTCTGGATTAATTAAAAATTAAAGATTAGTTTATATTTATTCCGATAGATGGCGCAAGCCATCAGTAACTTTTAGTTGCACGATCAGGCGAAGCCGGGTACATCCGCTAGTTTACTAATAAATATAATTGTTTAATAATGACAGCTGAAATTTTTATCTTTTTAATGCATTATCAATATAATATTTATTGTTTTAATTAATTATATTCTCTATTGTGTAGATTTACGTTCCAAAACGCATTATTTTCTATGAATATCCATTTATTGATTTATCAAAAAAACTTTTAGGACCACCTTTTTTGAGTTAGAGTCTGCATTACGCTGACGAGGACCAACAGCCCGAAACGCGTAAGTGCTTAGCTTTTCTTCATTTATAAAGAGGGTATTGTTCTAATATATTCTGGAAACTCTATCTCCAATTAGAAATCACCCATTAGTCAATATTTATTCCGATAGATGGCGCAGAATATCAAAAATTTGCATTTACACGATTAAGCTATAAGCAGCAAACATAAAATTCCGAGGATAAGTTTCTTTTATTTCAAAAATAATAATACTTCGAGCTTTCGGGCGTAAACAGCCCTTCTTCAAGAATGTTTACGCCCGAAAGCTCGAAGTATTATTATTTTTGAAATAAAAGAAACTTATCCTCGGAATTTTATGTTTGCTGCTTATTATACACCAGAGGATTACACCTTACGATCTAGCTATGTTATTTCCCTCAATATGTCTATATATATATAAGCTGGTGGTCTCTCACGCCGTCCAGATAGACACGGAGTTGACAAGCAGAGGGCGGGGCCAAATGGACAATGGAACATGCGACAAAAAGAACATGGTGGGAAGTAGAACAGGACAGGAACACTGTTCCAATGACCCTCCCAGACACGACTCCGGAATTAAAAATATAAAGAGGAAAGTGTTCATTGTTCTCTTGGGTGCTCGAGACCTACAGTACCGTTGGTCGTCGTCTGTTGATTTGTTATCTAGTGTCCATCTCACCATGGTGTTCGCTCTATCTCTCCTGGTGAAGATTTGGCAAAATTTGAATAGCCTTAAATACACTCATGGACAAAACTTAAGGAAGTTGTACCTTTTAGAATATATATCGGGATTCAGACAATAACTCTGAAAGATATTACAGTGACCTTTATTGAAGACACACGTAATAACCAAGCGTGAACAAATTTGTTTTTGTCCGGCGACAACAAAAACCTTTCACTTTCTTAAGTTTTGTCCATGGCTGTATATATAAGGAACCCAATATATGCACATTGGTTTATACATATTTACATATCGGTTTAACAGATGTTTGTTGACTCCAATTTTTCGGTGACAGAGTACTTGAAACATAGATAGAATACAGACACAGACATTGTAAGGGTATAGTACACAGGTTTATCTGTCGCCAGTGGTCAAGACTTCGTCCTAGATTTCTATCCGTATGAATTTGCATATATTTGGAGGGGCCTCATATTTGCATATTTCCTCTTTCGTAATTTTAGTTAAGTGAGTTATTTCGTCCTTCATACATCGATGAGTACCGTAATTAAGTAGTTTGCCTGAGAGTGGGGGAATTCCCCCGAGAGGTGAATAGATTTTATTTTATGATATTTTCAAGAGCTAGATTGGAAAAAACGTATTTTCCCGTTTCAAATTGTTGGATTATTCTAAAGAACCTTTTCAAAATTGTCCGTGGGAATAATTTGGGAATTTACGTTACCTTCCTGTGTGACCTCAGAGTAGATCCGAAGAACACCTGTTTACTTGGTGCCGACCTATCATGTTTAGTATTTATTTTAATAACAGAGTATCATTTCTGATGTTTATAGTTTGCTACTCTGTAAACTTCCCTCATTGCTTATCTTTTTTTTATCAATCATAGTTTATTCTTGACTTAAATAGATTGATGTGTCATCCTGAAGTTTTTCTTTCCTAATTTTCCACGTGGCTTTTGGTGGAGATGCTGAGTAGATTAGGGAAGACAAACTGAAGATCGCCGAGAAAGCCTAGAGGCCATGGGTGCTGTGATCTACATTTTCAGAGACTGGCTCCAGGATTTCACCGCGGTGTCAAAGCCAAGACTTCCCTCCAAGATGACGATGTCCCTATAGACGATACGACGACAAAGCCGCTATTCACGCCGCAAGAAAAATGACGCAAAGGTACTAGGCACAAAGTTCCAAGACTTCGATGGAATCCTTGGCAGAAGCACGTCAGATCCGTGTCAGTAACTACAATAATTGAAAGCTGTGGGTCACAGCTTCCATAGGGAAGGAGCTATGTAACAAAGTATTTATCATATTATTAACAGAGTATCATTTTTTATGTTAATATTTTGCTACTCTGTAAACTTCCCTCATTGCTTTTCTTTTTTGATACCATTCATAGTTTATTCTTGACTTGAATAAATTGCTGTGTCATCCTGAAATTTGTCTTTCCTAATTTTCAACGTGGCAATATATTTAACATATATTGAGGAAGGATCGTATTCATTCCAAAAATGAAAATCTCCCTTTAAAAATGCAATAAAACAATGAATTTGGTTTATCATTTCAGTACACAATGTAACAATGATGATAAAGAATAAGCTGCATCACCAGTTTTGATAAATTTAGACTCAAAACTAAAAAATGAAATCACTCACTATATTTTTGATTGCTCTGCTCTGAAAAAAGAAAGAAGAACCCTTATACTCAAAACTGGGCAACTCTGTGCTTCACTTCCATCAATAATTGACAATATGACTCAGAATAAGTATATTGCTACGGCGTTTTATGGTTTCCACAAGTCCATATCTCAGAAGAAGGCCAAGTGACACTCACTCCTCACTTTCTTACTGCTACTCTTTTTGTGTTTTTTTTCTTGTTTCCCTCTTTCTCTTTCTTATTTTTTTTTTTTCTTTTTTTCTTCTGTTTATATCGTTATTTCCTTTGTCTCACTGCTTTGTTCTTATGCAAAACTCTGGTGAATCCTGTATAGGGTCAGTGACCCTAAATAAAGGATTTTTGTTGTTGTTGATAAATTTAGACAAAAGATCAACCTGTATACCATGGTATCGGGTTTTGATCCTTATCAGAGTACAGAGACGGCTTTGATTTTATAACATTCTACGAGAGAATTTATGAAATCAGTTAAATTTAACAGAAAGATGTTTAAGCTTATGAAATGCTAAGGGCCAAATTTCATGTTAGAATACAACATAAAGTTGCGGGAAGATGATATTGTCTGAATTTGTCACAAAGGTGTCCACCCTGATGAAGTGGTAAGGCAGATTTTCAAGTTATAATACAACATAAATTTACATCAAGATGATATCCATGTACCTAAAATGGCACTTCTCTCAAAATACACTGTTTTAATGTACGATTGGAATGCGGCCATAGTGGTTAGAGAATCGTATATAGTGGTTGTCATATTCCCCGTAATTATTTGATGTGTTATCTTTTTTAGGCCTTCTGTGTTATATTTATATATATTAATACAACATAAAGCTACATCAAGATGATATCCATGTACCTAAAATGGCACTTCTCTCAAAATACATTGTTTTAATTCACGATTGGAATGCGGCCATAGTGGTTAGAGAATCGTATATAATGGGGTTGTTATAGACCCCGTAATTATTTGATGTGTTATCTTTTTTAGTCCTTCTGCTATATATATATGTTATCAAAAATGAAAATGATAAGATTTCTGTTTGATTTTGGATTATCTTGAGGATTATGGTATTGCAATGCAGTCGTGGTTAAATCTTGAAAGTATGATAATAAATAATAGTTTTGATCAGAGATTTCTTTATTTGAGCTCAGGAATATATAAAAGAACATAATTTGATAAAAGTAATGCCTGGCTTAAGGCGAGTAGAATAAAAAAAATGAAAAGCTTATTTACATAATGTACAAAGGTTTTGAGCCGGCCAGAGGGGAAAAACAACAACAATGAGTTTTTATAGGGGAATCGTGACCTCTGGCGGTCGATTTAGCAGAGTATTTGAATCTTTGAAAATATGATTTCAAATAAAATAATATTTTTATATATAACATATATATATATATATATTACTTAATTGTTACAACAGAGTATGTGTAAGCTCACAGGTAAATAGACACTAACCGAAAAAAGAAAAGTTCCTTTGTTTTAATATTAGTTTCCCTTTTATATTTTGTTCTCTCTCTTGTAAATCAATAAATATGATGTTTAATTAATATTTTCTTGGAATCAGTTTCATTAAAAAATTCTAAACAAAGTCAACACCTTCCCCTCAATATGGCTGGTGGTGACTTGATCAAATTTGACTTCGTGTTTAAACGAAACAATCAAACAAATAATAAAGAAAAATACATCTCCTGTTCATGCATCTAAAAGTTAATAATGGCTTTCGCCATCTTTCGGAATAAATATTTATTCTGATAGATGGCGCAACCCATCAGTAACTTTTAGTTGAATGATCAGGAGATGTATTTTTATTAATTTATACAACTGATTCTAGTTCCATATCATTTTTGTATCATTGTAGAATATATATTATTTGGAACTCTTAATTTGTTGTTGTCGTGTCCAATGAAGAGCCTCAGTTGTCTCCATACATTTCTATCACAGCAATGTCCTCTATCTTGGGTGTGTAAAACTGTTGTTCTGGGTCCATGTCAATTTTCTGTTGTTGTTGTCGTGTCCAATGAAGAGACTCAGATGTCTCCATACATCTCTATCACAGCAATGTCCTTTATCTTGGGTGTGTAAAGCTGCTGCTCTGGGTCCATATCAATTTTCTGTTGTTGTTGTTGTTGTGTCCAATGAAGAGTCTCAGATGTCTCCATGCATCTCTATCACAGCAGCAGTAATTGGAAAATAGGTGCCGTTGCCACGTTAGTCATCTTGGACCAGAATTTGGTCAAATATTCCAAGAGTCCAGGGGGGACCGCAGGGAGGTGAATGCTCTTCATTTCAATTTTATATATAAGACGGATTTGATGACTTAGAACTGAAGATGAAGACAATATTTGAGGATGCTTGGCTCATCATTAGTAAACCTTCTCAACGATTCAATCTACCATATCACTACAACTATTGTATTGTTCATTGTGCTTATACTGTATAGTATCTGTACTTGACGGTTTATTCTTGGTGACGGTATTTAGCGACACTATGCCTGTTCCTCATGTCAGAGGCGGCCATTTCTTTTAGAGCTAAGTCGGACTGCCACTGAGTAGTGCTTCCGGTCTTAATGACAAAGGCAGACACATTCTACTTCACCCAGTCATGATGATTGTCATCTCAAGCATTACAAGCTTGATACCCTAATATGATTGAGTGGAGATATGAAAGAAGAAGAAGATGCAAAGAGGTTTCGGTAATTCGTAGAAATTTCACAAGTATTTTGCTCCGAACACATCTCTTACGTTTAAAAGACCAGACGACAAATAAAAAGAAAGGCCTATTTAGATAACATCAGCAAACAGAATACAACGCCATCTATAAGTTGATAATGGAATTATTTAAATATCTCTTCACATACATTATGGAATTTCGAAAACAAACTTCGTTGTTAAGTTATCAGTTGATAGGTTCACTACTGATGAATCAAGACTTTCCAAGTATTCATTTTATATACAATTCAATACAACAACAACAACAAAAACCTTTATTAAGACACTATTGTCTTACAAGGGGATTCCCCTAAAAGGTTATATATGTACATGAGTGAGACGGAAAAGCAATTTAGAGGGAGGGGGAGCAATCAGCCGTTGTCTGTGGAGTTGAGCACATCTTCCCTCATTTTACCAATCGCCTTGAAAATTTTGAAATATTTATAAACAAATGTTTTATCCAGCAGGAGAATAGTAAAAAATTTATATACATGTTGTTCATTATAGCAAGTTAGATCCGAAATTTCGTGAATTTCCAGTCTTTTCTCCTGTATGAATGGGCAATGGAATAGATAATGGACCAAATTGTCTTGGATGCCAACATTGCAGAAGTAGAAATTTAAAGGGTCGCTGTTTCAAATTCCCGAGATATCCTCGCGGAAAAGTAGCCATATAATCCTTTGACGGGCTATAAATCGTTTAACCTACAAAGGGAGATTTGATAGTAAGTAGTCCTCCTATACAATTCAATAAACAAGACTCAAAACAAAACTGAAAGATTGGTTTTCTCAAACAGAAAAGAAAGTCTAAAATGAATTTACAAAAATATTGAATTTTACATAAGTGTCTTTGTTATATACAAATTCGGACATTTCTTCGATGGGATATAAAAATGATTACTTCTATAGCTATGAAAGAATGGACATTCTATCAATAAAAAGCTGGAATATCGCATCCGATATGTCAAATAAAAAAAAAATTCCATCATTAGTTTACTAAATCTACAAAGTTTCGCCAATTTTGGTTGAAATAAATAGATCTAAATTATTAAGTTATGAAAAAAGACATCTCCTTATCGTGCAACTGAAAGTTGCTGATGGTTTGCGCCATCTATCGGAATAAATATCAACTATTCTCGTTGATTTTTAATTATTCCCGAATTGGACAAATACCCATTATTGATTAATCAAGAAAAGCTAACCACGGACGCGTTATGCACCTTATCCCAGTACAATATCACATTTGTACTATTTTTCACTAAATTATTAAATTTATCGTTTGTATTATTAATTCGTCAAATATCGCAGTATTAATGGAAGTTTGATGACATTGGCATCACGTGACAGAAATTGACAAATGGTAGATTAAGCAGAAGACACACCAATACCACAACATTGTGAAGGCGGAGATTAAAATAATGGATGTTTGAAATCAATAAAAGGTGATGTTTTGGGGAGAAAAAATGATATTTTAAACAATTGGATCTGAATGAATATAAGGTAGAGGAGACCACTGTGTAAGTAATGATAAGAATTAAGGAAAGAAGTTGAAGGAGAGTAAATGAATTCATCACAGGCCCCCAAATATGCCAACATATTCAATCCTAGGTAATCACTGTGTTTGAGCCAGGATGGGGGGGGCCAGGCTTTTTTAACAAATAATTTTAGGGATTCAGAGAAAAGAAAATGGCGGAAATGGGGACATAATAGGGCGTCCTCTCTCCCTGGAAGCCGTATTTGTTTTTGATGGATTCATCATGGTGGAAAATTGGGCCAAAAGACCGCCGTAATGATAGCAGACGAGGGCGCGAGATTCACTTATTCTGAGCTCATCAATCTTTTGGCACTTTAGGGGGCGCCGCGGGGCGGCAATGTAGATTCTGTGGGAAATATTTCGGTTTGAATGTAAATAGCTCTACAATATTTTTCTAGCGGTGTCTTCTAGTCTTTTCATTATTGTTTGTGGAAGAGCATTGCTCGATACAAATATTTATATTTTGAAAATAGAGCAATCCATATTTAATTCGTTAGATAATAAAATATTTAAATGTAATTCTACTGTCCTAAAAGCTTATGTCCATAGTTTTCTTGAATACTATTTCTGAATTTCCACCCTTCAGTGTAGTATATATAAGCAGAATCGCTCATTACAGTATTAGAGCTATAAAGAAGCGGTCTGGTAGATTAAATTGGTGAAATCATTGAGAGGGTTTACCACTGATGAGCAAAGCCCTCCCATTTTTTTTCATCGCAGTAAGGACAGTATAAGTTTGATATATGTATAAAAGAAACATTCGTGTCTTATTTGCACCTTGAGATGTAGATGGTTTTTGTTCAGCGGTTTCCATTGTACCGTAGAATAAACCAGAACGAGTTCTCATTAAAAAGCTAACGCTTTATTTTGGTAAGGTTACAAAAAGAATAATGAAAAACACCGGCGCTATGTATATATTTCCCTACATTTTATCTATCCTTTATTTACCCCTTTATTATATATTATCCTTTATTTTATCATATTTTTCTGTAATAATGGATTACAAGAATCAAGATAATTGTTTAGATTATCAATTGTCAACGTTCCAATAGGTGCCTCCCTCCGTTTTGTTCCCCTGAGAAAGGTGACAAAGAGTGATCGAAACGTCTCAATAAAGAAATTGTTGAGTGGTTGATGTTATTCTATTCTTTTTCAACAATTTCTTCAATGTAATCTCGCTATCTATCGATAAATTTTCTTTTTTTTTTTGGCATCATGTTTCTTATGTGAATATACACTCATGGACAAAACTTAAGGATGTTGTACCTTTTAGCATGTATATCGGGATTCAGACAATAACTCTGAAAGATACACTCATGGACAAAACTTAAGAAAGTTGTACCTTTTAGCATTTTTATCGGGATTCAGACAATAACTCTGAAAGATACACTCATGGACAAAACTTAAGGAAGTTGTACCTTTTAGCATTTTTATCGGGATTCAGACAATCACTGAAAGATACACTCATGGACAAAACTTAAGGAAGTTGTACCTTTTAGAATGTATATCGGGATTCATACAATAACTCTGAAAGATACACTCATGGACAAAACTTAAGTTGTACCTTTTAGCATGTATATCGGGTGTCAGACAATAACTCTGAAAGATACACTCATGGACAAAACTTAAGTTGTACCTTTTAGCATGTATATCGGGTGTCAGACAATAAATCTGGAAGATACACTCATGGACAAAACTTAAGGAAGTTGAACATTTTAGCATGTATATCGGGATTCAGACAATAACTTTGAAAGATACACTCATGGACAAAACTTAAGGAAGTTGTACCTTTCAGCATGTATATAGGAATTCAGACAATAACTGAAAGATATACTCATGGACAAAACTTAAGGAAGTTGTACCTTTTAGAATGTATATCGGGATTCATACAATAACTCTGAAAGATACACTCATGGACAAAACTTAAGTTGTACCTTTTAGCATGTATATCGGGTGTCAGACAATAACTCTGAAAGATACACTCATGGACAAAACTTAAGTTGTACCTTTTAGCATGTATATCGGGTGTCAGACAATAACTCTGAAAGATACACTCATGGACAAAACTTAAGTTGTACCTTTTAGCATGTATATCGGGTGTCAGACAATAACTCTGAAAGATACACTCATGGACAAAACTTAAGTTGTACCTTTTAGCATGTATATCGGGTGTCAGACAATAACTCTGAAAGATGCACTCATGGACAAAACTTAAGGAAGTTTTACCTTTTAGCATGTATATCGGGTGTCAGACAATAACTCTGAAAGATACACTCATGGACAAAACTTAAGTTGTACCTTTTAGCATGTATATCGGGATTCAGACAATAACTCTGAAAGATACACTCATGGACAAAACTTAAGTTGTACCTTTTAGCATGTATATCGGGATTCAGACAATAACTCTGAAAGAGATACACTCATAGACAAAACTTAAGGAAGTTGTACCTTTTAGCATGTATATCGGGATTCAGACAATAACTCTGAAAGATACACTCATGGACAAAACTTAAGTTGTACCTTTTAGCATGTATATCGGGATTCAGACAAAAACTCTGAAAGATACACTCATGGACAAAACTTAAGGAAGTTGTACCTTTTAGCATGTATATTGGGATTCAGACAATAACTCTGAAAGATGCACTCATGGACAAAACTTAAGGAAGTTGTACCTTTTAGCATGTATATTGGGATTCGGACAATAACTCTGAAAGATATATTCATGGACAAAACTTAAGGAAGTTGAACCTTTTAGCATGTATATCGGGATTCAGACAATAACTCTGAAAGATATATTCATGGACAAAACTTAAGGAAGTTGAACCTTTTAGCATGTATATCGGGATTCAGACAATAACTCTGAAAGATACACTCATGGACAAAAGGAAGTTGTACCTTTTAGCATGTAATTTTGGGATTCAGACAATAACTCTCAAAAATATTACAGTGACCTTTATTGAAGATACACGAGATAACCAAATGTGAACAAAATTGTCTCTGTCTCCTAAAAATCAGACGACTGTCTAAATCAAAGAACTTTCCACTTCCTTTAATTTTATCCATGAGTTTATATATTATAAATATATATGCTTAGAAATGGTTGTTTTTCAAGAAATGTTTGTAGAAAAGTCTAATTTTCTAGATTTTGACCGGAAAAGCTACCTTTATTTTTATAGGCTAATGTAGAAGTTATAAATAGATGTCATATATATTTCATGAATAAAAAGAGTAAAATCTCGTTTAAAATGCTTATTCTAGTAAGATAGCTTACCACAAAGTTTGTAGTTGTGTTGTTTTGAGTCTACAGTAGGTACTGTAGATTTAGGTAAGGAGGGCCCCGCTAAGAGGAAAGCCAAGTGGATGAATTCATCACTCGAAGTGTGCCAATATATTCAAGTAATGATTGTGTTTAAACCAGGGTCTTCCTCCTTTAAATGATTGCAGGAATTTGTACCTTAATATATACAAAATAGTCAGGGAGCTCTTGAATTTTTTTTTAGGTTTGACTAATGACCTGTTGGTTAACTTAAACCGCAGTTGTAGTAGCCAACCCAACTTCTTGATAAATCAAGAAAAGACAACCATGAACGCGTTTCGGGCTTTTGGCCCTCGTCAGCGTGGTTCAAACTGTAGTTGTAGTGGGAATCCATATTTTTAAAAATATCTTCAGATGACACCTTGGTATAGCATTGTCAACAACTGCCACCGAAGCATTATGCAAACTTTGTTTATTTGCATATACGCCTGTTAGTTTTTCAATGTCTCCCCACCAACATATATAATTTTATTTTTAAATTAGAGTTTTTATTTTTTCGACGTTTCGACAAATTTGTTCTCTTAAAGGAAAAAAATCTAAAATCTTTATGGAAAGGCGTTAAAAATTTGTTTGAGGTATTAGGGAATTCTTATGCGGTCTTTCAAATTTTACACAACATATAGAAAACATGAATCATAAGTAAATATTAAAACAGAATATCTATCTAAACAAAGACTACGATTGTAGAACGACATTTAAAATTTATCCCGCATGTGTTTCTTTTAAACGAAAAATCGAAATTTATTTAAAGGAGAAATAACGATTATTTCTAACCTTAGGGATGAAGTATGAAAGGATGAATTATGAAGAGTAATGATAAATGGAAAAATAAAAGTGTCCAGTGATGGGAATTCAAATATTGTATTATGAAATACTTTGATCTTGGAGGTAAAAATAAAAGTATTTTTTTCCTGACGAAGACAAAATATTTTTGTTGATATGTCTAAAAAATAAAACTCTATTGGCCGAAGTGTGTCTTACTTCAAGAACAATGAATGCTGGCCAGGCAACCTCTATGAACAGCAACAAAAAGCCTTTATTAAGGACATTCATCCTACCATATAGGATTCTCCCAGATAGGTAAACAGATGTAAACATAACAGTTATCTACAGAAAGTAGATATTAACATCAACCTTTCTTCAAGTTGGATCCATCATCTGTCTTGCGCCTATTATCCTGTTTTCCAGAATTTGTGAAGAGCTAATACATTGGGTTTGAATTTTACTACTTTTGCCATTATAACATATACAACCTCTATCTTAAAGATAAATTAAAGTTTTGGATTTCATAAGAATGGGTAACCATCTTTATATGTGTTTAGGGTTGTCGTTCTATTCAGAGCGGTGCATAGAGGACAACTAAGCGTGACTCAGCAAGATTCCAGAACTGAGTAACTAAGAAAGAATATGGTTACTAAGTCTAATAATCCATGATATTCTCTCATCCTTTGGCGATAACCTCACATCACACATACATCATATCTTAAACGCCTATAGCCTTTTGGTCTTTCAGCCTTCCTAGGAATTCAGGTCTCATAGTCATATTTATACACTCATAGACATTGTACCTTTTAGCGTATATATCAGGATTCAGACAATAACTCTGAAAGATATCACAGTGACCTTTATTGAAGACACGAGATAACCAAGTGTGAACAAAATTGCTTCTTATTTTTCTTCAAAAAAAGGATGTTGTACCTTTTAACATGTATATCAGGATTCAGACAATAACTCTGGAAGATATTACAGTGACCTTTATTGAAGACACACGAGATAACCAAGTGTGAACAAAAATTTCTCTTCTTTTTCTTAAAAAAAGGAAGTTATACCTTTTAGCATATATATAGGGATTCAGACATTAACTCTCAAATATATTACAGTGACCTTTATTGAGGACACACGAGATAACCAAGTGTGAACAAATTTGCCTCTTTCTCCTTGAAAAAAAAAAACAGACAACCGTTAACATCAAAGACCTTGTCTATAAATGTAACCGCTCCAAAAGAAATATTTTATTAAAGGGCTTTCTGGTTTCAAAAATTGTTTTTATGCGCGTGAACATTCTTTTGGTGGTTATTTTCCCTTTGGCTTCATTATATTCCATGGCGTAGGAACTTGCAGATAATCTAATATGATATTTATTCAAGTAATTCTCAATAAATTTATTCAATTTGATATCGTTAAGGTATTCTGCAAAAATCACATCTATATATCGATGCTAATTCCTTTTTCCCAAGTTTTGTTAGAGAGAGAGATTTGTATATCCATCGATCAACGTTCAACATAACCATTTCTGTGCAATAAATAAACTAATTTTTGTGTTTTTAATTATTTATTTTAATTATTTAATTTACCCATGGGTTAAATTGCCGTTAGAATTGAGATAGGTAAGAATTCGAAGTGTAGGATTCGCGCATTAATTTTCTTTACTTTCCGCCAAATAGGCTTCTTTAAAAAATGAGCATAGATAACTAATGTTATTCGAAAACTCAATAAATAAAAACTTCAACAATCCTTTACTATATTCTACTAAAACTGGATGTGTATTTAAGCCAAAAATACTTTTCTTCGTGGTCATAATATCCATCAATTAATTTTATCGTGAATTTTAGAGAAGTGAATCAAAATCTTTTTGGCTTGAAGGCTCACTCAGTTTTATGGTAATAAAGAAAGGAATAGTTAAGGTACTCCATGTTGACGTAGATACATCTAAAGACATCCGATATGAAGAAAGGAAAAGTTAAGGTACTCCGTGTTGATGTAGATACATCTGAAGACATCCGATATAAAGAAAGGAATAGTTAAGGTACTCCGTGTTGATGTAGATACATCTGAAGACATCCGATATAAAGAAAGGAATAGTTAAGGTACTCCGTGTTGATGTAGATACATCTGAAGACATGCGATATAAATAAAGGAATAGTTAAGGTACTCCGTGTTGATGTAGATACATCTGAAGACATCCGATATAAAGAAAGGAATAGTTAAGGTACTCCGTGTTGATGTAGATACATCTGAAGACATCCGATATAAAGAAAGGAATAGTTAAGGTACTCCGTGTTGATGTAGATACATCTGAAGACATCAGATATAAAGAAAGGAATAGTTAAGGTACTCCGTGTTGATGTAGATACATCTGAAGACATCAGATATAAAGAAAGGAATAGTTAAGGTACTCCGTGTTGATGTAGATACATCTGAAGACATCCGATATAAAGAAAGGAATAGTTAAGGTACTCCGTGTTGATGTAGATACATCTGAAGACATCCGATATAAAGAGAGGAATAGTTAAGGTACTCCGTGTTGATGTAGATACATCTGAAGACATCAGATATAAAGAAAGGAATAGTTAAGGTACTCCGTGTTGATGTAGATATATCTGAAGACATCAGATATAAAGAAAGGAATAGTTAAGGTACTCCGTATTGATATAGATACATCTGAAGACATCAGATATAAAGAAAGGAATAGTTAAGGTACTCCGTGTTGATGTAGATACATCTGAAGACATCCGATATAAAGAAAGGAATAGTTAAGGTACTCCGTGTTGATGTAGATACATCTGAAGACATCCGATATAAATAAAGGAATAGTTAGGTACTCCGTGTTGATGTAGATACATCTGAAGACATCCGATATAAAGAAAGGAATAGTTAAGGTACTCCGTGTTGATGTAGATACATCTGAAGACATCCGATATAAAGAAAGGAATAGTTAAGGTACTCCGTGTTGATGTAGATACATCTGAAGACATCCGATATAAAGAAAGGAATAGTTAAGGTACTCCGTGTTGACGTAGATACATCTAAAGACATCCGATATAAATAAAGGAATAGTTAAGGTACTCCGTGTTGATGTAGATACATCTGAAGACATCAGATATAAAGAAAGGAATAGTTAAGGTACTCCGTGTTGATGTAGATACATCTGAAGACATCCGATATAAAGAAAGGAATAGTTAAGGTACTCCGTGTTGATGTAGATACATCTGAAGACATCCGATATAAAGAAAGGAATAGTTAAGGTACTCCGTGTTGATGTAGATACATCTGAAGACATCCGATATAAAGAAAGGAATAGTTAAGGTACTCCGTGTTGATGTAGATACATCTGAAGACATCCGATATAAAGAAAGGAATAGTTAAGGTACTCCGTGTTGATGTAGATACATCTGAAGACATCCGATATAAAGAAAGGAATAGTTAAGGTACTCCGTGTTGATGTAGATACATCTGAAGACATCAGATATAAAGAAAGGAATAGTTAAGGTACTCCGTGTTGATGTAGATACATCTGAAGACATCAGATATAAAGAAAGGAATAGTTAAGGTACTCCGTGTTGATGTAGATACATCTGAAGACATCCGATATAAAGAAAGGAATAGTTAAGGTACTCCGTGTTGATGTAGATAAATCTGAAGACATCCGATATAAATAAAGGAATAGTTAAGGTACTCCGTGTTGATGTAGATACATCTGAAGACATCCGATATAAAGAAAGGAATAGTTAAGGTACTCCGTGTTGATGTAGATACATCTGAAGACATCAGATATAAAGAAAGGAATAGTTAAGGTACTCCGTGTTGATGTAGATATATCTGAAGACATCAGATATAAAGAAAGGAATAGTTAAGGTACTCCGTGTTGATGTAGATACATCTGAAGACATCCGATATAAAGAAAGGAATAGTTAAGGTACTCCGTGTTGATGTAGATACATCTGAAGACATCAGATATAAAGAAAGGAATAGTTAAGGTACTCCGTGTTGATGTAGATATATCTGAAGACATCAGATATAAAGAAAGGAATAGTTAAGGTACTCCGTGTTGATGTAGATACATCTGAAGACATCCGATATAAATAAAGGAATAGTTAAGGTACTCCGTGTTGATGTAGATACATCTGAAGACATCAGATATAAAGAAAGGAATAGTTAAGGTTCTCCGTGTTGATGTAGATACATCTGAAGACATCCGATATAAAGAAAGGAATAGTTAAGGTACTCCGTGTTGATGTAGATACATCTGAAGACATCCGATATAAAGAAAGGAATAGTTAAGGTACTCCGTGTTGATGTAGATACATCTGAAGACATCAGATATAAAGAAAGGAATAGTTAAGGTACTCCGTGTTGATGTAGATATATCTGAAGACATCAGATATAAAGAAAGGAATAGTTAAGGTACTCCGTGTTGATGTAGATACATCTGAAGACATCCGATATAAAGAAAGGAATAGTTAAGGTACTCCGTGTTGATGTAGATACATCTGAAGACATCAGATATAAAGAAAGGAATAGTTAAGGTACTCCGTGTTGATGTAGATATATCTGAAGACATCAGATATAAAGAAAGGAATAGTTAAGGTACTCCGTGTTGATGTAGATACATCTGAAGACATCAGATATAAAGAAAGGAATAGTTAAGGTACTCCGTGTTGATGTAGATATATCTGAAGACATCCGATATAAAGAAAGGAATAGTTAAGGTACTCCGTGTTGATGTAGATACATCTGAAGACATCAGATATAAAGAAAGGAATAGTTAAGGTACTCCGTGTTGATGTAGATACATCTGAAGACATCCGATATAAAGAAAGGAATAGTTAAGGTACTCCGTGTTGATGTAGATACATCTGAAGACATCCGATATAAAGAAAGGAATAGTTAAGGTACTCCGTGTTGATGTAGATACATCTGAAGACATCCGATATAAAGAAAGGAATAGTTAAGGTACTCCGTGTTGATGTAGATATATCTGAAGACATCAGATATAAAGAAAGGAATAGTTAAGGTACTCCGTGTTGATGTAGATACATCTGAAGACATCCGATATAAATAAAGGAATAGTTAAGGTACTCCGTGTTGATGTAGATACATCTGAAGACATCAGATATAAAGAAAGGAATAGTTAAGGTACTCCGTGTTGATGTAGATACATCTGAAGACATCCGATATAAAGAAAGGAATAGTTAAGGTACTCCGTGTTGATGTAGATACATCTGAAGACATCAGATATAAAGAAAGGAATAGTTAAGGTACTCCGTGTTGATGTAGATATATCTGAAGACATCAGATATAAAGAAAGGAATAGTTAAGGTACTCCGTGTTGATGTAGATACATCTGAAGACATCCGATATAAAGAAAGGAATAGTTAAGGTACTCCGTGTTGATGTAGATACATCTGAAGACATCAGATATAAAGAAAGGAATAGTTAAGGTACTCCGTGTTGATGTAGATATATCTGAAGACATCAGATATAAAGAAAGGAATAGTTAAGGTACTCCGTGTTGATGTAGATACATCTGAAGACATCAGATATAAAGAAAGGAATAGTTAAGGTACTCCGTGTTGATGTAGATATATCTGAAGACATCCGATATAAAGAAAGGAATAGTTAAGGTACTCCGTGTTGATGTAGATACATCTGAAGACATCAGATATAAAGAAAGGAATAGTTAAGGTACTCCGTGTTGATGTAGATACATCTGAAGACATCCGATATAAAGAAAGGAATAGTTAAGGTACTCCGTGTTGATGTAGATATATCTGAAGACATCCGATATAAAGAAAGGAATAGTTAAGGTACTCCGTGTTGATGTAGATACATCTGAAGACATCAGATATAAAGAAAGGAATAGTTAAGGTACTCCGTTTGATGTAGATACATCTGAAGACATTCGGCAGGTGGGGAAGGGCCTCCTCCGGCGCCACCGATCTGTCATTGCGGAGGACGTGTTAATTCGAGACCCTGTGGGCTGGGAATCTAAATGGATCACCGACCGTTGGTGGACCAAATAACCGCCATTATGGGGATAAATCAAAATGGCTGATATACACATCGCTCCAACAAATCACAACCTATTCATTGAAATTGAAACACACACACACAAAAGCCTTTATTAGGGACTTGCCCCATACAGATTCTCCCAATTGGGTAAGGTAATAATGATCTTGTGTTATTTACATAGGTAGTAAGATAGAAATTGAACTGGCTTTACTCTTCGTTCAGAGTCATTCAATTGTTGACTGGTCCAATGAAATTGAAACTAATTTTTACGTGTATGATTCTTGAAAATAATTTCTACTGCCCTCTATCTTACTGCAATGCTCAAATATTGGAAAGAGCCTGACTCATTAGTGATGAACCCTCAAAGCCAATTCGCAAGTTTTTTTCTAAATTGGTTTTCACTAATGAAATCTTGTATAGGTGCTAAAGCTGAATACTTTGAGACACTCCGAAAATTTGAAAGTTGTAGCTTTAATAAAAATAAGTGATTGCAAAAACCTTTGGAGTGACCATTTTATCATACCTCTGTAATATTGAATTTGTCTGTTTTTCTTTTATACCAATACTGAAGCTGTATTCTTGTAAACTGTATTTTGAATGAACTATGGATATAAGCTTTGTTGACAGTAGATATACATATGCATTTGTAATTATGTAATACTAGCCGAATGACCCGGGCAACGCCCGTGTTTTACCCGATTGAATGTTTTGATTCAAATACTATTTGTTACAATTATAAATTGGCGACTTAAATAAATGCATATGTTAGTTAATAACTATAGCCTATGTGCTTTATCTGTCTATGTACTGTTGGTTTCCGTAGGCGTCTCTTACTGGGAAAAAGAAAGAGAGGATTCCATTTAGTTATTAACTAATATATGCATTTATTTAAGGAGCGACCCGCTCCAACACAATAGTTACAAAATCGAAAAAGCGAGTGGGGGGGGGGGGGGGGGGCAAAGGTGGCGTGATCGTAGCCAACCAATAGGAGAGCGCCATTCCAAAAAAAAAAGCAAACGGTGACAGAGATGAAAAATTATTAAGAACGCATGACGCTCGTAACTGTATATAGAAATGCTTCGAGCATTTCTCATCCGCTTACAGCAAATCCGATTATTTTATTCAAATTGTGAAAATCTGTGAAAAAGAAGAGCGATTATCGATTGAAAGCTAGCAATTTAAAATAAAAAGAAACTCATTGTGAGATAATATTTTGTAATTTTGAACGATTCTTTTAACTTAACATTAATATGATGAAATAGCACGCCATCTTTTATAAGAAATTGAAAATACACCTATCCCCCGATTTACACGGTACTTGTTTTACACGTTTTCCCTTTTACACGGTTTTCCAAATAAGTTTTTTTTTTTTTTGTTTTTATCGCACAATACTAAATGCTACTGTGATTGAACATATACGCTGTGTACACATCTCACGAGGAATCCCGAGCTTATGTGCTGACTTGCTGCAAACGCACACTGTGTCTGTATTTCTAATTAAAAAATAATAATAATTTTCGATTTACACGTTTTTCTCAGGAACGTATCTACCGTGTAAATCGGGGGATAGGTGTATTTTTGAAACGTATGACTCTTTTGGAAATAAAATAATTTCTACTGCTTCTACTGCAATGATAAAATATTCATTGAAATACTTAATCCGCTGTAGTTTAAAACCAACATGAATAAACTTATCAGATATAGACCTAGCTTAAATGAAATAATTGTAGCTTAGAAATCAAGTCTTTGTATATCTGGAGATGTGAAAGTATTTATTGATGACGTCACCACACCAGTCGACAAATATTAACAAATCAACCAAACTATCTACAGCTAGAGAATATCGAGCAAGTAAGCTAGGTAAATAAATGATGATTTTACAAATGAATAAATCTGTTTTCAAATATTTTCGTTGAATAATTAAATTGAATAATAAATAGTGTCGCGGCTTGACCCTACCGGTTCTTCGCGACGACGCCGCTTCTTCCTTCGTGGACCACCTATCCGGGCTTCCGTTGCTCTTCCCTGCAGCTCACCCAAAGAAGCCCTGAGATCCACCTCTCCAGTGGAACTCCCTTCCTCTGGCAGTATCTCTCGGCCTTACCACTTGTGGGGGGACACGAGAGACTTACCAGAAGAGTAGTAGCAGCCTGGCGATGATGGCAATGGCGAGAGTAACGACAGAAGACGGCACGGAGACTTTAAACACTGACTTTATTGTCATCCACTACTAAACATTACATTTAAATGAGATAATAAACAATGGGTATTTACATTATGTTACATCCTGGGGCCAACATAAAATTGTATTTACAATTACCTTCCCCAGGAAACAGGACCACGGCAGTCGGCGATTCCCACATCAGTTAGAGAAGGGAAACAGGCGAAAGCGCCATCCATTGGCGGAGGTTGTAATCATTTGGAGGCCTTACACGCGACAATATAAATTATATTTCTTCCCCACAATATTATAAATAGTAAAGAACAAGTTGAAGAGTAAGCTCATGAAGATCCTCAGACTTGTTTGGACGAAAATTCTTTGGGAGAGTGTCCTCAACTGTTTCTTTGTTTGTATTTTATTATCCTTTTACTATCTATAGATTGGTGTGTGTTTGATCCATTGACGGAATGTTTATGTTGTTGTTTCTTATCCCTTGTGTAAAGATTACACGAATTCCATGAGTTTATGCTCC
This sequence comes from Cordylochernes scorpioides, assembly GCA_030710605.1. Classification (NCBI taxonomy): domain Eukaryota; kingdom Metazoa; phylum Arthropoda; class Arachnida; order Pseudoscorpiones; family Chernetidae; genus Cordylochernes; species Cordylochernes scorpioides. Next base: position 73,487,055 of record CP092869.1, read on the forward strand.
TCGAGCTCTGATCTCATGTAATGGGGTGTAGGGGTGCAGCTTTCGTTGATCATGGCACCATGATCCAGGCACACTTCAGAATGTTACTAAAATCTTTAAACATTTTAAATATATCTAAAAAAAAACCACAACACCCCCTTTATGTAGAAACTATAAAGAATAATACGATGTTGCTGTCGTGTCCAAAGAAGAGTCTCAGATGTCTCCATGCATCTCTATCACAGCAGCAGCAATATCCACTATCTTGCTTTTCATTGGAAAATGGGTGCCGTTGCCACGTTAGTCACCTTGGAAACGAACCAGAATTTGGTCGAATATTCCAAGGGTCCAGGGGGGACCGCAGGGAGGTGTGGTCGGACTTCTTCCCCCCAATAATACGATGTTCGATACATATAGACTAAGGTGACACATTAAAATTGTTTGTGTTTTTTATAAATTCAATTACAATTTATCGATGAAATTTGTAACAATTAATTTCCAGGCAATGTGTTTCTTATGAGACAGTGGACGAGTAGGTAACACCCTCGATTCCCGACAGTCATGAACTGGGATTGAATCCCACGTTAACATTTTGTTTAATATCTGAATAACCTTCACATATTATTCATTGTTGTAAATATCATAAACTAGGTTGCTCTTTTTGAGCGGTATCTAGTAAAGTGATTTTGGAACCAGGAATGTGTTTTGTTTCCCATATATCACAAAATATATTTACAGACCTATGATTTCATCTCTTGTATTCCTCTATTACGTAGATCACAAGTTAAAGGACACAATCAGTCTTCCAGCGCTTTGAACGGTTTTCAATTAGCTGATATCTCTTCCAACAAGAGAACGCATACCTTCAGTAATTTTCAGTTGCACAAGTAAAAGAGGCCTTTTACTTAATAACAAACTTCGTTAGTAAGATTAACCAGGTAATACATCTCAAGAAAACATCTACTTATATATTTGCCTTATTCTGTCTGTCTGAAGCTCACGGATGGGATTTTTCATAACCATCAGTGGTTCAGTGGTAGAATGCTCGCCTGCCATGCGGGCGGCCCGGGTTCGATTCCCGGCCGATGCATTTTTTTTTTTTTTTTTTACAATTTTTAAAACTCATTTATATATTATACAAGAATGACATCCACGGCGCCAATTTATAATTGTAGCGAATAGTATTTGAATAAAAGCATTTAATCGGGTAAAACCCGGGCGTTGCCCGGGTCATTCGTATCTACTTATATATTTGCCTTATTCTGTCTGTTTGTTTGTCTGAAGCTCACGGATGGGAATTTTCATTACCATCGGTGGTTCAGTGGTAGAATGCTCGCCTGCCACGCGGGCGGCCCGGGTTCGATTCCCGGCCGATGCATTTTTTTTTTTTTACAATTTTTAAAACTCATTTATATATTATACAAGAATGACATCCACGGCGCCAATTTATAATTGTAACGAATAGTATTTGAACAAAAGCATTTAATCGGGTAAAACCCGGGCGTTGCCCGGGTCATTCGTATATAATGTATAAACAAATGCAAGACAAAATCACCGCGAATGTTTCTTTTTTTTAAGGCAATTTATTTTTAAGGCAATTATCGTTATTTATCGTTAATTTTTGTTTCGATTTTATTGAAAAAAACGATATGGTGCCTTTAAAAAATGATCTTTATTACTATGCAGTTTTCTATTTAGTCAATATACCTAAGTTCATGTTGCAAATGTAATTATCTCTATCGATTTAGTAGGTGAAATGCAAAAAAAAAAATCGACATGATATAATCTTTATGAAAATTCACATTTTTATTTTTATATTTTCAAGACACACACAGTTTGGGGCGGAACGTTTCACAAGAGAGACATCCACGGCGCCAATTTATAATTGTAACGAATAGTATTTGAATTAAAACGTTTTTAAAATATATACGCACTCGGGTAAAACCCGGGCGTTGCCCGGGCCATTCGTCTAGTGTTTAAATAGGTTCCTTAGACATCACAAATATGTACTTTTTTCTTTTTTAATTATATCAATCAACCAGGCGCGATATTGAAATATTTGCGCCTTTTACAGAGGAAACAAACAAAAAACAACAAACAAATTATAACTTACAATTTAAAAAAGAAAGAAATGTACTTAAAATTTGTCCACGAAAAGAAAAAAAAACTATTTGCGTATTTCAAAAACTAACCTTTTAAAGCTTAAATTTTTCTTTTATAAAATACACTCATGATAAAACTTTAGGAAGTTTCATATTTTGATGTCGCTCGTTGTCTTCTTTTATGAAGACAGAGACAATTGTGTTCACACTTGGTTATCTCGTGAGTCTTCAATAAAGGTCACTGTAATATCTTTCAGAGTTATTGTCTGCATCCCGATATACATGGTAAAAGGTACAACTTCCCTAAGTTTTGTCCATAAGTGTGTATCAATATCTTTCAGAGTTATTGTCTGCATCCCGATATACATGGTAAAAGGTACAACTTCCCTAAGTTTTGTCCATAAGTGTGTATCAATATCTTTCAGAGTTATTGTCTGCATCCCGATATACATGGTAAAAGGTACAACTTCCCTAAGTTTTGTCCATAAGTGTGTATCAATATCTTTCAGAGTTATTGTCTGAATCCAGATGTACATGTTAAAAGGTACAACTTCCCTAAGTTTTGTCCATAAGTGTGTATCAATATCTTTCAGAGTTATTGTTTGAATCCCGATATATATGTTAAAAGGTACAACTTCCCTAAGTTTTGTCCATGAGTGTAAAACACGCCTCCTACTGTCTTTTACTGTGATGAAAAATAATATTGGGAAGGCCTGGGTCATCAGTGGTGAACCTTTAAGTGGTTTACCATATCGACTTTTAGAGCTCTATTATTGTATTGGAGGATTCTGTTTATAATTTTTTAAATGAGAAAATCACGCTGACGAGCGCCAACAGCGCGAAACGCGTTCGTGAAAGGCTTTTCTTGATTTATCAAGAAATTGGGTTGGGCAAATATCACGGAGCAAGTTAAATAAACGTTTAGTTTATTTTTGCTCCACTAGATGGCGCCCTGCCATCTAAAAAGCACATGTGCTTTTGGTCAGGATATGCCTTCATTATTTTTTATATTTTAAAATGTAAATAGCGTGTTATATTCTCTTGCATTCAATTTGAGCTTAGTGTTATCCACAATGTCCCAAACTAATGTTATCTGCAGTTAGGTGGTGTGAAACAGAAGCTGCAGCCCTGAGTAAACTTCCGTCCTGGGGAATTGCCTCAAACATGGCGGGTAATTGAAAGCCTCCGTCATTGAATCAGCCAGTAATTGACTTCCGGGAACATGGGGGTGACGTCAGACAGCTTCCGGTCGAAGGTATCGATGACTGACTGACCAGTGAGGAAATCCTGGACGGACAGACCGAGGAAACTCAAGGAAACCACACAATGGTACAATAATCTAACCCCCGGTATAACATCAGCAACTTCATTATGTATATTGAAATATACCGAATATATTAAGGAGAACCAAGACAATGGCTAATCCAATGACTTCCGATTCTTGCTAAAGTCCAACACCACCAGCGAGTGAAAGTAACCTAATAGGACCCTGGCATATTTGTAAGTGCTAAAGTCGAACTGATTTTCACAATTGTAGACATGTGGTTCATTTACAGTGCTGAGAAAATCCTGGACGGACACACCGAGGAAACCCAAGAAAACCACATTACGCAATGTTAAAATAATCTTACCCACCTCAGTACACACAAATTTTATCGACTACATTAAGAAGAACCAAGACAATGGCCCCCGATACCCGCAAAGTCCAACCCTACCAGCGAGTGCAAGTAACTAAACGGGGCTCTGGCACATTTGTAGACATGTGGTACACTTACAGTAAAAGCAGTCCCTAACTACCCACCATGATTATCATGGCCTGTACCACGTGTACTAGGGATAAAAAAAGGCAAAAATCTCCCCATTCGTTCTATGGAAGAAGAAACATAAGTCAGATAGAAGAGATTCTTTTATAAGAGGACGAACTTACAAACTTTCGTACAAGATGTCCTTATGAAAGAAGCTCTTCTTCTACGACTTGTTTTAATTATACTATTAAGGAAAACCGTTAGATATAAATGATATTGATATTCAAACAGATCACAGAACATGATCTCATGAAGAAAGCTGTTACAAGGGTTGTATATACCCATGACGTGATCCTTGCGGCGATCTCAAAAACCAATAATTCTGCTACTTCTACCCATCTTCTTCAACCAATATTTCAATATTATCAACTCAGAATTGAAAAAATGATATAATTGGGAGTTTTAAATTTCTATTTTGGTTTTATTGTGGATATTTGCTGCTGTTCGTGTCTCTGACGTCGCTTTTTCTGGTCGAGGCCCCGAGGCGACCTGCCCGCTCATTCTGCACTCGGGTCAGCCTTGCTCATGTTTTTTTTTTTTTGCTTATCCCTAGTACACGTGGTATAGGCCATGATAATTATGGTAGGTAGAAGTAGACGACTGCGTTTACTCTAAGTGCACCACATTGTCTACACATGTGAAAAGCAGTTCGACTTTTTCACTTACAAATGTGCCAGAACCCCCCGTTTGGTTACTTGCACTCGCTAGTGGGTTGGTTGGACTTTTGCAAGAATCGTGGGCCATTGGAGCATGCCTTATTCATCTACTTGGTATTAATTACGCAATACAATAAGAGTAACAACAAAGTTTCGCAGGATTACCAAAGATTTGCCGTTTACTATACAAGAAATCATCAGTGTGCAGATAGATTTGAAGGTTCATACTTGGAGTTAATGGAACTTAAGAACTTAGTAAAAGATCCAGCAGATTCCAATCACAGGGATGTAATTCGACAGTGCCATCTCAGTATCCTAAATGGATATCAGAAACAAATCGATACCAATGTGATCGTTCAAGACATTTATCGAAGACCAAAAGAGACATCTCTCTCTCTTCAATTGTACATCAGAACGATATCACTGTGCATAACCCTAATAAAGAAACTTTACTAATGATGATAATGAATGAGCAACACAACACTTTATCATCAATAGTAAAGTTTTTTATTAAAGTGATGCACAGTGCCATTCTGTAGGGTGAAGTACGGTGTCGTGAGCCCCGAGCCGCTACGGTAACCTTGAACAGGGAATTCTGTGACTGACTAACGGGGAAATGGCACCTTTCCTTTCCATGGAGAGGACAAGACACAACAGTACCATCGTTATAATACATAATTAAAATGAGATATGCTTCTTTTGATACATGAATATCATTCTCCCGTAACTTTATGTTATACTAGACGGGTGACCCGGGCTTCGCCCCGGGATTGACACGTGTGCATATATACCCGAGAGATATATATATTTAGATAAAAAAATTTTAATAATTGTTTGTTATTAGCATTATCTATTTGTTTGCATCAGCATAATTTAATCTAATCTTTGATAGAGGGCGCTGTACGTGAGATAAGTAGAATAATTTGAATATATAGCTTTAATAATTGATTTATATATATTTTAAATAGCCTATCGTCTTCCCCGTATTTATTTACCTATGTATGGAAATTTTGGTTTGAATTAGTGAACTACTGCGAATTTGTATACCGGACATACAAACAAACAAACATGCAAACATTGATTTATATATATAGATATATCGAAGAGTTCTTGTGTTGTGTATTCAGTCTTTAATGGTATTCAGCCACTTGGACCGTTTTCTTCCACAAGTCCTCTCCAATCTACCCTGAAGTGTCAGAAGGAGATTTAGAAACGACTTCCTCGGCAAGATGTCCTAAGTGGAAGGTGATACACCGAATTATAGCTGTGAATGGTTTATTATTTATTTGGCATTCATTAAAGACTTTGCTATTAGCAACTATTCTATTACACTTCTTTAAACTCTTATATTATGTTTACTATTCAAATCTTATTTTTTTTTATTATCCCTAGTACACATGGTACAGGCCATGATAATCATGGTGGGTAGAAGTAGGCGACTGATTTTACAGTAAGTGCACCACATGTCTACACATGTGAAAAGCAGTTCGACTTTGCACTTACAAATGTGCCAGAGCCCCGTTTGGTTACTTGCACTAGCTGGTGGGGTTGGACTTTTGCAAGAATCGGGGGCCATTGGAGCATTTTCCTTTTTTTAACATAAAAAAGTACCCAATGCGGGAATCGAACCCGGGTCGTAGCGGTCGAAAACCAACGGTCTAAACCAGGGGTGGCGAACGTGCGGCCTTAAGGCCGCATGTGGCCTTTTCTTGCCCAAGTTGTGGCCTTTTCTTAAATTCAAAACTATAATTTTTGTTTCGCAGTTTTCAATTACTTTCATTATTTTATTGAAAATATCTAATACGAATGTCATATATTATATAATATATATAATATTTATATATATTTATAAATATGCGGCCTTCTCAAGAATGGTAAAATGAAAATTGGCCTTCTAATATAAAAAGGTTCGCCACCCCTGGTCTAAACCATTCTTCTATTATATTAAGTAAATGTCACTATGATCACATACTTCAAATGGTCGGCATGTACATGTGCAGATAAACATTTGATTTTTATAAACAGTCTGGATTTCTACACTTAACTTAGATTAGCCAGTAGAAGAACGTTTTTTTCGAGATACGTATGAAAAAGCAAAAGAAGCTTTAACTAAATATTTCACACAACAGAAATCTTGCTTCTTCACAATAAATTCACAACCGATGATAAAGCACAATTTGAATTATAGATTATAATACAAGAAAATAAGACCTAATCCAAATAATTTATTAGTGTGTGACGTTTTGGCAACAGCATTGTCACCATCATCAGACAAAAGAATAATTTTTGTTGAATGTGAATTTTTCTTTTGTCTGATGATGGTGATAATGTTGTTGCCGAAATATCACACACTAATAAATTACTTGGATTAGGTCTTATTTTCTTGTATTAAATTAACAACCATAAATGCGTACAATGGTTTGTAAGTGCAAAGTCAAACTGCTTTTCGCATTTGTAGACATGTGGTGTACTTACAGTAAAAGCAGTCACCTACTTCTACCCACCATGATTATCATGGCCTGTACCACATGTACTAAGGATAAGCAAAAAAAAAAACATGAGCAAGGCTGACCCGAGTGCAGGATGAGCGGGCAGGGGTCGCCTCGGTTCTTTATTAATCAAGAAAGGGTATTTAACCAATTCTGGAATAATCCAAAATCAACGATCAAGTTGAACAGATGGTAAAAGCCATCAGTAAATTTTAGTTGACCGATCAGAAGAATCTTTTTCTTTATTTTTATCCATCTGATCTCAGAACAATTTTACTCTTTGTACTATTTATGTTTATATTTATTTTATTTATATTGTTACATCAATTTTAATGCGCTCAACATTTATTAAAAATATTCTATGATATTTAATATATTTTTAGAACAGAATATTTAGATTATCTTCATTCCTTTTGTAATATTCTATTGTACATATATCTTGATTGGTTATTGGAGCGAGAGATTGGACATTTCAATCAAGGCACATCTGGCGTACAAGGAAGCATTAAAAAATGGTCCTTTTGAGACACGTCCAGGGCCGAGCGCAGTCCACTATCCACCCCTTAGAAAACTACTTCAGTTTTCAAAATCGCTTCCAGAAAATGAAACCATCATATACACCGATGGATTGCGGTCCCTCAAAGGCGTAGGCGGCGCAGTTTTTCTGCCACCCCCCTCCACTCCAATACAACTAAAACTCCATGATCCTTGCACCTCCTTCCAGGCAGAATTACTGGCTATCCTATACGCAACTAGAGCGATCCATCTCATGCAAAGACAACCAGCAGCAATCGCTTCTGATTGCCTGGCAGCTCTCCATGCCATTTGTAACCCAGAACTCCCTAAAACCTCACTCATAGCTGAGATAGTTCGCAATCTAAACTATTTAAACGTACAGCTCTGCTGATTAGAGGCCACAGCGGCATAGAAGGCAATGAGCATGCAGATAAATTAGCCAAGGCAGCAGCTGATTCAAACTTGCCCATATCCTGCTCCACTCTATCCAAAAAGTTTGTTCGAGCCCGCAGCGAACAGTATTCACTCCAACTCTGGAAGGAATTATATGTCACAGATCACTCCACAAGAAACCTCAGGAGAGTAGCTGCATTCCCAAACACTCTCATGGCGATCCTGCCCTAAATAAAATTTTGTGGCACCACCTCCACAATCCTCACAGGCCATGGCTTTGTCAAAGCCGATGCTGCAAAATTATCTAGAGACGATCCTACCTGCCCACACTGCCACGAGGAAGACCAACCTGTCGACCACCTTCTCTTCAGATATCCCGCCTACCACCTTCATAGGTTCCAAACAGCCACCCTCCTAGGAATAAATATATTTGCCCCTGAAGACCTGCAGAACATCCCCAAGCACAAGTCAGCCTGGCGACACCTGATAAACTGGATGTCTGCTGCCACCATTAGACGTGAAGTCTAAAGACCAACCCGGATAGTTGGCAGCTTTAGTATGCACTAGGAATCCGGGTTACCCAAATAACAACAATATTGGAGCGAGAGAGGACCTAGACCAAGACTGCGGATCACGACCTACGAGGAAGACAACGAATAAATAAACACAATAACTTTAAAAGGTAATTTATTTTTATTTACTTTTATTTATTTGCTTTGAATATGGAAACCCGCTCGGGAAACGTGTATAACATCGAGAAGGAAGAAACCAAGGTCGACGACCCTGCAAAGCTGCAACTTGGTGCAACAATATAAAAAAAGGGCGTACTTGGATCTGTTAAAGGGGGGAAAAGCAAATTTTTCTGCAAAACATTTCGAGCGATTTCTTCCTTTATATCATTGGGCAATAAATTGATATAGAGAGAGCAATGGAAAATTTTGAGAAAAATTCGTTTTTTTTTCTTTAACAGATCCTGGTAGGCCATTTTCATATAAATATATTCAACGGATCGCCTTTTTAATTTATTTTATTGATTCTTAAAATTTAGAAATTCAATTGACATCTTTCGATAAAATTTTGTAACAAATAAATTTACTGGAAATATATATATATGTTTATTTTTCAATAATATTATCTCTACAGACCTTACTGAAATGATATAAGTTATTTGAATGAGAGGGATTGACTCATCAGTAGTGAATTCTCTCAGCGGTTTCGCCAAAATAATCTCTAGACCGCTCTACTATTGTATTGGATCCGGTTCAAAATCACTTTATTAGGTACCACTCAACAAGAGCAATCTAATTCATGATAATTGAAACAGTGAATAATATGTGAAGGTTTTTCACATAATAAACTAAATTTTAACGCGGGATTCAATCCCGGTTCATGACTGTCGGGAATCGAAGGTGTTACCCACTCGTCCACCGACTTTGTTATTGTATTGGATTGGTTTGGAATATACTCTGTATTTTCTATGGAAGGCAGCTTAGGGGTGTTTAGTGAACCTATGGACATAAGCTTATAGGTCTGTAGAGGTACATACATATAATTTCTAGGTATTGCATCGAGCAAAACTCTTCCGCAAATATGGTTTCATGACAAATATACACTGCTGACCATCCAAAACACCAAGAAAGACAAGAGATATCACAACAAAATTTATTTTGTAGATAACATGTTGACCAAGTATCAAATTATTAAATTTATAGACTTCTGCGAAGTGTGGTTCCTGCCAGAATTAGTAGCCAGTAGTTTCAATATATATAATATAATGAGAAATTGTGAATAAAATATATATATATATCCTTAATTCCGCAGTGTTTAGTAAGTTGATATGATCTCATGTCGCGAAGGGCTAATAAAAGTTCGAAAGCATG
>CP092869.1:73496974-73521891 GCA_030710605.1 Cordylochernes scorpioides
TCCCCGGCTATTGCCATGTCGAGGAATAGCTTCAGACCTCTGCTCAGGTGACAGGTACTCGAGGACGTCCTCCCTGTTAGAAGGGGAAACAAGTCGAACAGAGATTCTTACCGACCCAACGTACTTATTTGACCATCCTTGACATAGCAGAACACACAGATTTACAGTATATATTTAACTCTGTTATTTGTAATCTATGCCAATCACACACACAGAAACCTTTATCAAGACATATCATCTCATACATGGATTCACTACGAAGTCTTCAAATGAAAGGAATTAAAAAAAAAACTAATTACATTTAATAGTTAAAATTTTACACAAAATAAATTTACTGGCAATGCGTTTCTTTTAAATATCATCAAATATTATCTCTACAGACCTTACTGCAAAGATATGAGTTATTGAATGAGAGGGCTTGGCTCATCAGTAGTGAACCCTCTCAGCGGTTTCGCCAAATTAATCTCTAGACCACTCTACTATTGTATTGGACTGGTTTTGTTATGCGGAAGAGCTTTGCTCGATGCAATACCTTGAAATTATATGTATGTACCTCTACAGACCTATAAGCTTATGTCCATAGTTCACTAAACACCCCTAAGCTGCCTTCCATAGAAAATACCGGGTATATAACAAAACCAGTCCAATACAATAGTAGAGCTGTCTAGAGATTAATTTGGCGAAACCGCTGAGAGGGTTCACTACTGATGAGCCAAGCCTCTCAGCCAAGAGTTATAGTCTCTCGGCCCCATCTATCACCGCCTCCTCTAGCTACAGGCGGATACAAGTCAGATGTATTGATGGCTTTATCCAATCAATAACTCATATCATTGCAGTAAGGTCTGTAGAGATAATATTTGATGATATTTAAAAGAAACGCATTGCCAGTAAATTTATTTTGTGTAAAATTTTAACGATAGAGGGCAATAAAATTTAATTTACTAACATTTAATGGTAATAATGATATTTATATACAGGAAAACACTCAAAACAAACAAGTTCATAAATATATTAGCTTAAGTATCTCCGAGTAAAAGAAAAAGTTACAAAATAGATAAAAGACTAAAAATACTGGTATTTATATATATATATAATTTATGCAAATCATTGCTGCCATATGTATATAAAACCATCATTGTAGCCGCGTTCTTTGCCACTTCTGCCAATCAAAGGATCATGAAGTTTGAGAACTACAGATACGGTCTACCAACAAAATAAACTTCTCGCCATTTTCCTCAAACCTGACCTCGGCGTTCGTTCCAAACAACTTTCGGTCATCTTAGTAGAGTTACATAATGTACTCTGCCGATCTGTTAGGCTATGATGTAATTAGTACATAAGTCTCCCCTCGATGCCACGGAGGATCCTCCAAAAGATTGGATAAAGCCATCAATACATCTGACTTGTATCCGCCTGTAGCTAGAGGAGGCGGTGATAGATGGGGCCGAGAGACTATAACTCTTGTAGCATATCCTGATAGAAGGGGGCTGGAGGGAGGACAGTGGAATCGATCTTTGTCGAAGCAACAATGGTGGGTAAACCAACGCTTAATCCAACCTATGCTCAATAGCATTTGTTGTTGTTGTTAGTGTTCATCAAGTGGAGTTCGACTTTTGACGACTATTCATTCCTTCCTTCAGTGTCTTCCTCTACTGAGGGTGGGCCACATGGTCTCTCCATATCTCCCTCCTTCAGTGCCTTCCTCTACTGAGGGTGGGCCACATGGTCTCTCCATATCTCCCTCCTTCAGTGTCTTCCTCTACTGAGGGTGGGCCACATGGTCTCTCCATATCTCCCTCCTTCAGTGTCTTCCTCTACTGAGGGTGGGCCACATGGTCTCTCCATATCTCCCTCCTTCAGTGTCTTCCTCTACAGAGGGTGGGCCACATGGTCTCTCCATATCTCCCTCCTTCAGTGTCTTCCTCTACTGAGGGTGGGCCACATGGTCTCTCCATATCTCCCTCCTTCAGTGTTTTCCTCTACTGAGGGTGGGCCACATGGTCTCTCCATATCTCCCTCCTTCAGTGTCTTCCTCTACTGAGGGTGGGCCACATTGTCTCTCCATATCTCCCTCCTTCAGTGTCTTCCTCTACTGAGGGTGGGCCACATGGTCTCTCCATATCTCCCTCCTTTAGTTTCTTCCTCTACTGAGGGTGGGCCACATGGTCTCTCCGTATCTCCCTCCTTCAGTACCTTCCTCTACTTAGGGTGGGCCACATGGTCACTCCATATTTCCCTCCTTCAGTACCTTCCTCTACTGAGGGTGGGCCACATGGTATCTCCATATCTCCCTCCTTCAGTACCTTCCTCTACTGAGGGTGGGCCACATGGTCTCTCCGTATCTCCCTCCTTCAGTACCTTCCTCTACTGAGGGTGGGCCACATGGTCTCTCCATATCTCCCTCCTTTAGTTTCTTCCTCTACTGAAGTTGGCCACATGGTCTCTCCATAATTCCTCCGCCATCCTTTTCATCTCCTCGTAGGTGTGTCGTCCAGTCCTTTGTTTTAGATCGTCTGTGTATCCCCGTCGTCTTCTTCCCCTCGATCTCTTCCCCTTGGTGACTATATCGACAATTATTCTCCAATTTGATCTGTTAGTGAACATCACTCGCAACTCATCTAACGACCTTACAGTAGCTTTCTTGACCTTTTCTATCCAGCTCATTGCACGCCTTTCTTTATTCCTTCAAATTTTATCAACATCAATGTCTTTTCTAAAGCATTTTTTAAATTAAGTGTCCGAAATAGGCCAGTCTTACATATATTTGGGATTCAAGGAATCTATCAGGATTAATTTAAGCATAGCATTAGCAATCCTATAGCCTAGGGGAGATCTTAAATATATACTCATGGAAAAAAACTTTAGCATGTATATCGGGATTCAGACAATAACTCTGAAAGCTATCACAATGACCTTTATTGACGACACACGAGATAACCAAGTGTGAACAGAATTTCCTCTGCCTCCGTCAAAAACTAGATGAACGGCAACATAAAAGACTTTCCACTTCCATAAATTTTGTCCATGAGTGTAAATGACTGTTGATATTTAAAACACGATAATTAAATTTATAAAGATTTTTGTTTCTTTTTTGATAAAAATGGACGAGCTCTTTCAAACAAACAAACAAAAAAAAAAGACTTATATTTACGGCCCTAACATGATAAAAAAAATCGTATAGACTTGAAAGATCTCTTAGCTATATCCAAATAAAGAAATAAGTTCTCCTTAAATAATAAGTGTTAAAAGTACGATAACATTTCGACCCCAGACCTTTTACACAACCTATATCACCAAAGTCCAATTCTTCCTACAGCGTTCTTCAAAATCATTTTTCTATATCATATTCAATAAAGAATATGAAAACGCATATTTCCAAACATTTTAAGAGCTATTTCTTTTACTTTAAGTGTTTCAAAACACTCTATCAGGAAAAATTAATCTGCAATCGAGAACAAGCAGTTCCTTTTCTTAAAAAACAATAATTACTAGTATTGACAGAAATTTTATGTTATCTCAAGTGAAAAATAAACATACAACATCAGACATCTTTATAGTTTATATTATGGATAGATCAAGGATTAGAGGGTTGTCTAAAGTCGGAATATAAAGTCTTAGGGGTTATTGAATTAGTTCATTCATCTAGTTCTGTTAGTCAAATATCATCATAATTGGCTATTGCAGTCTGGAGGTGTTGAAATGATAGATTGATTGCGACGACTGAGAGGAAAATTCTTCGGTCAAGCCAATCTGTGTGTGGCGGTTGAACCATCCCTGGAGTCGAACTCAAAAACTGCTCTAATGAAATTTTAACGAGCGGCAAAAACAGCGAGGGCATTTGTCTGAGGGCTGATTGGCAGGTTGATGTTGACAGGGCGTTTGTTTTATTGCTGCAGACACGCTTGGCGAAACGTGTCAGACACACGTCTGGAATTGCCATTTAGGAAATTGTATAAGTGACGGATGGATCAGTGACGTTGCTGAGTGACAATTAGGTCAGTCGTACATATCGCATTTCTACTAGGATCTACCTTTCTGAAGGAAAAATAACTTCGAGAAAACAAGCAGTTCCTTTTCTTAAAAAAAAAAAAAAAAACAAGGATCAATAGTGTTGACAGAAATTTTATGTTATAAAATGAAAGGATTTAAAAGCACGAATGTTTCTTTTATACAAAATACAAACTTCTACTGTCCTTACTGCGATGGAAAAATATATTGGGAGGCTTGGCTCATCAGTGGTGAACCCTCCCAGCGGTTTCGCCAATTTAATCCACCAGACCGCTTCTCAGAGCTCTAATACTGTATTGGACGATTCTGCTTATATACGCAGCATTGAAGGATGGAATCTCAGAAATGGTTTTCAAAAAAATATGGACATAAGCTTATAGGACAGTAGAATTACATTCAAATATACATTAAATCCTTTCATTTTATATGTATAGATGGCGCGGTATTGCTTTGTGTTAATTTTATGTTATCACAAGTGAAAAATAAATAAACAACAATGCATTAAATATAATTATCAAACATCTTTTTATAGTTTTTTATACATGAATGGATCAAGGATTAGATAGTTTTCAAATTTTATTATTATTATTTTTTTTTAGTAGACAGAGGCAATTTTTTTCACACTTGGTTATATCGTGTGTCTTCTTCAATAAAGGTCACTGTAATATCTTCCAGAATTATTGTCTGAATCCCGATATACGAGCTTGGTACATGCTCGTACATGCTTGGTACAACTTCCTTAAGTTTTGTCCATGAGTGTATCTTTCAGAGTTATTGTCTGAATCCCAATATACATGCTAAAAGGTACAACTTCCTTAAGTTTTGTCCATGAGTGTATCTTTCAGAGTTATTGTCTGAATCCCGATATACATGCTAAAAGATATAACTTCCTTAAGTTTTGTCCATGAGTGAATAGCATTTTTTAACCATAGCTTTTAAGCATATGTTTCACAGACTCTTATAAATTGTGCGGAACACCTAGCATGGCATCGGCTGTGAAGCATTGCCTTATGAAATGGATAAAACCTTGGGAGACCTTGATCAGTAGAAGATTAATTTATAGCTTATGAAAATGACTGAATGACTAGTTTTTTGGTCGTTGAGGTACACTACGCTGACGAGGGCTAACAGCCCGAAACGCGTACGTGATTAGTTTTCCTTGATTAATCAAGAATGGGTATTTGGTTAATTCTGTAATAATTAAAAATCAATGATTAGTTGATATTTATTCCAGTAGATGGCGCAAGTCATCAGAAACTTTCAGTTACCCAATAAGGAGATGCCTTTATTTATTTTTTAATTTATGAACCTTATAAAGTTTAATAAGGACTATTCAATCATATTTCAAATCGAGGAAAATGAAATTTACATATGAGAACTTGACAATAAATAAACAAATTACAAAGGGATGTCCGCAGGGTGGCCCGCTATCTCCACTACTATGGATAATATTACTAAATGATCTTTTGATCAAATATCAAGTTCCTAATAGTGAAGTGGTATGTTATGCGGATGATGTATCAATTATATGCTGGCACAACAATTGCAAAGACCTGAAATTAGTTATAGAAAAGGCATTAAATACGATTGATGTATGGTGTAAGAGTAACAAACTTGAAATAAGTCTAGAAAAAACTAATATACTTTATTTACACAACAAAGAAAAAATCCCAATCAAATATAATAATGAAATAATCATACCAACTCTGAAGACCAAAATTTTAGGAATAATAATTGCAAATCACAGAAGAAGAAACAAAATAAATTTTACATACCACATAGAAGAAATAGTAAATCGTTCAAAACGTTTTAAAAATGATCTCTTCTCAATTTGCGGAAAATCTTGGGGTCTAAGCACCCAGAAAAGGCTAACTTTATATAAATCCATTTTCAGACCAATACTTACATATGGAGCCGAAATTTGGTTCAAATATTTAAATAAAAAATGTTTACAAAAATTAAATTCAACCCAATATCAAATACTGACATGGTGTATACAAGCCTATAAATCCACATCATAAAGCTGTGTTCATAGTTTGGCCAACATTCCTTTGATCTCAGACTTTATCGAATCCAGAATCATGATATCTGTGATCTGAGAAACTTATCCACAGATGATCAACAAATTTATGACCCATTTATTCCAGGAATTATATATACCTTTCTCAAATCAAGAATGAATGTTCTGAAAAACGAAGCCAATAATAATTTCTTAAGCTTTTTTTTCCCCAAGAAATCCCTAAATACTTTCGTCCAAATTTTTATAATACTCAATTTGTTACAAACCACGGAAATTTCAAAAGTTTTTTAAATAGAATAAAGGCAGTAGAGGATTCAAGTTGCTTTTGTGGTATTGAGGAACAAACAACCTCAAGACATCTACTGATCGATTGCCCAGCATTTCAAGATTATAGAATGAAGAATGAACTAGTTGTTTGTGAATTTAACGATTTGATTTCCGATAAAAAAATCATATTTAAAGTTCAATTCATTTTGTGAATATATTCTAAACTTTCTACAAAATCTGGATCTCTAATGTTTTCATGCGTTGAATAATGTAAATAACTTATATAAATAAACTTTTCTCCTTGTTTGGCGCAAGTATCCCTTGTGGGATATAGCACTTTGGAAATAAAATAATTGTAATTGTAATCCCAGTACAATATCACATTTGTACTATTTTTCACATTATTTTTGGTTATTTTACATTAAAAATCACAGAGTATTTGTATACACCTATCCCCCGATTTACACGGTAGATACGTTCCTGAGAAAAACGTGTAAATCGAAAAATAAAAATATTCGCGAAATTTTTATGCGAAGAAATACAGACACAGTGTGCGTGTGCAGCAAGTCAGCACATAAGCTCGGGATTCCTCGTGAGATGTGTACACAGCGCATGTGTTCAATCACAGTAGCATTTAGTATAGTGCGATAAAAACAAAAAAAAACTTATTTGGAAAACCGTGTAAAAGCGAAAACGTGTAAAACAAGTACCGTGTAAATCGGGGGATAGGTGTATTGTATAATAAAATTTCATCGTCGATTTTCTATATCCCCACGGCTCAGGATTGAATCTCGCATTGAACACTTTTTATTTATAAATAGGAAATTGCTTCAATGGCCCCCGATTCTTACAAAAGTGAAACCCCAACAGTGAGAGTAAGTAACTACACGGAGTACTTGGGCACATTTGTAACTGTAAAAGTCAAACTACATGTGTAGACGTGTAGTGCACTTACAGTAAAAGTAGTCACCAACTACTGTACATCAATACTATCATGGCCTGAACTAAGTGTGTACTAGGGAGTATAATAATGAAATCATACAGTTACAATACCAAATAATATGCCTTTCTATTTTTAATATCAATACCTTTTATTTTTTTATTATTATTATTATGGAGCACAGGGATACGACGACCATAGAAGAGATCCAGGAGAACGACCTAGAGCAGATGACAGGAGACCTGACAGACAAGAATGGATCAAGGCCAGGGGACCATCTTATCGAGGAGCCACTAGGAGAGGCCATAGAAAGACTGCTGGAGAGCTGCAGGACATCAGGGGACCATAACGGCAAGGGCCACAGCACTGACCAGGAGTCAAGATAGCAAATGTAAATATCTTTGTTTACTTTTACTGTTGTCATTTATTGAAGTTGTAAATAAAAATATGTAAATAGACTGACCATTCGCTACACTTATTAGAGAAAAACTTGTAACCTTTTTGAAAAAAAAATATTATTATTATTATTTTCTCACATGAACAGAGTATTTACACAAACTTGGCCTTAAATACACATTTATTGATTTCTTAGGAAGCCTCTGGAACAAATTTTTTGGTCGTAGAGGTACAATCTGCACTACACTGACGAGGACCAACAGCCCGAAACACGCACGTGGTTGATTTTTCTTGATTTATCAAGAAAATGGGTTGGCCAAATATCACGGAACAAGTTAAATCAACGTTTAGTTCATTTTTGTTCCACTAGATGGCACTCTACCATCTAAAAATGCTCGTGTGTGCGGTAAGGGTATGTCTTTTTTTGTTTTTAATATCAAATACGTAAAGTAGATCTTGTAAGTAATATTGTTATCACAGGAATTTTAAACTGTTATTCACGTGGTATAGTTTTCCATAGTTACATTAATTGATCGCCTGATACAATCCCTTTACCAAATCTTTGCCCTCTCTTGTGACGCAATTTTAACTGATTTCAGTCTTTCTTATGAAGACAATATCATAGAATCATTGAGTTATTTCCCAGAATTTGATTAGATCTGGTGTTGTATGGCAAATACCTTTAATTCATTCTGCGAAAATAATATAAAATGCAAAAAAAAAAAGTTTTTTTTTTTAAATAAATAGGTGATGTGTTATTTGTATACAGTTTACTGTTTGGTTAAATGTATTTATCGTACCTATATACAACGTAAATGGAAATTTTGCCTGGAGAATATTGATCTAAAGAGACAAAAGTCGCCTCTCCCGTCAAACTAGACGCCATCTATTGACCGTCGCCTCAAACTAGCGGCCTCGGGTCGGTGACAAGGCCACAACACCAGATTTGTCACCGACCCGAGGCCGCTAGTTTGCTGCGACGGTCAATAGATGGCGTCTAGTTTTGACGTCTATTTTGACGGGAGAGGCGACATTTGTCTCTTTATATACAACGTGTGATCAATAATTTCTAGAAATGAGACTGGATCGCGTAAAATATTCAAAATAATGATATAATTTTACAAGGACCTTATAGATAAAACATTTATCAACACGTAGAAAAAAAATTGATCACACAGACGCACACGCTCACGTTTTTTCGAATTTATAAGCTCGAGTATATCAGAACATTTTCTTACTTCAGTATGGACTGTATTGAAAAACAGCGAGTCTGCATAGAGTTTTGCTTTAAATTAGGAAAAGCAGCTTCCGAATCATTTCAAATGTTGAAGCAGCCTTTTAAAGAAGATGCCCTATCACAATCGAGGACATTTGAATGGTTTGCACGATTTAGAGCTGGTCGAACAGGCGTCAAGGATGATCTACACACTGGCAGACCTTTATCGATAAGAAACCCTGAAAATGCACTCAAAATCAAGTCATCGATCAAAGAAAACCCAAGAATAACTATCAGAGAGCTATCAGAAGACTTGGATATCTCTTTTGGAACATGCCAAACTATCATAAAGAATGATCTGCATCTTAAACGATCCCCGGCTAAATTTGTCCCACATCCCTTAACGAATGAGCAGAAAGAGCATCGCAAAGAAACGTGCAAAAACATGGTCGAAATGTTTAATTCTGATCCCCATTGGCTCAAAATTGTTATCACGGGAGATGAAACATGGGTGCACGGATATGATCCCGAGACTAAGAGGCAATCAAGCCAGTGGCTAGAGCCTGGAGAACCAAGATTCAAGAAAGCAAGGATGATCAAATCGAAGCTTAAGTGTATTCTTATCACTTTCTTTGATGTAAAGGGATTGGTACACTATGAATTCGTGCCCGAGGTCAGACCATTAATCAACATTACTATCTTGATGTATTGCGACGTTTAAGGGAGGCTGTGCGTCAGAAACGACCCGAAAATGGCACCAGAAAAATTGGCTCTTGCATCATGACAACGCACGGCCACATACGGCCGTCACTGTACAACTCTATTTGGCTAAACACGAATTTGCTTCACTACCCCAGCCACCCTATTCTCCTGACTTGCTCCCAACAACTTTTTCCTTTACCCTAAAATTAAAAAAAGTCTTAAAAGGACGTTGATTTGACTCAATACCTGAAATAAAGGAGAATACGAAGAATATTTAAAAAAGTCTGAAAGATGAGGATTTTCAGAAATGTTTTGATATCTGGAAAAAAAGATGGAACAAGTGTATAGATAGTGACGGTGATTATTTTTAGAAATTTAAAATAAAACTTTATTGTACTTTTGTATTTCTTTAAATATTTAGCATTCCTGGAAATTATTGATCACACTACGTATTAGAAGAGAATTGATCTAGAAATATGTTTTCTTTGTAGTTCAGAGAGCTCAGGATCACGTTATCATCCCCACAGTAATCAAGCCAACCGATGGTTCACGCAGGGATCGATGAGAGAGAAAGGAAAAAAAAAAAACTCAAGCAGACGATAGCGAGCAGACGAGAGTGGGCAGACATAATTTGAAATTCATGGGCAGCCGATACCGTCATCACGCGGGGCAAAACACACATCCCGGGCCCAATTACCCCCTCCCCACCCTGGGCCAATTTGGACTGAGGAAAGGCTGAAATTGATTATCAAGAGTTTGGCATTCCTGGGAGGGTATTTGTTGCCACAGTCCGCTGGTATCTACACCGTGTGTATCATCCACATCTTTGTCTCGTTCATTTCATGTCATCTTTGTTCTCTGACACTCTCTACTAAAGACGTCTGTTTACAAGTTCTTTCTGAGCCTTGAAATGAATTAAGATAACTGAGCCTCTCTCCCCCCTGAATTTATGGAAGATGATTCTTCGTTATTTCTTTGTGTTACCATCTCAAATAACTCAATTAGTCATGCCGATCTTTGTTCTCTGACACTATCAACTAAAGACGTCCGTTTACAAGTTCTTTCTGAGCCTTGAAATGAATTAAGATAACTGAGCCTCTTTCCTGAATTAATGGAAGATTCGTTTTTTCTTAGGTTACCATCTCAAATAACTCAATTAGTCATGCCGATCTTTGTTCTCTGACACTATCAACTAAAGACGTCCGTTTACAAGTTCTTTCTGAGCCTTGAAATGAATTAAGATAACTGAGCCTCTTTCCTGAATTAATGGAAGATTCGTTTTTTCTTAGGTTACCATCTCAAATAACTCAATTAGTCATGCCGATCTTTGTTCTCTGACACTATCAACTAAAGACGTCCGTTTACAAGTTCTTTCTGAGCCTTGAAATGAATTAAGATAACTGAGCCTCTTTCCTGAATTAATGGAAGATTCGTTTTTTCTTAGGTTACCATCTCAAATAACTCAATTAGTCATGCCGATCTTTGTTCTCTGACACTATCAACTAAAGACGTCCGTTTACAAGTTCTTTCTGAGCCTTGAAATGAATTAAGATAACTGAGCCTCTTTCCTGAATTAATGGAAGATTCGTTTTTTCTTAGGTTACCATCTCAAATAACTCAATTAGTCATGCCGATCTTTGTTCTCTGACACTATCAACTAAAGACGTCCGTTTAAAAGTTCTTTCTGAGCCTTGAAATGTATTAAGATAACTGAGCCTCTCTTCCTCCTGAATTAATGGAAGATGATTCTTCGTTCTTTCTTTGTGTTACCATCTCAAATAACTCAATTAGTCATTCTGATCTTTGTTCTCTGACACTCTCTACTAAAGACGTCCGTTTACAAGTTCTTTCTGAGCCTTGAAATGAATTAAGATAACTGAGCCTCTTTCCTGAATTAATGGAAGATTCGTTTTTTCTTAGGTTACCATCTCAAATAACTCAATTAGTCAATTCAGATCAATTTTTATCAATAAATCGTTAGCTGCTATACATTTCTACTTGAAAAATATACTGATTGGATTAAAAAACACATACTTAAACCGGCCCTTGCTATATGCGGCACCAATCTAGGGCCAATTATCAACTAAAGTCAGCCTAACAATCTAAGGATATTCTACCTCCGACGTCACTTAAACGCACTAAATTTTACGCCAGACTTTTGACTGAAAACGGAATGCGTACCTCTCGAGGTGTTTCCTGGTTCAATTCACATGAAATATGGGATAAGTATATTTTAAAAGTAAACAATTCAAAAAATTTAGATTTATATTTAAAAACAATTTTATTGACATCCGTAAATAGCTAATCATACAGACTAAGTTAAAAGATATATACAGTAAGAGAAAGAAACTATAAACAAGACTATATATAAACATAAGGTAATAAGACCAAATCCAAATAAATAAATAGTGTGTTAACATATATTAACACGCTATATATTTTGATTTGGTCTTATTACCTTGTGCTTATAATCTAGAATCCAAATTGTGCCTTATCAAGACTATGTACAATTATATACTTAGTCTAGCCATAAATATTGTTACAAAACCAAATCAGTGATAAAAAATTAATTTGACCGCGTTAAGTATTCAAAATACAGTTGTTGTTATTTGAATATCTCGTGCACACGTGCTCAGAAAAAAAAAATCTAAATATATTTGTTTTTTGATAATAGGTTTGGGTATTAAAGAAAACCCTATAGTTGTAATAGCCTTACACAAGGTAGGCCAAAATCTTTCACCCTTTTTAAACTTTTACAAAATTTGAATATTACGCGTCAATTTGTTTATCGAATCATTGAAAGGTTCAACAAGGCTTGCACTATTGATGACCTTGAAAGATCTGGTCGACCTCGCATGCAACGAACGCAAGCAGCTATAAAAGCCATTCGCGAAAGAATTCGTCGAAATCCACACTGCAAACAAAAGATCTTAGCAAAGCAGATAAATTTAGCTCCAAGATAGTTTCAAGGATAATCAACGAAGACCTTGGACTGAGAGCTTTCAAACGACGCACAGGTCATTTGATAACCCCTGCTCTTAGAGATATTAGTAGGGTTAGATCAAAAATGTTGATGGCGCAGCATGATGGTCGGTGGCATGAGAGAATCCTTTTCACAGACGAGAAATTTTCCACTGTTGAGGAAAATATTAATCGTCAGAATGATAGGATATATGCTCGTAGCTCTCTAGAAGCTTCTTTGAAAGTCAGAAGACTTGAAAAAGTCACCATCCTTCTTCTGTCATGGTTTGGTGGGGAGTTAGCTACCAAGGTGTAACAGATCTCCACTTCTGTGCCAAAGGGTAAAAAATACAGCTAAAAACTATAAATAAGACATTTTGTAACAAATAGTAAAGCCTCTGAATACAAAAATGTTTAATGGAGAACATTGGATATTTCAACAAGATTCAGCTCCTGCTCACAAAGCTAAGTCAACTAAACAATGGTTGGAGACGAATGTTCCGGAGTTCATAAAGGCCAATGAATGGCCCTCTGGAAGCCCTGATTTAAACCCCCTTGATTACAGTTTGTGGGCATATTTAGAGGAGAAGGTGTGCTATAAAATATATCATAATTTGGATAATTTGAAATCAGCATTGGTGAGAGCAATGAAAGAAATACCCTTAGAAAAGGTGCGTGCCACCATAGATCAGTGGCCCGAACGTTTGAGATCCTGTGTCAAAAATAAGGGAGAACATTTTGAATGCTTGTATATATTTAAAATCTATGTCCTATTGGCTAATAAAATATGTATTTATATATATTCCATTAGTTTTTGTTCTTAATCATTTAATTTATAAAATTGTTTGTAACAGAATTTATGGCTAGACTGTGTACAGTCGATAGGGTTTCCCCAACAACGAAGATTCCTTTTCTATACATTCAGGAGGCCCAGTTATCTTACCTCATTTCAAGACTCAGAAAGAACTTGTAGATGGACGTCTTCTTTGACGTGGCAATATGGAGTTATCATCAATCCCTTGTCCGAAGAGTCAGCCCTGAAAAATCAAATGATCGCTGGATGTTGTTGAAGACCTCCAGGATAAGAGGTCAGCAATATGACCATAACCGTTGGGCCGGTCACAGATCACTGGAGCTAAGTTACTGCAGAGGCCATAGACCTTACGGAAGATGCAAGCCCTTCCTATGTCTAACTACCTGCACAGGCCACCACCTGCCTCGCCTTGCTGCCCATGGTCCAACTACTGTAGAAATTGGAGAAATTTACATTTGAAATGATTTTTACAAAAAAAAAAAAATAATAAATATATATATATATATGATTGATTAGACGTCATTAAAATGTGTTTTAATTGTTATATATATATATAAATAATGATGAAATTGAAATAGAGAAATCGGAGACAAAAATATATGTACCCACGAGCAGCATCGAATGGACAACACAGGCGTTATTGCGTCTCGTGGCACGATGCAGACGAGGCGGTCCGAATGACCCTGCATGCCTTACATCCAGCCTCTGCCTGGGAATCCTACATAGCCTGCGAACAATTCTAGATTGCCTCTTCTATTTGTTTGTTTCACTTTAGGAAATGGAGAAGAGAATGGGCTTTAATCATTGTAGGCGTTTCTCTGACAAGACGTTCTTTTCTCCTGCTCTGCATGCGGCCTGAACCCCCTTGAAGCAGGCGATATAGAATTGGGTTCTGATATTTACGAGTAGCACTCGTAGCACCCGTCGATAGTGACAGTAGACCTTCCGGAAGCCAGACAGCGCGATAGTAGAACCGTCAGACGAACCGGGTTAGTCTCGCCTGCAGCATCGAATATTTCGGCTGTGTCGATAATAGAGATAGAAAAAGCCAACAATATAGATATAAGAAACCAACAGTTGAGAGAAATGGATTGAACCAACAATAGACATAGAAAGAACCAATGATAGAGATAGAAAGAACCAACAGTTGCAATGGATTAAAGTAACAATAGAGATATACCGAACCAGCAATAGAAATAGAGGGGACTAACAATGGATATAGTGGGAGCCAACAATTGAAATAGAAGAAACCAAAAATATAAATAGTAGGAACCAACGATAGAGATAGAAGGAAACAACAATAGAGATAGAAGGAAACAACAATAGAGATAGAAGGAAACAACAATAGAGATAGAAGGAAACAACAATGGAGATAGAAGGAACCAACAATAAAGATAGAAGGAAACAACAATAGAGATAGAAGGAAACAACAATAGAGATAGAAGGAAACAACAATAGAGATAGAAGGAAACAACAATAGAGATAGAAGAAGGAACGAACGATAGAGATAGAAGGAAACAACAATAGAGATAGAAGGAAACAACAATAGAGATAGAAGGAAACAACAATAGAGATAGAAGGAAACAACAATAGAGATAGAAGAAAACAACAATAGAGATAGAAGTAAACAACAATAGAGATAGAAGGAAACAACAATAGAGATAGAAGGAAACAACAATAGAGATAGAAGGAAACAACAATAGAGATAGAAGGAAACAACAATAGAGATAGAAGGAAACAACAATAGAGATAGAAGGAAACAACAATAGAGATAAAGGGAAACAACAATGGAGATAGAAGGAAACAACAATGGAGATAGAAGGAAACAACAATAGAGATAGAAGGAAACAACAATAGAGATAGAAGGAAACAACAATGGAGATAGAAGGAAACAACAATGGAGATAGAAGAAGGAACCAAAGATAGAGATAGAAGGTAACAACAATAGAGATAGAAGGAAACAACAATAGAGATAGAAGGAAACAACAATAGAGATAAAAGGAAACAACAATGGAGATAGAAGGAAACAACAATAGAGATAGAAGGAAACAACAATAGAGATAAAAGGAAACAACAATAGAGATAGAAGGAAACAACAATAGAGATAGAAGGAAACAACAATAGAGATAGAAGGAAACAACAATAGAGATAAAAGGAAACAACAATGGAGATAAAAGGAAACAACAATGGAGATAGAAGGAAACAACAATAGAGATAGAAGGAACCAACAATAGAGATAGAAGGAACCAACAATAGAGATAGAAGGAACTAACAATAGAGATAGAAGGAACTAACAATAGAGATAGAAGGAACCAACCATAGATATAGAAGGAACTAACAATAGAGAAAGAAGGAACTAACAATAGAGATAGAAGGAACCAACAATAGAGAAAGAAGGAACTAACAATAGAGATAGAAGGAACCAACAATAGAGATAGAAGGAACTAACAATAGAGATAGAAGGAACCAACAATAGAGATAGAAGGAACCAACAATAGAGATAGAAGGAACCAACAATAGAGATAGAAGGAACAAACAATAGAGATAGAAGAAACCAACAATAGAGTTAGAAGGAAACAACAATAGAGATAGAAGGAAACAACGATAGAGATAGAAGAAACCAACAATAGAGATAGAAGAAACCAGCAATAGAGATAGAAGAAACCAACAATAGAGATAGAAGAAAACAACAATAGAGATAGAAGAAACCAGCAATAGAGATAGAAGAAACCAACAATAGAGATAGAAGAAACCAACAATAGAGATAGAAGGAACAAACAATAGAGATAGAAGAAACCAACAATAGAGTTAGAAGGAAACAACAATAGAGATAGAAGGAAACAACGATAGAGATAGAAGAAACCAACAATAGAGATAGAAGAAACCAGCAATAGAGATAGAAGGAACTAACAATAGAGATAGAAGGAACTAACAATAGAGATAGAAGGAACCAACAATAGAGATAGAAGGAACTAACAATAGAGATAGAAGGAACCAACAATAGAGATAGAAGGAACCAACAATAGAGATAGAAGGAACCAACAATAGAGATAGAAGGAACTAACAATAGAGATAGAAGGAACTAACAATAGAGATAGAAGGAACCAACAATAGAGATAGAAGGAACCAACAATAGAGATAGAAGGAAACAACAATGGAGATAGAAGGAACCAACAATAAAGATAGAAGAAACCAACAATAGAGATAGAAGAAAACAACAATAGAGATAGAAGAAACCAGCAATAGAGATAGAAGAAACCAACAATAGAGATAGAAGAAACCAACAATAGAGATAGAAGGAACAAACAATAGAGATAGAAGAAACCAACAATAGAGTTAGAAGGAAACAACAATAGAGATAGAAGGAAACAACGATAGAGATAGAAGAAACCAACAATAGAGATAGAAGAAACCAGCAATAGAGATAGAAGGAACTAACAATAGAGATAGAAGGAACTAACAATAGAGATAGAAGGAACCAACAATAGAGATAGAAGGAACTAACAATAGAGATAGAAGGAACCAACAATAGAGATAGAAGGAACCAACAATAGAGATAGAAGGAACCAACAATAGAGATAGAAGGAACTAACAATAGAGATAGAAAAGACTAAGATATAGAAATAAGAGGTGTCAACAATAGAGAGAGTAGGAAACAACGGTAGAGGTAAAGGGAACCAACAATAGAAACAGAAGAAACCAATGATAGAGATAGAAATAAACAACGATAGAGATAGAAGAAGAAACCAACAATAACGATAGAAGGAACCAACGATATAGATAGAAGAAAACAACAATAGATAGAATAATTAATAAGTAAAAATACATTTTTAAAAAAGCCTTTATTTAAATGCCCTAAAAAGGAAAAAAAAATAAAATATTGTATCTTTTGTCATTCAGCAATTATATGTATCTGAGTGAAAATAAAAGCGGCGGGGGACAATCATCATGAATTTCAAACCTAATGTGATTTAATATGTAGCAACTGATTAGCGATTTTTATAAGTGTTTGCTATATTTTTACCTCTTCTCTTAATAGATCGTTCCCCGCCGCTTTTAGTTTTACTCAGAAACTTCTAATTGCTCAATGACAGAAGATAAAATATTTCATTTTTTTACTTTTTGGTGCATCTAAATAAAATCTTTTTTAAAAAATGTATTTTTACTTATTAATTATTTATAGAGTTTTTAGTCATGAATTTACAATACTTAGAATCAAAAGTTCACTGGGGAGTAGACCTTAAATGACGGAAGCCTGGTCGCGGCGGATTGGTCAATTCTTTTAAGGAGCTTAACATAAGACTTAAAAAGAAATAAAGAAATTTGTTCATTCCTAGCCACTCCGACCACCCTGAAGTCTGAAAACTTGTAAACTTACATTGTTCATTGGACTGAGTGAGTGTTAAAAGTTTCATACTTCTATGTGATCTGAAAGTATATCAAAATTAATTCACAAAATTTGAAAGGTAATTTGAAAATTCGTCCATTTCTGGCCACCCTGACAACCCAGAAGTCTGAAAATGTGTCAACTTGCGTTGTCATCGGGTTCTGAAAAGTGACCAAATTTCAGATTCCTACGTACTCTAGAAGTATATTAAAAATTGATTACAAGATTTGTGGACAGACAGACGGACAGACAGGGAAGCAAGTTAAATAAAAGCTTTTAAAAAGGAACCAAAGATAGAGATAGAAAAAGAAACAAAGGATAAAGATAGAAGAAACCAACAATAGAAGTAGAAGGAACCAACGATAGAGTTAGAAGAAACCAGCGATAGATAGATAGAATAAGAAACCAAACGATAGGTAGACAGACAGAACGAGGCCCAACGAGTGTGTAAGATGAGCAGGGTGATCAATACACCAAACGACAGATTTACGTGCCACGGTTCGTTTGGCGCGACCTGCTGCCTGGCAGATGGACTTCTCACTTCCTCCCCTTCGTCTGCTGTAACTACCGCTAACATGTGAGCCGTCCAACACATGTGGAATAGCTCTTGGTTACAGGGCGTTCAAGTGAAGATTGTATGTACACTTACATTCAGATATGAAGAATACCTAATTATAATCGAAATTTTAACCTTTTCTTTATAACCTATTTGAAAAACAGTTTTATTCGGTTATAAATGCGATGAGAAAATGATTTGGAAGTACCTAAATTCACCAGTTCTGATCTATTTCAATGGTTTAGATATTTTTCTACCGGATCACACTACTATTGTATTTGACCATTTCCAGTTTATCTTTATTAGATGCCACTCACTATGTGCAGCCCTTATTATAAATATAAAGTTAATAATTATTTACAGAAGTATATCATATATACACTCAAGGACAAAATTAAAGGGAATGGAAAGTGTTTTATGTCGTCAGTTGTCTGTTTTTTTTTTTTTTTTTAAGGAGACAGAAGCAATTTTGTTCACACTTTGTTATTTCGTGTGTCTTCAATAAAGGTCATTGTAATATCTTTCAGAGGTTTTGTCTTAATCACGATATACATTCTAAAAGGTACAGCTTCCTTAAGTCTTGTCCATGAGTGTATCTTTCAGAGTTATTGTCTGAATCGCGATATACATGCTTACAAGTTACAACTTCCTTAAGTCTTGTCCATGAGTGTATCTTTCAGAGTTATTGTCTGAATCGCGATATACATGCTTACAAGTTACAACTTCCTTAAGTCTTGTCCATGAGTGTATCTTTCAGAGTTATTGTCTGAATCGCGATATACATGCTTACAAGTTACAACTTCCTTAAGTCTTGTCCATGAGTGTATCTTTCAGAGTTATTATCTGAATCCCGATATACATGCTTAAAGGGTACAACTTCCTTGTCTTGTCCATGAGTGTATATATACAGTGAGAATCTATTGTAACGTAGAAATTTAAGAAATACAAACTTCAGGATGACACGGCAATTTATTTAAGACAAGAATAAAATCAACATTAATAAGATACAAGATAAGCAACAATGGAAGTTTCCATGTGTGGTAGCAAAATATAAATAATATAATTATTAAAAATTAATAATCTGTACATGAAATGTAATAAAAATATATACTTTTCTACAATATATTTACATAGGTATATCATATATATAAACAATAAGCAATATTTATTGTATCGTATTTTGTACATCCTGTCTGTACCATCCGCTGCATGTTTCTTTCAGCTATCAAGACGATTCATCTAGCTGTATTGTGACGCCCTGGCCATCCTGGCGTCTACCAAGACACATCTATAAGTACTTCCTCGGCGCGGAACTGAGGAGTGAAGACCTTGTCTGGAGGAGGACTCTCTCAAGATGGGGAAGCCTTCCTTGCTGAAGAAATTTGTACACATACACAACTATATATATGTTATATTAAAATATTTTATTCAAAATTATGTTATATTAAAGTATTATTTTATTTAAAAAATTATATTTCATAGATCCAAATATTCTGCTAAATCGACCGCCAGAGGTCACTCTTCCCCTATAAAAACTCGTTGTTGTTTTATCCCAATATTAAGAGAAAAGCATCTCTTGATCTTGCTATTAAAAGTGTGCCATCAGCAAATTTTAGTTGCACGATCAGTAAATGCCTTTCTCTCAATTCATCAACCCAATCCCAGTACAATTTCACAAATCTCTATATAATTAGAGTGAGATAATTATATATATAATACCACACACACCTGTGTTAAAGCAATATTCGCCTGGCAAACATTCACTAGGAGAGAAGCCAGGCAAACTGGATCATATTTAGTTAGTATAGAATAATTAGGATTATTGTTGCATATATTTATGTAGAAAGCATATCCTGACCAGGAGCACATGTGCTTTTTAGATGACCGAGCGCCATCTAGTGGAACAGAAATCAACTAAACGTTGATTTAACCTGTTCCCTGATATTTGGCCAATCCATGATTTATCAAGAAAATGGGTTGGCCATTTTGTCCATGAGTGTAGATTTACCCATAACACATATATAAATATATGTCTGTGATGAGGTCTGGTTGAGGCCTCTTGTAGAATATTGTCGACTAAAAATCGGTGATGATGTATTCAGTCGACTTAAACTGTGGTGTGTTATCCTTTCGACTCTCGCTACACTATGTTAACCGAGCGGAACATTCAGGATGTGGAGAGTTTTCCAGTACCTCTCTGCACCTTGTAAGACCTTTAACAGTTCTCACAAAGTACAGGCAATCGTGGTCGAGGCAGAGTGGAAAGCTTGGGAATGTCCACACAAAAAACGAAGACACAGTTGCACTAAGAAAGTTCCGTGAACAGATAAAAGTTGAGCTAGGAGCGAAAGATGGAGATGGAAGAGTTCTTACTGGTCTACATGGTGGATGAGGTGGACCTGGGGTACAACCGACGAGGGCTCACGCTGATGGTGAAGTGACTGTATTTATAGGTTAAGACGGGGGCCTTATATATCTTTCCCGAGAAAGGGAGTATTGCATTTCACCAGATGTGAAGAGAGCGGATCGTCTGGCGAAATTCTAAACTGGCGCCGTGGCAGTTTCCATCTCTAGACCTTGTTGTGGGAATTCTAAATCTATCTCGATTTGAGACGTTTTTGACCTTTTGCTTTAGCTCAAATCTTAATCTATTACAGAGTTTTATTTATTTATCCTCAGTTTGTACAAAGTACATTACATATGATGATATAATGACACATGTCAATAATGCGTATAATCATTTACATATGTGTTTCTATTATACAACATTAAAATCTTGCTATAAGTTATATACAATATGGGGTTGTTGGTTTAAATTACCATATGTCTTAACTTTATTTTTATGATTCACTATTAACAGATGTCAATAAAATTGTTTTAAATTAATTGTTTTAAATCATCAACTTTTCTTAACCATTTGATTTCACCATATGTACAAAGTAGGTCAGTTTTTGTTTACCTATTTGGGATTCTGGGATTGAAATACAGTTAAACCTGTGTATAGCGCCCCCTCTAAATAGCGCCTACCTCTCTATAGCGTCCGATTTTAAATACGTAGTACGATGTGATTTACATTAAAAGTGACCTGTCTATAGCACCCTATTTTGGTGAGTCCCAAGAAGGGGCGTTATAGACAGGTTTAACTGTATTTCTATTTTTATCTATCAGTGGCAATATTTTTTGTTCATATCGATTTTAAAAACGGCAAAAGTTTCCAGAAGTAATGGCTAAGATTCAACAAATGTTTCTTTGGCAATGTCTAGTTGACATCGCGTCTCGCCGTAGGTGCTGATAGAAACTTCCTCACAAAAACAACCTCAATTATCCCTTATTAGCAGGACGTAATTTTCTCTCCCTAATTGATATTGTTAATTGGAGACTTAATTACTGCTTTGTTTGAGGTTTCTATAGATAGCTGCCTACCACACAACAACACCACCACTATACATAAAAAAAAGTTCCTGTACCTGGAGGCGAACCAAGTAACATGAAAACAATCGCTAGGGTTGCCAAACAAATTTCCCCAACACACACCGCAGATTATTCCGAGAAAATTCGTGACTATAAAATGATGATGATAAATCGACGACCTCACCCCGATTCTAGCAAAAGTCTCGTAATGAAATTTTCATGATGATGATAATAAAGTCACACTTTTATCAAGATTCAGAACTGACTTTTTTATTTATTCATCTATCTCTTTGCAATTCTCAATTGGAAGATATTTATCGTCTGGTCACAATTTTAATGGTTGTTATCATCATTATCATAAAGATAGAGGCTGCCTGGCCGGCGGCATTCATAGTTCTTCAAATTAAAGATACTTCGGCCAGTAAATCTTTTTATTGTCTAGACGTTTCGACCAAAATGCTCTTCCGCAAAACAAAGTTATTGTTATTATTATTGGTTTCTTTCAGTTTTTGTCAGAACAGTAGGTCTGTGAAAGAGTTAACACTCGAAAGCTTGTCAAATTTTAATTATGTGAATCATATTGTTTAGTTAATTTACTTTTATTATTCATTACTATATAATCATTTGTGTGTGCTCGAATCCTGTTGGAGTTGAAACGATGGTGACAAAAGTTACTATTACGGGTTATCACACAAAAACACAATAAACTAGGGTCTACAGTAAGAGTAACTTAAATACAGAAAAAGGTAAACTCAAGAGTACAACACTAACAACAAAAAGAGGGTAAAAAAAAACCACGATTTGTTAAATAAAATAAAAACAGTATTTATATTTTATTAGCAGCGTTGATAAGGAGCGGACCGGGGTTACACAGGTATGCGAGGAGAAACACCAGACAAACACACAGAGAACGCTTTAAGCGTCTCAACTCGAACACCACTCCACGACTCCTTGCATTCCGTTTCAACCCTCTTTTATGTAAAAAAAATGGCCACATTCGTCCAATGACGTGGGAGATCACAGTTCACTTTACAAATAAACAACATTCTTCCCGCATAACTGAGAAGATTAAAACTGCTATGTTTGTCAAATAATTTGACAATGGCATTAATTCTTTCCAAACCTAAATCTATCGTGGTAAAATTTCATCCGGATAGGTCAAATTTTGTATGAATATGTACAGCTCTTCAAATTAAAGATACTTCGGCCAGTAAATCTTTTTTATTGTCTCGACGTTTCGACAAAAATATTTTGATCTCGTCAGGAGCAAACAAAAATTAAAACATTTGGCAAAGCGTTAAAAATTATTCTCTTTAATTTTATATTTTTAACTCTTTGCCAAATATTTTAAATTTTTGTTCGCTCCTGACGAGGATAAAAGATTTTTGTCGAAACGTCGAGACAATAATTGGCCGACGTATCTTTAATTTGAAGAACTGTACATGTTCATGCAAAATTTGACCTATCCGGATGAAATTTGGACACGATAGAGTTAGACTTGGAAAGAATTAATGTCATCGTTTCAACTCCAACAGGATTCGTGCACACACAAATGAATATAAATAATTATATTGTAATGAATAATAAAAGTAAATTAATTAAACAATATGATTCCTTATTAAAATTCGGCAAGCTTTCGAGTGTTAACTCTTTCACAGACCTACTATACTGACAAAAACTGAAAGAAACCAATAATAATAACAATAACTTTGTTTTGCGGAAGAGCATTTTTGTCGAAACGTCGAGACAATGAAAAAGATTTACTTGCCGTAGTATCTTTAATTTTGAAGAATCATTATTTCTTTTTTTCTTCTTCTTCTTCTCTTTATCTCTTTTCGTGGCGTAGTTTCTTCTCGAATCAGCATTCTTCTACAAAATGGAAGTGATAAATCAAGAAATACAAGCCAGTAGATCATCTCTTAACTATATACCTCATAACATATGACAGCTCTTTTATATCCACGTTAAAAAGGCATTTAACAGTAATTCTTGTTTTCAAAAAACCATCTCCCATTAAAAAAAGATCGTAATTACTAGTAATTAGGTAACATTTTAAATTAAAGAATACGTTACAAAATCCTTTTTTTTAAATCAAAACTTTCATAATCGATTCACCAATCTCTACAACAAAATATCCGTTGAGAGAGGAAAAAATCCATAAAAATCAAACTTATCGGTAACGTTTATCTCCAATAAAAAAAAAAATGAAAGAAAAAGTTTGTTCATTTTATTTCATCATCATTATAAAAATGAAAGAAATAAATCTTAGTTTGAGAAAGAAAGGTCCCAGCACCACCACTAGTGCTGTAATTACGGCATTAAAGAACGGGAAGATGGCGTGAGGTGCCGACTGGATTCATCATTGCTAAAGTGGCGGAAACAGATGTTCCGTTACTTAGTTACATATTAGCAAAACAAGTTGCATCCTCCAATATGGAAATAAGATAGTACGTACTGCCATCTATCGAGAGAAATTTGATTTAATCCTTTGAATATAACTACTTTGGGTCAAAATTTGATAAATATTGGCGAATATTACTTTTTGTTTATTTAATATGAAGATTCTTTATTTGATGAATAGGAAAATTAAGAATAAAAATATCCAATACTAGTTTTTTTATTTGAAGAAAAGAAGACAAAGGCTTATATTTTAAATCTATTAAAGCGGACTTATCTACCACTCTCTTTCTATATATATATATATATATATAAATCGCCAATATTTAGGTGAAGAAAGAGAAAAAACTCTTAAAAACACCTTCTGGAGATTTAGCAACCCACTGAAGACGCTGAGTACTATTTCAGAAAAATATAGCAATAGAACTCTATAATTTCTACAGATCAATTGTAAATAGATTCATACATAAAAGAAGTAGTGAGGAAAGGTTTAGAGCAGATGCCTAAATAAATATATAAAAAGTCAGTGTGAGTAAATATATTTATTTAATAAAATACATAATGCTTCCAGAGAGGGCGATGTAGAGATTAATTTGGTGAAACCGCTGAGAGAGTTCACTACTGATGAGCAAACCCTCTTATTCAAAATTTGTTATGAAACCATATTTTTGGAAGAGCTTTGCTCGATGCAATACCTTTAAATTATATGTATGTACCTCTACAGACCTATAAGCTTATGTCCATAGTTCACTAAACACCCCTAAGCTGAATTCCATAGAAAATACAGGGTATATCCTAAACCAATCCAATACAATAGTAGAGCGGTCTAGAGATTATTTTCT
>CP092869.1:73521991-73546754 GCA_030710605.1 Cordylochernes scorpioides
CCATAGTGTCTAAATAGTTCATTGTCCAGGAGTGTAGCCATAACCCATGATACCTCAGTAACACCCAGAATAGGACCAAATACATACAAACTAAATAGAATTAAGATAGACTTTGGCCAATAAATATTTTTTATTTTCTCGACGTATTGACAAAAATATTTTGTCCTCGTCAGGAACAAATAAAAATCAAAGCATTTGGAAATATTTTTGTCGAAACACGTTGAGATAATAAAAAAAGATTACTGGCCAAAGTGTCTCAATTCTATGAACTATGAATGCCGCCCAGACAACCTTAATCTTCATGATAATACATAGAAATTCCACACTCCTAGTCTCGGTGTGTACAGAGTTAAGTAAAAGGTAATGTAAGTGTCCCCCGTCCAAGTTAAACGGCTTAACGCACAAAGGGACAACTACAGTGAGAAGAGTCAAGGTTTCTAGGACTATGGTTCTATCAGAAAAACTTATCGACAGTAGAAAATGCATCAGCTGCGAATCGCCAGCAAATAGGGCATTCCAGCTTGGCACGGTCGATGCTATCAAATACCGGGAACCTGATACCTGCACGTTTGATGCGACAACTGAAGGACACGACAAATTGACACATGACGGATTGGACCAAGATGGTATCAAGTGAGGGCACATTGCCCAACGCCCACGCAATGCTCCATCCACAAGAGTTCCATAAGAATGCTCCCAATCTGATAGGGGTTGCAACTAAAGAAGAAAAAGACGCAAAGGGAAGAAAATCTATGAACAAGGAACAAAGAAATCCAAGGAGGAACTATAGACTTAACAAGGAACAAAGTCAAAAAAGGAGGAACTAAAGACTTAACAAGGAAAAAGCCAAGGAGGAACTAAGGTCAACAAGGAGTAAAGCCAAGGAGGGACTAAAGTCGAACAAGGAGCAAAGCCAAGGGATTACTAAAGAACAAGAAAAAGCCTATTAAGAACTAAAGAACAAGGGGAAAAAAGCCAAGGAAGAACTAAATAAGAACAAGGAACAAAGCCAAGGAGGAATTGAAGATTAACAAAGCCAAGGAGGAATTAAAGATGAA
Organism: Cordylochernes scorpioides; assembly: GCA_030710605.1. Taxonomy (NCBI): domain Eukaryota; kingdom Metazoa; phylum Arthropoda; class Arachnida; order Pseudoscorpiones; family Chernetidae; genus Cordylochernes; species Cordylochernes scorpioides. Next base: position 73,523,050 of record CP092869.1, read on the forward strand.
CAAAGCCAAGAAGGAATTAAAGATGAACAAAGCCAAGGAGGAATTAAAGATGAACAAAGCCAAGGAGGAATTAAAGATGAACAAAGCCAAAGAGGAATTAAAGATGAACAAAGACAAGGAGGAACTAAAGCTTAACAAAGCCAAGGAAGAACTAAATAAGAACAAGGAACAAAGCCAAGGAGGAATTAAATATGAACAAAGCCAAGGAGGAACTAAAGATTAACAAAGCCAAGGAGGAACTAAAGATCAACAAAGCCAAGGAGGAACTAAAGATCAAAGCCAAGGAGGAACTAAAGATCAACAAAGCCAAGGAGGAACTGTAGATGAACAAAGCCAAGGAGGAACTAAAGATGAACAAAGCCACAAGGAGGAACTAAAGCTTAACAAAGCCAAGGAGGAACTAAAGATTAAAAAAGCCAAGGAGGAACTAAAGATTAACAAAGCCAAGGAGGAACTAAAGATTAACAAAGCCAAGGAGGAACTAAAGATTAACAAAGCCAAGGAGGAACTAAAGATTAACAAGGCTAAGGAGGAACTAAAGATTAACAAAGCCAAGGAGGAACTAAAGATTAACAAGGCAAAGGAGGAACTAAAGATTAACAAGGCAAAGGAGGAACTAAAGATTAACAAAGCCAAGGAGGAACTAAAGATTAACAAAGCCAAGGAGGAACTAAAGATTAACAAAGCCAAGGAGGAACTAAAGATTAACAAGGCTAAGGAGGAACTAAAGATTAACAAAGCCAAGGAGGAACTAAAGATTAACAAGGCAAAGGAGGAACTAAAGATTAACAAGGCAAAGGAGGAACTAAAGATTAACAAAGCCAAGGAGGAACTAAAGATTAACAAAGCCAAGGAGGAACTAAAGATTAACAAAGCCAAGGAGGAACTAAAGATTAACAAGGCTAAGGAGGAACTAAAGATTAACAAAGCCAAGGAGGAACTAAAGATTAACAAAGCCAAGGAGGAACTAAAGATTAACAAACCCAAGGAGGAACTAAAGATTAACAAAGCCAAGGAGGAACTAAAGATTAACAAAGCCAAGGAGGAACTAAAGATTAACAAAGCCAAGGAGGAACTAAAGATTAACAAGGCCAAGGAGGAACTAAAGATTAACAAAGCCAAGGAGGAACTAAAGATTAACAAAGCCAAGGAGGAACTAAAGTCGAACAAGAGATGTACCGAGGCTCTCAAAAGTGTTTAACAACTTATCCAACCCCGGGCATACATAGAGAGTTGAATCATCTAGCAGTCTATCCAAGAACAAAGAGGTGTCGACCAAGTTCCTCCACTAGTCATCCAGGGAGAGAAGGTACCTGTGGCCATGGGCATTCCCTGCACCACCACCTGGCTAGGTCCAGTCACGGCGGGCCGAGAACGGAACCACACGTACAACTTCCAGGAACTGTACGCCATCAAAGCCTGCACTCCACACCTCAGTGTCAAATCTCACTACCAGGTACTGGAACACAAGACTTACTTGGAACAGCATCACAGCGATCAGCATTCCGCAGCACGGCGTGGCGAAACGTTCCAAAACTTCCAGTAGCGTCTCGCAGTGCTGAACAGAACATTTCAGCACTACACGCAACTATGGGGAGACAATACTAAGGATGACCATAGTCATGGTCCTCAGCAGAACAACCAAGAATCTGAAGGTACGGACACTACTTACGTCACATTTGTCGCCACGATCCAGCTTCTCTTTCATCTGTATCAAGCACAGTCAGCAAGGAAGAAACAACACGTACGCATGAACTTACACTCTTCCTGTAGGAAAGTGTCATGGCGCCCAGAACCAACTCCATCACCATGATAATCACCACCAATGCCAGGTGCTGTGGAACAACAAAGTTAACTCTTTCTGTGGACCTAACATCCGTCGAGAATTAAATTCAAAATGCCATCTATCGAATACATTCTACCCATTGACATTTTTCCAAATAAATCAAAATTTGCTTACACAAGCCTTCAACGGCAATCCTAGAAGCTCTATTATATGTCCAAAGATTCTATATATAAACAGCCAAGACCCGCATTTATAAATACTTCCTGGTCCTGGAGTTGCGAGGGGTCCAAGAGGACCCTCTCCTGGTCTGGAGGAGAATCCTATCAAGATGGTGGAGCCGTCCTCACTCATAATTCATTGTGAATATTCCCATTATTCTTCATTTATTTTGTAAAACATAATTGACAAGATGTCAATAAAAAGTGTTTCAATCTATATATAAACAGCCCTTAATATACCTTTCTTAGAAAAAAAAAAAGAATAAGAAAACCATTCTAAGATAACAGTAGAGCGGTCTGGAGATTAAGTTGGCAAAATCACCGAGAGGGTTCACCACTGATGAGTCAAATCCTCTTTTTCTATCATCGCAGCAAGGTTATCAGAATAAATTTTGACGATTTTATTCTACATATATATAATGCATCACATAATTATACACAACAACTCCATTTGAGTCATTTTTAAACGAAAAAGGAGTTTTCGGATAAATCTTAATCCACACTATTACAACATATTAAAATCAACGAGATTTCTCTGAAAAAAATGTTTGAACCATTTTTTTTTAATTGAAAAGAATTTGTTGTAATCAGGGCCGTCTTCGAGCGTTTTATTCTAAAAAGAGACATCGATGTCGAAGATTTAAAATATATTCGATATAACAAACTCAGATTTATGGCCTAATCCTAATAAAGGGATACAGGATGAGCAGTGTTTGTACTCCATGTTAGGAGCGGCTGCACATGGTGTCTGTTCCTCATGTCAGAGGCGGCCATTTATTTTGGAGCTAAGTCGGCCTACCACTGAGTAGTGCTCCCAGTCTTAATGACAAAGGCAGACGCATTCTACTTCACCCAGTCATGATGGTTGTCAAACAGACACCATCAAAGGTCACAACTTGATAGCCTAATATGATTGAGTGGAGATAAGAAAGAAGAGATTTATGGCCAAAAAAGATGTTCTCAGCTAAACGACATTGAAGCAAATATTTTCAGCCATCTGACCATAGCACTGTCAGTTGAAGAAACTGGCGGATTGATGATGATCAATACAACATTGATTATGAACATAAAGGATGTTAACCAGAGATTGCACAAGTCTTTAACATCGCTCTTACTACTTGTTCTCTGTTCGCATATCCCAACTTCAAAACACAGAACAGTAGTGACATTCTCCGATTTGCGCGGTCGTACCAGCAGGTCCTATATTGTGTTTTACAATATTGTCACAGAATGATCTGTGGTGGTCTACTAGAGTTATCATCATTAGTCACGTGACGTCAGCATTTTATTTGTAAATATTTTGTTTAGATATCTCTCATTTAGGGAGTTTTCTTTATGAAAATATTATTTTGGTGAACTACACTTTATAGTCATTATCTATAGATTTTGATGACACAGAAAAACTTAAGAGCAGATTCGGAATCCGTGCCATTGTATTACTCAAAAAGAATTTTAAATGCTCAAACATCAAAAACGTTTTAAAATTTTGTAGACCTGTGTAATTATAAATACTTTCCTTTTTAAAATAACTGTTTTATGATTACTCGTTCTGGTTTCACTTATAATATTGATGTGGACCAATCAAAAATTGACATGAGACCAGGACAGTGCAACAATATAATCTTGTTTATCTCTATCACTACATTACGTATTCACTAAAGCGATAACTTTAAAGTGAAGCAGAGAAGGGAAACAAGAGGACTTGGACTTAGAAAAGAAGTGAGAATACTGTTACTGCAATCTCAACGGAAGAGCATGTCGCTATGCCAAGAACAATATCCATTCAAAGACATCTAGAGATTATGATAATAAGGGATGATATTTACTAAAGTCAGTTTTAGCTGATCATGCTATCGGACCTCTCCATGAACTATCGTGACAAATGGCCACCAGCCTAGACCTGACCTCTGATCTTCAAATAGCAGACATCCCGCTCTCTTTCTGCCCAGAGTAACTCAATTTAACTGTCATCTAATCATTCTTCCACTCTACGCAGAATTCTATTACTAGACACCCAGTTTGTACTACAAGAGGTACAGACAGTGATGCAGATTTTAGCTGTACGCAGTGAAGTGTAACAGTTTAATTTACTTCCCATTTTCCTGGGTTATTTTCCAGAGACTGATTAGTTCGTCAAAGTGAACCTACTTAATGATTATAGATATACCACAATTACAGATTCCCTCATAGAAAGCTTCTAGAATAGGTATATACAGAACATCAATCTATAAATTGATCCACCTAAATGGCCCAATACGATGCTTAACTTAGGATACCGAGGGCAAGACTTGCAGATGCACTCATAGAAAATCTCTACATTACGTTAACCAGTATATACAGAACTGAATATAAAGCAATAACCCGCCATCTATACATTAGAAAGGAAAAAATTAAGATAAATATTTCTTTCATACATAAAACAAACTTTTTTCTCTACTGTCTTTACTGCGATGAAAAAAAATGTATAAAAGAAACATTGGTGTCTTAATATTTTCATTTCCGACAGAACACTTTTGTAACCCAACCTGATCAACGAGATGACAATAGCACACCCGAGGTCACAAACATGTAGAACAGATACTGCAAGGATGGGCCAGAAAGGCTGCACTCACAACTAGCAACACGTACGAGCACTCGTAGACAACATCTACACTAAATTAACCAGTATATACAGAACACTATTGCAACCTAAACTGATGAACCGAGATAGCAATCGTACACCAGAGGTCACAAACATGTAGAACAGATACTGCAAGGATGGGCCAGAAAGGCTGCACTCACAACTAGCAACATGTACGTCCACTCGTAGACATCTACACTAAATTAACCAGTATATACAGAATACTATTGCAACCTAAACTGATGAACCGAGATAGAAATCGCACACCAGAGGTCACAATAATGTATAACAGATACTGCAGAGATGAGCCAGAAGGGCGGTACTCACAACTAGCAACATGTACGTGCACTCGTAGCAAGCCCCCACGAGGCCCAAACCACTGGTCAGCAGGATGAAGCCGCCCGTTGACATGAGCGCGGTGCTGATATTGGCGAGGCGGAGTCCTTCCTCGGCCGAGCTGTTCTCTATGTTCTGTTTGACAGCGTAGGACAGTGCCAGCACGCACAGCCCGATCAACTGCCCACACATACAGTACATCAGTTGTCTACACCATACTATACACAGTCTAACAGTGTCTACACCATACTACATACAGTCTACTGGTGTACACCATAATACATAAAGTACACCACAGATGTCTACAACATACTACATACAGTCTACCACAATGTTCATCATCTAGGTATATTTTTACTACACATTTTGAGATGAAGGACCATCACGAATTATCTGGAGGAATACTTCATCGTTGGGAAAGCTTCATCAACTTGAAATAATTATGCATAGATGGAAATTTTACCGGGAGAGGATAATCATCTCTCATCAAAATAGACGCTAAAACTAACCGCCAAAAATAAAGAAAATTTTGACAATTTAATTGGATCCTTTGTGGATCATATGAAAAATTCCGTCCTAGACTAACGAGAGCCATTTGCCCGAAACCAGTCTCCAGGTGGGGAGTTCTAAATTGGCCAAAGATTGTGTTGTGACTGTAACCGATCAGAGCGAGCTAGTTTGCAGACAGCCTAGACAGTATAGGGATCCCGTAGGAACAAAAATGGATAAATTCCACCTAAACTAAGTAGAAATAGTTTAGAGATTATAGCTAAGACAATACCCTAGTCTCCTCACTCTTAGCAACAAAAAAACAGCCTAACTTGATACAACCTTAAGCTATCCCAGAGTAGTCTATGTTGAGTACGCTCTTTCAACAAAATAAAGCAAAGAGCCAATTTAGGCATAAGTCTTTCCGGATGTGGTGTAACGAGGCAGATAAAAGAGTTAAGCTCTTGCCAAGTTGAGCTAAGCTAAGAGCAGACTGAGTAAACCAACTGTAGACCTAGGATGTAGCTGATGCTACATAAGGCCAACAAGGTCAGGGATGGATGCCGAGTGCAAATGCAAGGGTTGTAGCTGACGACACAAGATGCTAGGGACACGGACTGCATGTGCAAGAGTTAGGATCATGCTACATGAGGTCAAATAATGCCATAGTAGCTAAGTATGGACACGGGAAGATAGATGATACACGAGATCATCAGAAAGTCTGGAAATCTGACTGCAGATGCATGGGATACTACAAGAGGCTAAACAAATCTGGAAAGCTAACTGTAGATGCAGAATTCTAACAGATGCTACACGAGGCCAACAGAATGCAATGAAAACTAACTGAAGATGCTGAATTCTAGCCTATGCTACACGAGACCAATATAATGCAAGAGGAACTAGCTAGGGCAGGATTCTAGCCGATGCTACACGAGACCAATATAATGCAAGAGGAACTAACTAGGGCAGGATTCTAGCCGATGCTACACGAGACCAATATAATGCAAGAGGAACTAACTAGGGCAGGATTCTAGCCGATGCTACACGAGACCAATATAATGCAAGAGGAACTAACTAGGGCAGGATTATAGCCGATGCTACACGAGACCAATATAATGCAAGAGGAACTAACTAGGGCAGGATTCTAGCCGATGCTACACGAGACCAATATAATGCAAGAGGAACTAACTAGGGCAGGATTCTAGCCGATGCTACACGAGACCAATATAATGCAAGAGGAACTAACTAGGGCAGGATTCTAGCCGATGCTACACGAGACCAATATAATGCAAGAGGAACTAACTAGGGCAGGATTCTAGCCGATGCTACACGAGACCAATATAATGCAAGAGGAACTAACTAGGGCAGGATTCTAGCCGATGCTACACGAGACCAATATAATGCAAGAGGAACTAACTAGGGCAGGATTCTAGCCGATGCTACACGAGACCAATATAATGCAAGAGGAACTAACTAGGGCAGGATTCTAGCCGATGCTACACGAGACCAATATAATGCAAGAGGAACTAACTAGGGCAGGATTCTAGCCGATGCTACACGAGACCAATATAATGCAAGAGGAACTAACTAGGGCAGGATTCTAGCCGATGCTACACGAGACCAATATAATGCAAGAGGAACTAACTAGGGCAGGATTCTAGCCGATGCTACACGAGACCAATATAATGCAAGAGGAACTAACTAGGGCAGGATTCTAGCCGATGCTACACGAGACCAATATAATGCAAGAGGAACTAACTAGGGCAGGATTCTAGCCGATGCTACACGAGACCAATATAATGCAAGAGGAACTAACTAGGGCAGGATTCTAGCCTATGCTACACGAGACCAATATAATGCAAGAGGAACTAACTAGGGCAGGATTCTAGCCGATGCTACACAGGCCAACAGAATGTAAGGGGAACTAACTGTAGACGCAGGTTTCTAACAGATGTTACAAGAAGCCAACAGAATGTAATGAGAACTGACTGTAGATATAGGACTCTAACTGATGCTACACGAGGCCAAGAATGTACGGGGAGCTAACCTGATGAAACATCAACTCACCGCACCAAGGAGGTTGGCCACGATGAGGAAGGTCTTGTGGCCCATGGCTCCGCAGCATGAGTCGCCTGGCCTCCCGGGGACCTGCGGCCCGGCACAGCAGAGCATGCAGTCCGTACAGCACCCCGCAGGTCTCGCTGGCGGCTGCTGCTGCGTCACTGTGATCGTCGCCATACTTGGCTCGTCCACCTGCCGTTCTGCTTTGTAACCTCCTGAGTCTTATTTGCATAGCGCCCTGTTGAAAGTTGACGTGGTGATTGGACGTTGGCCGCGAATTTGCATATCTACACGATCGTTTGGTCAACTAATTTGCATATTTGCTTGTTCTCTATCCAAGTTAATCTCGTCATAATGTTGCTAAAACATTGAAGTCTCAATGACACATCAGGAAATATTCACTTTATCTTGCCTATGTTTTTTCCGCAAGTTGCATAAACGATCAACTGTGAATGACAGACCTGGAGACGGCAAAATGTCTTACATTACTCAATGAGTTAATTTAGTGTCACCATCAAACGGGTGGGATGCTATGCTTCAGGGGTAAAACAAATTACCCTAAGATGACCCTATGCATCTAACATCACACGGAAAATTCCAGAAATACTTACATAAAAGAGATCTATCAGAAACACCAAATTGTTCCTACGGATAAACTCACAAACCCCTTCACCTAATCTATGACTGTCCGAACTTTACAGAAGTGAGACATCGATTGTTCCCAGTTATAAATGATTTAACTTTATCACACCAAACCACTATGTTTATACAAATTTAATGAACGCGACAGCTTGATACATGTAAATATGTAAATATTTAAACCTAAGTTTTAGTTATGTTAGCTTTTTGTTTCATCTGTAATAGGTACAAATAGCGCGCCAACCTTGGTTAATAAATAAATTTACAAAATTATGCAATTAAATAAAAATATCCGACATTACTAAGAAGCCAATATGTATGGACATAGACTCAACATTACAGTATGTTTTAAAAGAATAATTTAATATATTCTTTAATGTCGTTTATGTGTTTATCACTCAAAGTGTATCAACATTGTCCTTGTAAGACATGGAAGCCAGTTATTTGTATTATTACAAGAATTGGTATGGAAATATGACTATATGTTTATGTAAATACTTCTCATAACTGAAGACATAAAAATTGAGACCAATACATTGAATAAAGAATGCAATATAAAAGTTACGGGAGGATGGTATTCATGTACAAAAAGAGATACTGCAAAAATTTAAAAATCCATTAAAACACACACACAATCCATTTTGTTCATCACACCAGTGCCAAAGTAATGGTGGAGATAAATAAAGAGCCACAACACATTCTGTTGAAGCACATAGTCCGAGAAACCATGGTACATATGTTGGCTTTGGTCTGAATTTGACAAATTTTGCCAATTTGGCTTATTCTTAATTACCATCAATTTAAAATGCTTTAATGTACCATAAAATACTTAATATTCTTAAATGCCTTAATACGTAGAAGAATTCCTTTAAAAAATGTTGCATGTGGTAGGTATGTGTTGGATGCCACGGGAGAGTGTTGGTGCAGTCGGGTAGAGAGGTCGCACTAAGGACATAGACGGAACAAGAGGAAGCTACATTGCGAAGACGACCATACCCGAAATGTCGTTGCTCCCCTAAAGATGGAGAATAAAATATTTATAAAATATGGTAGGTGATGGCCGCGCTATTGGTCTGGGAGACATGATGCAACCCAATAGTTCCTTCGATTGGAGAACAGAGAAAGAAAAAACCTAGCTTCGTTCCACAATCTACACTCATGGACAAAATTTAAAGAAGTTAAAAGCCTGTTGTGTTCGTCTTTTTTTTTTAACGTTTTATACATGAGTAATGAATTAAATGCATTGTTTTAATGCGCATTGGCCCTGTCCAAGTTTTACAGGGTGGCGCAAGAGAAGAAATATTGAGAAAAGAGCTGTATGTGTAAATAGATATATAAATGAACGATATCACTTGTAAATAACTAATCATTTCTGGACGGTTATCACCAGGGTGAATCCTGTGTAGGGCATAGGTCCCCAATAAAAGACGTTGTTGTTGTTGTATTGTTTTAATGAATTTCTAAAGGGAAAGGTTCATCTTTTGGCTTGTTGTTAGCGTCGTAGTCAAGTTCAAATTTTGGTGACTATATGGTTACAAATGTTCTCCAATTTGATGTATTAGTGAATATCACTCGCAGCTCTTCTAGTTATCTGGTAGCTTTATTGAATCCATCTATAGCAGACCGTTCTTGGCTGCACCACCAGGAACACCGTCGCCTCCCAGGCCTACCACCTGATGGGACTGCTGGAGCGAGCCATCGCGAGGTGCTCTTCCTTTACTCGCGGCCTGTCGCTTGGGGGTCGTGCTCGCGTGGCCAACAGCATAGTCCTGGGTTTCCATCCTGCACCATCTCCACGGCTACCTTCCACCTGAAACCACTATCGGCCGGCTGCAGGCATCCTGTAACCTGCTGGCACGCTTCGGGTGGGATACGAGCCGAGTCTCGTGGCTTCCCGGTAACATCCTAGCTCATCCAGTCTTCGAAGGTGGTGTCGGCCTGCTTGACATCGCGGGCCAGCTTCGGCTCGCCTGCCTGAAGGGGCTCCAGGCCTCACTGCGCGGTGCCGCCAACGGCTACACTTGGCTGAACCCACCAGCTACTGACGTCTGGCTCTCACCGAGGAAGAAACTGCTGAGCCTCTGGGAAGCCGCGTCCTTGAGCTGGACCACAGGGTTCTGCATCTCGCGAACCTGAAGTACTGGCTCTTCGAGGGACAACTAGACCAGATCTGCTGATTCCCTAGCGCTGGCTACAGGCGACTGTCGGTGACTTCTCCGATGGCGCCCTACCCTAGCGTGCTCGAAACGGGCTGCGATCCTGAACGCGCAGCAGCTGGGGACCTTCTTCCAGCGTCTCCTGCAGGATAACGCCAGCTTCAGCTATTATGTGGAGTACGGGGCAGAGACTATCGTCCTGCGGGACTCAACAACGACCATTACGCGCCTCACCAGCCAGAGCGTGCTCAGGACATTGGATTCGGCACGGCAGAAGCTTCCTGTTGGAGAGCTGGTGGCGCAGTGGACCCCCACCGTAGATGTGGCCCGTTCCATCCTCTGGGCTCACCTGCGTCGCAAATGCTTCTCGGGGCACGACGCAGACATCGCCCTACGGCTGGCCCTCTACGTCCTACCTCATCCTGACCATCCTACTTCGAGGCGTGCCAACTGTGCCGATTGTGGGTCCAGTGACGGGTGGCTGAAATTTAGCACACCTTAAAATGCCTTAGTAGTCCTAAAATGGCTTAATTCAACTTAAAATATTAAAATGCCTTAACACGCATTAAAGCTCCATTAATACACCTTAAAATGACTTGAAACACTTTAAAATGCCTTAATGTACCAAAAGATACTTAATATTCTTAAATGCCTTAATACGTAGAAGAATTCCTTTAAAAAAATTTGCATGTGGTAGGTATGTGTTGAATGTCACGGGAGAGTGTTGGTGCAGTCGGGTAGAGAGGTCGCACTAAGGACATAGACGGAACAAGAGGAAGCTACAGTGCGAAGACGACCATACCCGAAATGTCGTTGCTCCCCTAAAGATGGAGAATAAAATATTTATAAAATATGGTTGGTGATGGCCGCGCTATTGGTCTGGGAGACATGATGCAACCCAATATTTCGTTCGATTGGAGAACAGAGAAAGAAAAAAACAACTAGCTTCGTCCAACAATCTACACTCATGGACAAAATTAAGTAGTTAAAAGCCTTTTGTGTTCGTCTTTTTTTTTTTAAAGGACAGGCAATTTTGTTAACACTTGGTTATCTCGTGTGTCTTCAATGAAGGTCACTGTAATATCTTCAGAGTTATTTTCTGAATCCCGAAATACATGCTGAAATATACAATTTCTCTCCATAGGTTATGTTGAGTCTTTTTTTATACTACATTTCAGTATTTTACGACTGAAATACATTTTAAATTAAAACTACAAAAATACCACTTAATTAACTGCTTAGATAATTGTGTATTATACTATATATATACAGATATATATAGATGGAAATTTTGCCGGGAGGAAAATGATCTAAAGAGACAAGGGTAGCCTCTCCCGTCAAAATAGACGTCTAAAACCAGACGCCATCTATTGACCGTCTCCCGGCAAAATTTCCATCTATATTTTAGCCATAGATATGGCCCAGCCACCTTGCCAGCAAAACACCACTTTGGCGGATTGTCAAGATTCCATTAGATCCCGTATGGATCTCATGGAATAAAGTCCGCCCTAGACTGACGAGGGCCATTAGCCCGAAACCATGGTATCTAGGTGGACGCTTTTCAGTTTGCCAAAGCTGGTGTTGTGGCTTTGTCACCGACCCGAGGCCGCTAGTTGCGGCGACGGTCAATAGATGGCGTCTGGTTTTAGACATCTATTTTGACGGGAGAGGCGACCCTTGTCTCTTTAGACAGATATATATATATATATATATTTAATTATTTACACGATGAATTAGTACTGATTTATAAATCTGTGTACAAATAACTCTAAACTTGCCAAAGTTTTTATAAGATTGAGTATATACAAAAAGATGGCATTATGTCAAAGTAAGCAAGTACAATTTGGTTAGTCAGAGGGCAAGCCAACAAAAGATGGTGTTTCAACATATGCCTGTACGATAAACTCAATATAACATATAATAACATAAACAATATTACTGAGTTAAAATTAAGAAAAGGCTGATTTTGCAAATGTATTTTATTGATGGTTTGCGCCATCTATCGGAGTAAATATCAAATAACTTAACTATAACTATCAACTAGTTTAACTTATCAACCTAATACCAGTACCTTTTCACTTTGAGACTCTTTTTTTTTTTCACCGAGTTAAAAGGTATAGCATGAATGTGATTAAAATGGGTGTATGAGAAAGAGTTATTCAACTTTCTGACTTCCTTTGCCAATTCATTTGCCATTTCATTACCCCCGATCCCAACATAGGCAGGAATCCATTGTAGAATGCAGTTCTTCTCCAATGGTAATAGACCCAGAGCAGCAGCTTTACACGCTCAAGATAGAGGACATTGCGACTGCTGTGATAGAGATGCATGGAGACATCTGAGGCTCTTCATTGGACATGAAAACAACAACAAATTGACATGGACCCAGAGCAGCAGCTTTACACACCCAAGATAGAGAACATTGCGACTGCTGTGATAGAGATGTATGGAGACATCTGAGGCTCTTCATTGGACACGGCAACAACAACAAATTGACATGGACCCAGAACAGCAGCTTTACACACCCAAGATGCGGACATTGCTGTGATAGAGATGTATGGAGACATCTGAGGCTCTTAATTGGAAACGACAACAACAACAAATTGACATGGACCCAGAGCAGCAGCTTTACACACCCAAGATAGAGGACATTGCTGCTGCTGTTATAGAGATGTATGGAGACATCTGAGGCTCTTCATTGGACACGGCAACAAAAACAAATTGACATGGACCCAGAACAGCAGCTTTACACACCCAAGATGTGGACATTGCTGTGATAGAGATGTATGGAGACATCTGAGGCTCTTCATTGGACACGACAACAAACATCAAATTGACATGGACCCAGAGCAGCAGCTTTACACACCCAAGATAGTGGACATTGCTGTGATAGAGATGTATGGAGACATCTGTTCATTGGACACGACAACAACAACAAAGAGTTGATATATCACATGATGATATCCCAGAATTTGTCAACGACGGGGGTCCTGTTTGTCACCAGGTGGCGTGCTCATCATCATTATCCTCATTAAGTTTTTCCACAAAACCGCGGTCAGTCTAGGAAGTTAATTAGTAAATTAACAAAGATAATAAGAGCTAAAATACATTTAAATGGGTGCAGAGAAATGTGAAGAATAACAACAACAGACTAATCGCTGCAGACGAACCCTTAGTTATCGTCTGCCGACATTACCAAAGAACATGGCGGCGTTAGTTGAATAAGTTTTGATTTTATTTTACATATTTTCGTATTATTGTATCCGCATTTTTAGTTTAGATTTATTTTAAATATCAAATTTAATTAATATTCAATATATTATGTATTATATGATTATATTGTTTATACTAAAACAGCAAGTAGGTAAACAGCGTGGTAAGTTTCTTTATTGGGAACTACGAGCTTTCGGACATCAGCTGCCCTTCATCAGGTACAATGGGTGGTTGGAAAAAGTGAACCAATATATATATACTTTTTCCAACCACCCATTGTACCTGATGAAGGGCAGCTGATGTCCGAAAGCTCGTAGTTCCCAATAAAGAAACTTACCACGCTGTTTACCTACTTGCTGTTTTAATTTATTGAGCGTGGCTATATTATATTGTTTATACTATGCAAAATGTTTTTTTTTTGTTGTTGTTGGTTTTTTTTTTACATATGAGGGTAGTTAGCGATCTATGGATATACCCCAGGAGCCTGGGTTACCTATATGTAATATCTTGGAAGGTTGAAAAAAAATTCGGTATGTTTTGAGGAAATAGGTTTATGGTTTTCATTTACACTACGTGACTATTAATTTGCATCACAAAGAATTACTGGGCAGAAAAATATGTAAATTTCAGGGTAAAGTTAGCTCATCAAGTTATGTAAATGATGCATATTGCGCAGCTATACCGCGCATGTTGATTGATATATAAAAGAAGGAACTTTAAACTTTGCCAATATTCGAACTTTTATTGTGTGACAGGGAAAGTATTTGGAATTTGTATTTTGATTCAAAGAAAACGTTTAGTAGCAGAGAATGTCAGACGAGGCAGTTCAAGCAGACAGACGATTTCACGAGAGGTGATTGGACTCAGAAGGACAGGTTGGTCCATAGGTCAGATTTCTACATACAGACATCTCGACGTATCCACAGGGAACAGACTATGACGAAGATGGTTGGAGCAAGGAAATGTGGCATGATTGAGGGGTGCTGGTGTGGCCAGAGTGACGTCAGCACGCATCCACCAGATGACGTTGGCGGCCTCGCAGTCCATTTCTGTCGCCATTTTTTAACTGTGAAGGACACTCTTGATTTTCCCAAATCACCATTAAGGTATTATTACCTTTTCCTGCATGTATCCTACATTTCTGCTTGGAGAATCTGTATAAGACTGAAGGTCTTAAATAAAGCTTTTTGTTGTTGTTGTTGATTTTCTCATATCGACCAGAACCATTATATACAGATTGGTTGATGACAACCTACACTCATGACGCCAGTTAAAATCATAGATAAAAATTAAGGATGTTGTACCTTTTACCATGTATATTGGGATTCAGACAATAACTCTGAAAGATGTGAAAAATAATACAAAAGTGAATTTGTACTTGGATCAGGTAGATAAATCAATAAAAAAAGGCATTTACTGATCGTGCAAATGAAAGTTTCTGATGGCTTGCGCCATTTATATTATATTTATTCCGATAGATGGCGCAAGCCATCAGCAACTTTCAGTTGAGCGATCAGGAAATGCCCATTTTTTTCTTAACTCGGAAAGATATTACAGTGACCTTTATTGAAGACATTCGAGTAAGACCTACGTATGTTGTGAATCCATTCTCTTTATACCATTTTTGCATATTTCTATCAGTAAGTGTTAGGAAAACATCTTACTAGATTAGAATCTTGACATTATTTGTTTTTTTTTTCTCTTTGTCCATAAGATACTGCTTCAGGGGATTATTCAACTTTTAGAAAGAATTTTTGGTCAATATATTTAACGAGTATATGCAAATAGGTTTTGAGAATAATATAAATCCATATAAATACTTTCATCGAGCATGGCTCTTCAGCAAATAATTCACAGAAGACCATTTTAACTAAATCAATAAGGTTTCTAGGTTTTGGTTTCTTTTTACAATTCTTTTATTTCTTGAGATTTCAGGCCAACTTGCTCTTCAACACGGAGATCCAGAAGTACTACTTTAGCCATATATTAATCATAGAGAATTTGTACGTTATCTATATACAAGAAATGAAACTACAGTCTGCTCTCGTTATAACGCCACTTGATATAACGCCACCCTCGCCTTACGTCGCTTTTTCGTTTTGTCCCGATCGACATCAATGTATTTTTCTCGATATAACGCCACTTCCTCGCTGTTCGCCTTCCGACGCTGATTTTTTGTATCCCAAGTAGCAAAAACCACTCGTTATAGCGCCGCTCACAACGTCCCCCCCCCGCTCCCCTTATCCTGTCTGCATTTTTTCCGCCAGCAGCACCGGACTTTGCCTGCTGTTGACACAACAGATTGTGTGAACAGCCAGCGGAACCTTTTCCTGCTTGTGCCTGGGACATACACAGTCGCTTCATCCTTTGCTAACGTCAACACAACAACCTTATTGTCGTATCATGAGTTTCCAAAAACGTAAACGTGAGTCGATCACCATTGAAAAGAAGAAGGAGATATGCCAGTTGGCAAGAAATAACCCTACGATTTCGAAGAATGAGATTGGAGAGCGTTTCTTACTTCCACGAACAACTGTCCGTGATATTCTCACTGAGGCTGAGAAGTGGGAAAATTATACTGTTGGTTCTTCAAAGAGACAAAGAGTCGGAAAATTTAGTGACTTGGAAGACGCTCTCTTGAACTGGTTTACCCAAAAGCGTTTCAATAATATTATTATTACTGATTACCACCTAAGAGAAAAGGCGAAAAAAACTTGGCGAGCAGTTGGACGTAAGAGAAAATTTCGCTAACAGCAGTGGGTGGCTGCAGCGATTTAAAGGGAGATTCCATATTTCGCAACGACAGCTCTGTAGGGAAGGCGCATCGATTTCTCCAACTATCATTGATGAACACCTTACAAATTTGAACAGTATGCTGAGAACTCCGGATATGACCCAGCCAACATATACATTGCAGACGAAACAGGATTATTTTTTCAGCTCATTCCTGACCGAACACTTGCTCACAAAGATGAAAACTGCCATGGTGTCAAAAGGATGAAGCAATGAATCACTGTTCTACTGTGCTACAACTCTACTTGAACAGACAAGCGGCGATTGCTGATTATTGGAAAATCGGCAAAGCCTCGATGCTTCAAAAACTTTAGTCCACACTTCTACTGCACTTACACATCTAACAGCAAAGCATGGATGACCTCTAGCATCTTTCAAGAATGGCTACTGCAGTTCAACAATCAGCTTGTCTCTGAAGGACGTCGTATCCTACTGTTGTTAGATAACGCTACGTCTCACTGCGTCCCTAATGATGGTCTCAGTAACATAAAGATACACTTCCTTCCACCAAATATGACTGCCAGTCACTGGATAGTGGCATCATCAAAAGATTCAAAGCTCAATATCGCAAGCTTCAACTCCAGAAAATGGTGGAATTGGCGGATGCCCATCTACCCACAGAATTACGTTGGGTTACGCTGTGCGCTATTGTAAAATGGCTTGGGATTATGTGAGCCTTGATTCCATCAGCAACTGCTGGAATCACACAGGCATTCGCTTCACTTCTACTGCTGCAGTTGAGCCTCTTAAATATGGAAATCTTCTCGATCGCATTCGCGACATCTTCGCTATTACACCAGAGAATTTGATGACTGAAAGGGAGTTTCAACTGGTTGATGATTCCCAGGAGGCGGAAATGAAGCTAACAGATGACAATTTGCTGGTGTCCACTGTTATAGAGAAAGAAGAACTTGGCGAGGATGATGATGAAACAGTGACCCAGCGCCTACCATTGTTAAGGGAAGCCAGAACAGCTGCCGAGACAGTTTTGTTGTTTCTTGAGAACTCCAAGAGAGCAACATCTGACGACGTCAATCTATCTGCGGATTTGTTACGCCGTGTCTATGCCATAAGTGAGGGAGAGAAAATACAAGTTGTGATCACAGACTTCTTCAAGAAAATGTAATTACTTTTTTATGAATAAATCATAAATTAATGCTTTCTATATATCATATTAATTAATTAATTCCGGTTTTGCATTCTATATATTGACTTAGAGTATAAATTGTTAATAGTAATTGTTATAAATAATTTATTGTATCTTTATATTTCACATTTAAACGTGTTCTATACAACGCCACCCTCGTCTTACGCCGCTTTTTTGCAAAATCCGGATGGTGGCGTTATAACGAGAGTAGATTGTATTCAAAACGGTATTTCTTCTTCCTCCTATATCAATTAAAACAAAATTTCTATAATTTCATTTTTTACTATTTTTTCATATAGTTTGGCGTTTTGATGCCCTTCCGGCTTTAAATACCTGTTTCCTGATTTTTCTGAATGCCTTAAAGAACAACTTTTTTTGGTCGTTGAGGTACAGCTTGCATCACGCTGACAAGGGCCAACGGCCCAAAAAGCGTACGTGGTTAACTTTTCTTGATTAATTTTCTTGTATTTGGACAAATCAGGAATAATTAAAAAACAACGATTAAGTTGATATTTATACCGACAGATGGCGCAAGCCATCAGTAACTTTTAGCTGCACGATCAAGGATCAGGCCAACAGCCTGAAATGCGTTCCTGGTTAGCTTTTCCTGAGTAATCAATAAAAAGTATTTGGACAATTCTGGAATAATTGAAACATCAACGAACGGTTGATATTTATACCGACAGATGGCGCAAGCCATCAGCAACCTTTAGTTGCATGATTAGGAGATGCCTTTCTCCAAACTTTCTACTGATCAAAAAGTTATGCTCTCTTGTATAATACCACTTTTTTTGAAAGGATAAAAATTCTATCCAGGAAGAAGTTTCTTGCAAAAATATATATATAAAAAGGTATATCCTGACCAGAAGCACATGTGATTTTCAAAAGACAGAGCGCCATCTGGTGGAACAGAAATCAACTATTCATTGATTTAACCTGTTCCCTGATATTTAGCCAACATAATTTCTTGATAAATCAAGAAAAGCCATCCACGAACGCGTTTCGCGCTGTTGGCGCTCGTCAGCGTGGAGTAGGCTGTATGACTGCGACCAAAAATATTTTTGGTCCCAGTGGCTTCTTGAGAAACCAAGAAATGGGTATTTAAGGCCAAACTTGCGTAAATATATATATAATTGAATTGATTTGAGCTTTCAAGCCTGCTATCTTTATTGCGATTGAAACATGGAATATTCGCGCCAAACGATCAGAAGAAACGGTTCAGACGAACTCAGTAGGTCGGCAGTTTATTTTGGCAACAATGACCTTACAGCCTCGCTACCAAAAAAGTTTTAAACAAATAATTAACCCGTAATTAAGATAATTGGCGTATGGAATGAATGGGGAGCCTGAGGCACGTTGGGGGTACTCCACAAACGGGAGCCATTTTTTTTTATTATCTTATTTACTTATTTACATAGTAGCTTTCAGACGATGAATATCATAGAGTGAAGATAGATTTGTTTGTTAAGTTTATATAAAATTTCAATCAAAGAGATGATTAATAAAGAAGATAGATTTCTTTAATGTAAACTGGAAGGCTTTCAATATCAAAAGATCATCGATGTCCTTAAAACAAATGCTATAGATAAAGGAACCACTCCGAAAGCTCGCCTTTTTCATTTTGAAGCAATAAGCAAATTTTTATGCAAATGAATCTTTATGTCTTTATTTAGAATGGGAAACGTCATATATATATATATATACACCTATGGATTGGAGGAAGTTATACAACTTAAGGAAGTTATACCTTTTAACATGTATATCGAGATTCAAACAATATCTCTGAAAGATATTTAAAACACAGTAACCTTTATTGAAGACACATACAAGATAACCAAGTGTGAAATAAAATTGCCTCCGTCTTCTTAAAAACAACAAAATAAATAGACGATCAGCGGCATCAAAGACTTTTCACTTCCTTATGTTTTGTCCGTGAGTGTATTTTTCATCCTTTTTAGTTGTTGTGGTCATTTTTGTGGTCTTGGTGATGGAATTTTATAATTAACTAGCCGAATGACCCGGGCAACGCCCGGGTTTTACCCGATTAAATGTTTTTATTCAAATACTATTCGTTACAATTATAAATTGGCGCCGTGGATGTCATTCTTGTGAAACGTCCCGCTCCAAACTTTGTGTCTGAGAAGCGATATTTTTATAGAAAGGTGATCTGGCTTTGTATCTTCTGCTCGAATGAATGTTTTTCTGTTAGAATTTTGTTCTTGCATACTAAAAATTAACTGGCTTTACCCGTGGTCTCTGCTTTTTGAAAATGTTCCCGTTATAATTTTGTATCTGATAATCAAACATAATACAGCAATATTGTCATGATCATTTTCTGAAAAAAAAAATTCAGCTATTTTTGTCCAGAACCTTTCAATTAAAATTTTTCTTGGCTAAAAATACGATAAATATCTCTTCCAGATTTTTCTCTATGTCCTGTTGAAACACGTTTTACATGTACATTAGGTAAGCTGATATTACCTCCCATTTTCACCGCTAGAGGCGCTGCTTGCGAGCGAAAGGGCAAATTCGCAACGCAATTTGCAAATAACTCGAAAATATTCGGGATAGAGACCTGAAATTTTCACCATAAGTTTTTCCAGATTCTACTCTATATACTGTTAAAATTTCAGTCAGATTAGTTACGTATTGTGGACGTGTATAGCCGACATAGGAACAAACACACATACATACATACACTGACTTTTATATATAGGAATAAATTAGGTACGGGGTGCTGATGACATAGATGCTGACCCCCCCAAGTTTCGTTTAATGGCAACAAATTTGGAAGTCAACGCTTGTTCCATCAACACCTCAACCTAGGCCCCAGACTGAGATATCCCATCACCAAGAACACAACAACAGACCCCTATTCCACCTAAATGCTGTTTCCTCTGTCTCATGTACAGGATGAGAGACATCTAATGTGTGTCTTCTCCATCATCGGCCGGTCCTGCAGTCCTGGATATTTCCAGTTTATCTCGAGGAACACGCCAACACCATCTCTTCAGCGGCGAAGTATGATATCTACGTTTTCTTCGTAGATTGTTAAATACGTGGTGTTGCTGGAGACCTGCTGGCGATTCTCCACCAAACTCTGCAGCGCTGGCAGAGGCGCTATATTCATTGTACATAGTGTATATAATGCATCTTTTTAAAATAGTACAGACTGTGCACTTTGAATGTATTGACAAGATGTCAATAAAATTATTTTAATTATCGTCTAATGTGTGTCAAACAATAGTAAGGATACCCCTTACTGATCATTGTAGATGCCGTGGAACTACAAATCTTCAATATACAGTCATAACTACACGGCAGGGGGGGGGGGGGGGGGTCCGACCAAACCTCCCTGCGGTCCCCCCCTGGACCCTTGGAATATTCGACCAAATTCTGGTTCGTTTCCAAGGTGACTAACGTGGCAACGGCACCCATTTTCCAATGAAGAGCAAAATTAACATGGACCCATAACAGCAGCTTTACACACCCAAGATAGTTGACAATGCGACTGCTGTGATAGAGATGTATGGAGACATCTGAGGTTTTTCATTGGACACGAAAACAACAACTACACGACAGGGTACACTTTTAACTTGTACCAAACAATAGTACACTATAGCAGCATGAGGAAGAAGTACTGAAAACTGGTATTTGGAAGCCGTTGTTTCCCATATACTCACCATCAAAAACGGGACAATAGGCCTTCCTCTGACTACTATTGTAATAATCCAGTTTGATTTCACATGTAAATATACCAAGTATAGATAGCAGTTTTCTTATATTGGCCTTACCTCATTTGTGAATTTTGTTTATCTTGTTTGTTAACATACGTAATTATTATTGTTGTATATTAGCATATGTTTCTTGTAAAATATAATGGCGATTGAAGAGGAGTATCTCATAAGGACTTTATTCACAAGCTTTCGGACGTCCTTCTACAGGCTTTACTATGACAAAAAGAAATAAATATGAGATGAGTATTGTTTGGTTAAAATTATTTGTTTTATTCTTATTTGTTATATTAATTGTTAATTATTGTAGAAATTGTTGTTAAATATTATTCATTGATGTTATTCTATTCTTTATTGTTAATTTATATAATTCATTGTTTTACATAATTAATTATTTATTGTTTTATTTTAATCTGTATATATATTTATTGATTAATTTGTATTGATTCGTCAACAGTGTGTTGTTTATATTTTGTTTTAGTTTTACTCGCTAGTCTAGTTAAATCGAACCATCAAGATATGTTTGGCTAATCAAATTAATTCATGTAGCTTTATATTCAAGAATCATTAAATCGAAATTCCTTGTTCAATTTACGTAGAGTTCCCTTATTCAAGTATACAGAACTCATTCAAGTGGACCATCGCTATACCGTAGCTCATAGCATTTGATCTCGGTAGTTAACGCGATTACAAGTATTAATAGAACAAGACATTGATACAACAATATATATTGTTCTATTAATTCTCATCTCATATTTCTTTCTTTTTGTCATTGTAAAGCCAGTAGAAGGACGTCCGAAAGCTTGCGAAAAAAGTCCTTATAATACACACCTCTTCAATCGTCATTATATTTTGCTATTTTTATTCGAAGAGCTTAACTCAGTTGATCTGTTTCTTGTTTTACATAGTTGTTTGTTATGCTATTTTATATAGTTATTCATTGTGCTTTTGTAAGATATAAATACCGTTGTTAGTTTTACAATGACAATCCAGTAGTACGTTAATTTAGTCTTGTACCTTACAAGGTAATAAGACCAAATCCAAATAAATAGTGTGTGACGTTTCAGTAACAGCGTTGTTACCATCTTCTGACAAAAGTACTGAATGAATTTGGATTTGGTCTTATTACCTTGTGTTTATAATCTACTAGCCGAATGACCCGGGCAACGCCCGTGTTTTAATTTAGACACGTGGACCTGTTGGATCATTAACGCCCGTGTTTTACCCGATTGAATGTTTTTATTCAAATACTATTTGTTGCAATTATAAATTGGCGCCTTAAATAAATGCATATATTAGTTAATAACTATAGCCTATGTGCTTTATCTGTCTATGTACTGTTGGCTTCCGTAGGCGTCTCTTACTGGGAAAAAGAAAGAGAGGATTCCATTTAGTTATTAACTAATATATGCATTTATTTAAGGAGCGACCCGCTCCAACACAATAGTTACAAAAACCAAAAAGCGAGTGGGGGGGGGGGGGGGGCATGATGGGGAGGGGGGGGGGGGGGGGGGGGGGGGGGGGCAAAGTGTCTCGCGCAGTGGCGGCGCCATCGTAGCGAACCAATAGGAGAGTTCCATTCCAAAAAAAAAAAAGCAAACGGTGACAGAGATGAAGAACGCATGACGCTCGTAACTGTATATAGAATAATGCAAATTGTGTATTATCATCTTGTACTTTATCTTGTGTTGGCCAATAAAAAGTCTTATTTGCCCATGCAGTCGTGTTGGTGAATGGAGAGACACGATGACACAACAATTATTATCGTAAAGATAATCTTTAATTTGAAACAACAACAATTTATATAGATATATGAAAAAACAATAGAAAAAAAGATAAGTGGGTAGTTGTTGATATTTAAAATAAAGAAGGCATTTCCTGACCACGAGCACATGTGCTTTTTAGATGGCAGAACGCCATCTAGTGGAGCAAAAATAAACTAAACGTTTATTTAACTTGCTCCGTGATATTTGGCCAACCCAATTTCTTGATAAATCAGATGGCGGCGCTCTGCCATTTAAAAAGCACATATGCTCGTGGTTAGGAAATGCCTTCTTTATTTTTAATATATATATTTGCATATAATCTCTGAAACACTTCTTACCTATTGTTACGATTATGGGAGAAAGAAAGCTTCAACATCGCTGTGGTAGCAAGTAGGGTCAGTTCATGTGTTCATCCCAAGAATTAGTTGAGGAAAGAAAACGGAGCAGTTAAGAAGGAAGAATCCCAGCTGACGGCCAGGAATGAAGTCCTCCTATCTGTTGTTGACTGTTGGATGATGTATGTTACTTGCTTTGTTCTCTATGAATGCACGAAGGTAGATAAAGAGCAGTCGAACAAAGAGAGAAAGAGAAGAGATTGAGATTGAAACATATTTATTGATCGTACATATAAAATTATATAGGGTTAATATATCTTTTTGGAAAAATAAATTTAAATATTATTTTAAATCAGAAGAATCCCACTGAGGGTCGTCTGGTATGATGTCACGTCCAGAAGTCGGACAGATC